>CM053626.1:231248674-231259028 GCA_028646595.1 Phalanger gymnotis
GGGGGGGGGGGGGGGGGGGGGGAGTACATCTTTAGTTCTGTGGAAACAAAACTCCTCCTCCCATTTCTTACAGTCATCAAACCAAATTCCCTCATTAATAATTCCATAGATTTGCTTATTGGTCAATGTCACTGAGCCAAATTATGCACCTTTCCAAATAATACTGAAATTCCTGATGCCTACCTTAAAGGTATCACTAAACCCAAGTCCATTAGAGCATTTTAACATGACATATTTATTGTTTTCATTCACATCAATGTTACAAAGAACAAATATTTAGTGACTGTTGGGATTACCATGTGTTCTAGCCCTGTCTCTGACACATAGTGACCTCAGGCAAGTCACTTCACCTGTTTGCCTCAGTTTCCTCATCTGTAAAATGGAGATAATAATAGCGCCTACCTGGCAGGGCTGCTGTGAAGATGAAATGAGACAATATTTTTGAAGTACTTAGTAGGATGCTTGGCACATAGTAAGTGTTATGCAAAGGTTAGATAATATCATTATCGTTATCAGTAGTATCAGAAGAGAGGAAAGAGCACTTGAAGTCTTGAAGGACCTGTGATCTGCTCAGACATATTACTCTCATTTTTTTTAATCTGGGAAAAGTAACATAAAATGGATCTAAGGTCAGCAATACACAACACATCTTCAAATGCTATTGAGGGTGGGATAGAGACAAAGGCCTATGGAAGAGTTCATTTAAGGTGCAACAATAAATTCTCTGGTAGCTTCTTTAAAGAAAAAAAAAACTTTTCTTGCTAAAAAGTTTATTTGTTTCTATGCTTCTCAAGGATTTTAAATGTTGCCAGCACCCACTGAATTTCAGCACTCTCAAACAAATACCTGATTATCCTGCCCTAGTTATAGCTCTGCTTTTGCTACTCTTACTAGCTTGGACAAGTCACTTCTACCCCTTGGTCTCTTCATCTGTCAAATGTGCACTGAGGATGTCTAAGGTCCCTGCCAGCTCTCAACCCTAAATTACCAGCTTATTCTAAAAAGCATTAAAATAGAATGTATCTTTTTTGATTTTTGTTTCAAGCAATTAATTTGTGGCACAATCCTTACTGAACTAATAATGCATTCCTGCTCTACTATATTTCAGTACTGAATTAGAAGATTCTTGATGAAAGAGAGCAAACTGTTTTATGTTGCAGAAAGGAAATTGACAACACCAGTGGCTCTTTAATATAATGTACTTTCTAAAAAGATTCAATATTTTTTTATTTTAGTTTAAATTACTTGAAGAATATTCTCTTGGCAAATTCTCCATTTCCAGCTGTGCAGAGAGAGCAAGCTCTGTGTGAGTACTCACCCCTGGATTCAAATGCATAATTTATATGGTGACTCCTGATTCCCTGGCAGAATTTTAGGCTAATAGGGAGCTCTATATGATTATGAAGCATCAACCAATCTGCTGAACTTCATGCAATTTACCACAATCTAAAAAGAGATGTAGATTTCTTCTCAATTCCTTGCTCTTTTATGGATTTTGTTTCACTTGTTCTTATACACTTGGAGTGACCTGTTAATTTTTTTTTAAAGTCTCAGACAGAGCTATTCTCTTTAAAAACTATATGATTTGTAGCTATCAGGCTATCCTGCAAATGCCAGTCAGCATTTTCTGTCCCTTAAAAATAAAACCACATGTGTCCCTATCCACCAAAATATTTTTTAAAAAGCCTTCAGGTGTCCCGCAAAGAAATTTCTTAATAAAACATGCCATCTCAACATGGGCAAAAAGAAACTAGAAACTATCCATCTCTATTTAAGGAAGGTGCCTGGGCTCCGCATCCCTCTCGCTGCACTCTGGAATTTTTCTACCATGCCTCGGGGTTGGTACTATTCTCTCCTTTCAATTTCCTTTTATTCCACAATCAGAATGTAAGCTTCTGACACTGATGCATTGTTGGTGGAGTTGTGAACTGATCCAACCACTCTGGAGAGCAATTTGGGATCTGCCCAAAGAATAATACCACTACTAGGTCTATATCCCAAAGAGATCATAAAAAGTGGGAAAGGATCCATATGTACAAAAATATTTATAGCAGTTCTTTTTTGTAGTGACAATTGGAAATTGAAGGGATGCCCATCAATTTGGACAGGGCTTCTTTTTTTCCACTCAGACCCATGTTAGTGCTCTTAAAGTGTGGGTTGGGGCCCATGGTGTTGACATTCACAGTTTAAGAAATGCTGAATTGGGGAATAAACTGAACAAGTTGTGGTATATGAATGTAATGGAATACTATTGTGCTATAAGAAATGATGAGCAGGCAGATTTCAGAAAAACCTGGAAAGACTCACATGAACTGATGCTGAATGAAGTGAACAGACCCTGGCAGACACTGAGCACAGTAAAAGCAGCATTGTGCAATGATCAACTTTGATAGACTTAGCTCTTCTCAGCAATACAATAATCTAAGACAATTTCAAATGACCCATAATGGAAAATGCTAACCATATCCAAAGAAAAAACTATGGGGTCTGAATGCAGATAAAAGTATTCTATTTTCTCTCTTTTTTTTTTCATTCTCATGTTCTGATTCTTCTTTCACAACATGACTAATGTGGAAATATGCTTACTATAACTGTACATGTATAGCCTATATCTGATTGCTTGCCATCTTTGGGATGGGGGAGGGGAGGGAGAAAAAAAATTGGAACTCAAAATCTTATAAAATGAATGTTGAAAACTATCTTTATGTGTAATTGAAAAAATAAAACACTTTGGGGGGGGGATGTAAGCTCCTGGAGGGCAGGGATTGCAGTTCTTCCTGCATATATCTGTATTCCCTAAGCTTAGCACAGTACCTGGCACATAGTAAGCACTTAGTAAACACTACTTGACCAAGTGAGCCAGCTACCCAAACCACCGCCCCATCCATGTGCAAATGTTTGCCACCTCCTCTCAGATGAAAAGCATTGCATTTTAAAAAATAATTAGCAAGTTCCAGAGGCTGATAAGTGTGACTGGCTGGTCAAGGGGGAGCAGGATTAGCATATAGAGGGGAACTAGAATGAGAATACCCTTATTCTACCAACCAGCCACTCTCAGTAGGAAGTTCATACTTAGTAGTCACTTGACACAAATTGAAGACACAAAAGCCATGGCTGTCATTTCTCGCTCACCAGGGGTTATTCTTTTCCTCCTGAAAATGTAATTAAACTTTGCTTAGTATAGCTAAATCCCTTGTTTTTAATTACCATAAAGTGATAAATCAATCATATGGAACAGAAGGGAAGAAAAGCAAAATCTGGGAGAAAAATACAAGGAAGATGCCAGATGTATCATAAACTTTTTTCCCTTTGCCTTTCTTATATTTTTAAATGTAGAATGATATAGAGATCAAAGAATCGCAGTGGGTCTCAAGGGACCAATGTCTACTCCATCACACAATATGACCTGGGCACATCAATTCTCTTTTCTCAACTATCAAAGCAAAATAAATTTGCTACTGGTGTCCAGCGCTGAAGTGAGGTCCAGGAGCTTTCGTTTTTTTTCAAAATCACTGTGGAGCTCATGTATATCTAGCCAACTTACAGTGCATGGGGTACAACAATCAAAGTCTTCCCTTTGTTGTCGTTCTGTCCTTCCAGTTGCGTTCAACTCTTCATGACCCTATTTGGCGTCTTCTTGGCAAAGATACTGGAGTGATTTGCCATTTCTTTCTCCAGATCATTTTAAAGATGAGGAAAGTGAGGCAAATGGGGGTAAGTGACTTACCCAGGGTCCTTCCTATAAATGAGCAAAATGAGTGATATCCTCAATCACGTGATCTTAAAGGCACCAAGAAGGAGTTCCTCCCTGCCTGCCTCCCAAAAATATCATTTCACTTCTTCTCTGGGAAATTCTACATGGGAGCTTAATTCCTTTATGTTTAATCTTTTGAATATAGTCTGGATGGAGCATTGATTACATGGGTAAAGTTTACAGTGTGGTGCCAAATTGTGGAAGGCCTTGAGTGATGGGCTAAGAAATCTGATCTTAATTCAGTAGGTAACAAGGGAAATAGCACATAATTTCTCTGAAACCTTTTCAAATCAATTTTTTTTAATTCTCAGGCTGTTTGATTATGACTAACATTCTTTTTCTGGGTTATTATCAATTAAAAGATCATAGGGTAATAACTCTAGAGCTGGGAGAGACCTCAGTAGCCATCCAGGAAAACCTGTACCTGAACAATGAATCCATTCTATAATTTACTGGACAAGTGACCTCTGAATTACGAAGGTATGGGTTGAATTCCCATTACTTCTAATGAGAGGCAGCCCTCTAGCTCTAGGTACAGCTCATTCCACTTTGGGAACATTCTGGTTGTTGAAAGTTTTCCCTTTTCCCTTACATCAAACCTAAATCTACTTCTCTTCCACCCATTGCTTCTAGTTAAGCCCGATGGGAACCAAGCAGAAAGTCTGTGTTTCAGTGATTACTATTCAAATGCCAACCAGTTGGTAAAATTAGGATTTACAACAGAAATGTCACTGTGGAGCGGTATGATATTTTAAATAACAAGTCACATTTCTCTCCTTTGGGGAAAATTCTAAGGCCATCTTATCATAGTATAATAGAATTTTATGCCTGGAAGAGACATGAGATAATCTAGCTCGACCCTCTCATTTCACAGGTGAGGAAAATAAGAGCGAGGAAAATAAGAGCAAGAAAAATAAACTGACTGTCCTTTCTTGACTAATATCCCTGTGATGCTATAGTGGAGGTAACTGAATGTTCAACACTTCACACACACTTATTGTGAGTGCTTTTTATTCATTCATTCAACGATTATCAGCCATTTGCACTTGTGAATGGGTTCCAGATTGAGAACATGAAGGCACTGAGCACCTGAAGAAGAGATGAGGAAGTGCCTTAACAGACTAATAGGGCAAAGAACTAAGATATTGTGGCCACCTAAGACAAAACTCACCTAGTCACCATTTTGCCTGAGGTCAGCATTCACTCGGAACGTGCCAACTCATTCTCTTCATTAATACCTGCACCCAGTAGGACTGCTATGCTATTACCTACATAGTGTCATCTGGTAGCACTACTCATAAAAACCAAAAGTTAAACCTTCAAAGAAGGAGGAACAAGCATTTATTAAATACCTACTATGCCATGAACTACCTTAAGTGCTTTACAGATATCTCACAGAGGTCAAGTTATCAATATCTAGGGGCAGGGCAGAAATACATTCAAATCTCTATTATGTGCACAATTCAATTCAATTCAATAATTATTTATTGAGCCTCCATCAAGTGCTTAGAACAGCTGCAGTTTGAGCTCTGACAGCTAAGAAGTCTGCCTCTAAGCTAACTGCCCTGGGATCCTTGAGATATGATAAATGGATATTGCTGTTTTCCAGTGATCTTGTTAGCGTTGAAGTGGCAAAGAATTTTAAATAAAAAAAAAAACCTCCCCAGAAGATAGGACTAAAAGGGATATTACAGAATGGCTCATATACATGTAGCACTTTACAGTTTGAAAGGGATCTGTGGTTTCACTGGTATAAGGAACCACCAGGTGAGAAAACACCCTCTAAACGTGCAGGTCAGCACCTGAGCCAGGGCCATATAGCCACTGCCTCCTACAGATGGGGCTTGCATCCAGGCCTTCCTGCTTCTAGGTCAGCTGTCTATTCCCTAAGCTATACTGTCTCTGTAGGATATACAAGATGTTTTCTGTCATAAAAGACTATTTAATTATTAATATTAATTAATGCAGTTAAACTGCAATGTGCCTATGTTAGTTTTTTGTGGGCAGGAGCCATTTATATATACATACACATATACATATGCATACATACACACATATGTGTGTATGCACATGCATGCATGCATACTTGGATCTGCACCAGTGCCTATGACAAAGCATTATACATAGGACTGGATAAATGTTTTTTGGATGGATGGATGGATGGATGGATGGATGGATGGATGGATGGATGGATGGATAGATGGATGGATGGATGGATGGATACACACGATATCTACCCTGACAGACAAGAATAAGTTCTTTGAATTCAGGGGCTATTTCTTTTTGTTCTCTCTCTCTCTCCCTCTCTCTCTGTCCCTCCCTCCCGCCACCCTCCCTCCTTCTTTTTCCTCCTCTCTCCCTCCCTCTTTTCTTCTCTCTGTCTCTCTCACCTAGGACAGTGCCTTGCACAGAGAAAGCACTTAATGAACTTTATTGATTGATGAATGTATAGAAATAAAGGATTTAAATTAGACATTAAGCAGAACTTCTTGGCTAAATGAACTGTATGATCAGGGATCATTTCCTCAATAGTTTTAGAAAACAGTGGACAGTTTTCTGACTCGTTGTTTAGTTGCAACCTTGATAGGAAGGAAAAGACTGAATAACTCTTTGGTTTCTTTCAGGGCCATTATTGCTGCAACTAAAGTTTACAATGTTCTTTTTGAAAAAAGAAAAAAGTATCAATGTGATGTCCAGCTATAGAGAATTGTTTTTATAAGTTAGATCTATTTCTGAGGTATCTGAGATGCAAGTACTCAGAGCCCTAAGGACCCCAGGAAGGAGAGAACCAGGGCAACCATAGGGGAGCAAAGGAAACAGAAACTCTTGGACATATTCTGGGGTTGGAGACCCTGGGAAACTGCCACAAAGGAGGTTGCCAGGAAGGGAATCAGGCTAAGCCAAGGAAAACTCATTTGAAGTGGAGGAAAGCCTGAGGATCCTGCCTCAGCCAGCACACCACCTACATCCTTGTTGATCCCAGGTGAGCAAGACATTGGGTACAGAGGACAGCCTATCCCATTTGGATACAGTCAACCAGTACACAGCAGGGGACAGCAGAAGAGGAGGTAGTCCTCAGAGAATGTGGCCCACTGCCTCTCATCAGTCAGTCAGTCAGTCAACAAGTATTAGTTGTACACTTACTATGGGCAGGCACTCTACTAAGCCATGGGCTATATAGAGAAAGTTAAGCAGTCCCGACCCTATCAAGCATTTTATATATGATGCTAGAGATAAGGGATCACTGGTCCATCTTACAGATAAGAAAATTGTGGTACAAAAAGGTGACGAAATTTGTTTAAGGTCGAATAGGTGGGCAGGTAGGTGGGGCAGCCCGTCCAGGTACTCCCTGGAGTTAGAGAGAAAAGTCTAAATTCAAATCCTGATTCAGACTCTTACCTGCTATGGGATCCTGGGCAAGTCACTCAGCCTCTGAATGCCTCAATTTTCTCATCTATAAACAGGGGATAATAATGCCAGTACCAGTAGCAGAGCAGGACTTCAAAGCCAAACTCAGGTTCTGTGACTCAAGATCTACAATCCCTTCCAACAATACTAATCAATATTTCTAAATATACAGAGAGAGAGAGAGAGAGAGAGAGAGAGAGAGAGAGAGAGAGACGCACAATATATATAATTTCATTAACAGATACAAAGAATATGAAGGACTCTATATCCACGACAGCCTACATGTTGTATCCTACACTTAAATTCCATAACACACCAAACACAGACAAATGTCAATACCATAGAAGAACAATTAGAAAAATGACTTGTTTCTACTTCAAAGTCTATTTAATTGAGGGTTTCTGACCTTTTCTGTTGGCAGCTAGGTGGAACAGTGGATAGAGTATTGGGCTTGGAATCAGGGAGACTCATCTTCTTGAGTTCAAATCTACCCGCAGATACTTACTAGCTCTGTGACCCTAGGCAAGTCACTTACCCTTCTTTGCCTCAGTTCCCTCATCAGTACAATGAGCAGGAAAAGGAAATAAAAAACCACTGCAGTATCTTTGCTAAGAAAACCCCAAATGCGGTCACAAAGACACAACTCAAGAACAACAACTTCAGATCTTTACTAAATAAAAATATTTGTATTTCACAAGTACATTGGAATTTTAAAACAGGAAAATAAAAGTCAACAAGAGCCCTTGTGTGGTAGCAGTTCTAATTAGAGCAGAAAGCCTTAAATAAATAAGATAATCCTCTAAGGTTACTCTCTATCTACTCTGTGTGTATCTTGTATGTATCTATTTTTGTGAACACTAACTCCTCTATGAAAATGTAACTCTGAAAGGTCAAGGACTGTTTTTACTTTTTTCTTTGTATTCCTAGTAGGCTTAGCACAGTGCCTAGTACAAATGCTTGTTGATTACTGGATTAAAGTAGTCTTCAGAACAAAGGCATTAACAAAAATATCCAATGAGAATTTGCTAATTGTTCTTCCCTCCTTTAACAGTTAATTGGGAATTGGTTGCCTAGACACAGTGGGTAGGGCACTGAACCTGGAGTCCAGGTGAAAGATCTGAGTTCAAATCCTACTTCAGATTTTTACCACCTATGTGATCCTAGGCAAGTCACTTAACCTCTGAATGCCTCAATTTTCTCTTATATAAAGTGGGGATAATAATAGCAGCTACCTCACATGATTGTTGTGAAGAGAAAATAAGAATATTTGTAAAGTAAAACCTTAAAGTGCTACATAAATGCTAGCTCTTTATTATTATTACTGTTATTATAATTATTATTTCTCTAATTCTGAAATAGACATACAAATTTCTCACAAGTTATGTGTCAATTTCATACCTAAATATCAATATCAAAATATACAAGCGTATACCTCATAACAAAAAAAAAAATTCTTATCATGTACTTCAAAAGCTAAGGCTTCCTTCAAAAGTTTAGGAAATCACTGTCAGTTTTTGAATGCTACAGAACGTCCTCAAAACCACCTGCCTAAAAGAATCCTTTCAGATAATTAATTTGTTGTCAGTAATAATGGAAAAAACATAGCCCATATACATCGTACTGGCATCGGCACTTCATAATTAGAATACCAGGATCTCAGTGCATTTGAGCATCTTGGCTTTTCTCCTGCTTTACTTAAAACCAGGGAGCGGTGTCATCCTGGCAGCTAAATGCTCTAGCAACTGAGAGAGGTCTCATCTAGCCGCCACCTCCCCACCTCCCCCGCGCGAGCCAGCGATCAGAGGTTAGCTATCCTGGTGCGTCAGCTTGCTTTCAGTCCTAAAGATTTAATGGTGTATTTTCCTTAATGGAGCCCAGGCACATCTGATCAGGCGCTGGGATCATTTAGTAATGCAGTCAAAGTTATCATACTGTCATTTCACATCAACTCTGTAATTAGATAATTCATCATTTTACTAATTCAAAAGCTTGTTTCCTTTACTACTTTGTACAGGGCTGCAGCCATGAAATCAAACCGAGCTCATCGGCAAAGAGCCTCTAAAATCTGGTCCCCTGTGAACCTGAAGTCCTGCAGGGGACCAACGGATGCACTCATTGACCTTTTGGAACAATGACAAAGGTGATAATCTTCTAACAAATGAGACCACTCACCGTATTGAGGGAATGGGACACCCAGAACAAAACCGCGGGCTCCAATTTAAAAGAGAATGGATGAAGCAAAATAAAAAGGTCAAAAATGAATATGATTCATATTCAGTTTTGCCTTTGCTAGATGCTCAGGTGCATTTTCCTAAGAATAGTAGGGATCCTTAGAGTAAGTTTAATTTGGTCATTTTTCTTCCCTGCTGATTTACGCTTTCATAAACACAGGAGGTCAGAACGAGTCTCAGGGAAGGTGATTTATTAACATCCTATGTCTATTGGCTTTGGATGCATTTAAGATGTGTTAACAGAACTCAACCAGTCAGTGTGTAATTCTGATTTAACATAGTATTTAAAAATCAATATGCCTAAAAAAAAAAAAACTAGGCCTTCTTTTAAAGATCTATTTCCAGTAACTCACATTGCTACCAAACTTCTAAATCAAAGTCCTTTTCCAAGGTGGAGGAACAAGAGAGTAAGCAAGTGTTGATTTTGACACATTCTTCATTTCTCTTCCAACTCCATCAAAGATTATTTTTTGACTAAGAAATTGTGATTGAAATGAAACGTAAATACCATCTACTAGATGTCTTCTATGATCCTCAATTTCAAATTTCTTACATCTACAGTATGAACTGTGAAGTCGATTTCAACAAATACCTGGAAGAAGTTGATTTCAGAACAGTGACCTCCAGAAGTTACATGTGGGCCCTCAAAACACAAAATAGCTCTCTACCAGTGGAATTGTTATTTAGTTTCAGAAGGGAATCTAGGAGAGGGAAAAAAGTAGTAGAATTTTTAAACAGATGTTAGATTTCTAACAAAAATTTCCAGGGAAGGAAACATAGGACTATGAGGTTGAAAAGCATTTTGCAGAGCCCAGAAAGCCCTAAATGTCTATTTATGGTTCGTATTACTACTGCTTCCAATTTTGGCATTAAGTTTGGAGTATTAACAACTATCACTAAATAATGATTAACATACAGTGTTGCAAATATGTTGGTATTTAGGTGTCTCAGCAATTTTTTT
>CM053626.1:231259528-231289312 GCA_028646595.1 Phalanger gymnotis
GGCTAGAGCCCTGCTTCTCTATGCTATTTTGTGGGTTCTGCAGTTCTAGAATTGGTTCAGAGCCATTTTTTATAGGTTTTTGGAGGGACTTGGCAGGGAGCTCACGCTAGTCCCTGCTTTCCAGCTGCCATCTTGGCTCCGCCCCCGGTGTCTCAGCAATTTAATATAATATGCTAACCTCTTTTTTTTGCATTTTGAGAAAGTACAAGTTCCTCCCGTTCCAAGGCATGCATAAGAAGCACTTTATTAATCAATGGGTTCTCTGGAGTTTTACTTTTTTATTTCTTAATGATCATCCCCCAAACTAGTCTGGAATTACCAGTCATCTCATAGAGCTGGCTGAGAATTAGGACAATGGCAAATGATTTCTGTCCATCACAGACTGGAGCCAAGAAAGTTCTATCTCTTATCATCTACTGCCTCAACAATTGCTCATCGCAAGACCTCCTCCGCAAAGAGACCAAAGAAAGAGGAAAAGGATCCATATGTACAAAAATATAGCAGCTGTTTTTGTAGTATAGAAGAACTACAAATGGAAGAGTTGGTTGCTCCTGACAGAGCAGCAATGGATTCAGTGTATAGAATAAGACATACATTTTTGGACGTAGACAATGCAGGAGTTTGTTTTTCTTAATTATTCATATTTATTTCTTTCTGGTTCTGTTTTCCATATAGGAAGAGAAGAAGGGGAGAGGGCAACAAAATAAATGCCTGTTAAATGAAAAAATAAAACATGACTTTAGAAACTCTGGGCATTTCAAGGGACAGTCAATGCCATGATTAGGCAGGTATGGATACTCTTCAAAAGGACTCAGTAGTTTGGCATCCTGGTACATATCCAGAAATGGCAAATATTCTTATTGGAAAGGAGGGAGGGAAGGAGAAAGGGAAAAATGGAGGGAGGGAGGGAGGAAGGAAGGAAGAAAGGAAGGGAGGGAAGGAGGGAAGGACGGAGGGAGAGAGGGGGCAGGAAAGGAGGGGAGGGAAGAGGGAGGAGAGGAAGGAAGAAAACCTGCCAAACTGCTGAGTAGTTTTGAAGAGTATCCACACCTGCTTGATCGTGGCACTGACTGTCCCTGGAAATGCCAAGAGTTTCTAATAATAATGGTCAACAGCATTTATACAGCATTTTAAAGTTTACAAAATTCTTTACATACCCTATCATATTTGAACCTATTTGAGCCCTGTGAAAGAGGTACTACATGTATCATACCCATTTTATGGATGTGGAAAACTGAAGCTCAGACGTCACGGTCACACAAACAAGGGCCAGATCTGAACCCAAGTTTTCCTGACTTCATGTACAGTATTCTACCCACCACAACATATGGTATATGAAGTTCATATATGTATGTGTGCATGTGTGTGTGCGTGTGTGTGTGTCTGTATGTATATGTATGTGTATATATAATAGACATCCTCTAAGATTATGAATGAATCTCTTTTTCTAACTATAATATTCTGATGTTTAAAATTTTCTATTTGGGATGATACCAAATATTAAATATATAGGTATATATGAAAAACTATACATGTATGTGTATGTGTATATATATCAAAGGCCTAGAGACCAACAAAAAATCCAAAATAGCAACAAGTCAGTGCAAAGGCAATATTTCTCCAAAGTTATCTAAAAGTGGTTGGGAGAAAAGGAAGGGAGGGAACAAGTTTTCATATAGTACCAACTTACAGGCTAGGCACTGTACTAAGCACTTTACGAATATTATCTCATTTGATCACTGAGCAAGGAAAGTCCAGAATTCTCTCACCATACTGTTTCTATAAACAATCTGAGTGTTGACAAACAAGAACACCATCAGGATTCAATTAGTCTAGTATGTATTTTGTAAGCTTATACGCCTATATGTATGTATACACATATGTATGCATGCATGCATATCATGACCCAAAAGTTAGTACAGTTTTAAGATTTCATAACTTCAAAAGTATAAATGCTACAAACTTAAAGGGTTATTTAACATCCTGAAAATTCAAAATAACCATGATCTTGTTGCTATCCATCCCTCCAGTCAATTTTCGCACATAGTAAAAATTTCACCAGGTGGTACTCAATAACTGGAAAGACTGCATTTACAACCCTAACTACAAGATCATCCAAAGAATGAGATTTTACATGACAGTTTTAACATGACCCCAACAGGAAAAAGATCGGGTGAAAAAAGGTGGCCAAGCTAGAGGTCCTCCACCACCAATCAACTGGTCTGTGAAAGCATCATCCAGAAACTGTTCCACACATACTGCATAATGACAGAGTTCTCTATCTTATTAAAATTAAACCTGTATCTCCTGGATAATATCTCTATCTAGTAGCCATCCAGCCTCAAATGGGGAAGACCTCCCCCCAGGGATGGAGAGCCAACTACCTCCTGAGGCTTTAGAACATTCTACTTTAGAACACTTCCAACTGTTTGAAAGCTATTCCTTTTGTCAAACTCAAATCCATCTTTTCCCCAGTAGATTCTCAAATCATCTCACTTATGGCAGAAATCATCATACATCTGATTACGCATCCCCCTAGTGAAAACACCAAGTGACTTCCTCCACCCCTTCTTCTGTGGTGATGATAACAAAAGGGTTGGTGGCTCTCAAACATGTTGAACCTGGTTGTTCAGTCAATGAAAGAGAGTTTTCTCTCACCAGCAACTGAGATTATTTCTTTCTGGAACGAATAACTAGAAAGTATAGGGTGGCAGATTTTAACTCATTCCAAGGGTGAGCTTTCCAATAAGCTGGACTTCTGGCAACATGAATAGACAGACTGACTTGTGAAGAAGTTCCCTATACCATGACATGACACATTTTGATCATCTCATGGTCATGGCTTTCTTTTGATTGCTTAGCTTACTCAAGATACATCATTTGAGGATAGTGCTTCTTTAATAGGCTAAATGGTATATGCTAGGTACATGGTAAATTAGTGACTGTAATCCTCAGAAGGAATAAGGTAACGAAAGTAGAAATACCCAATATTCTTAAAGATGATATAAGCCAACAATCATTCTCCAAATTTCAAAATCAGTACCAAATTACAAAACAAACAAGTTTTAATGCTAAGACAACACAATCAGATAATAGTGAATTTATCTTCCAAAAAGGCTAATTCCATTATGAAAAGACAGCTAAAACCATAGTTTTCCCATTGTCCACGTTTATGCTCCTCTAGAATGGGTGGACATAAGAACACAGTGCAATATCCTTCCTGGGAGGTGTACGTCTTTGAAAACACACTCAAAAACAAGCAAAGAGAAGCTTAATTCCTCTTCAAATGTGTGATTTTACATTTTATTTGAATATGTGCAATCCAAAAAGCCAAGCATTTAATCTTCTGCTTTAATTACCTGAACCATCCAACAGGATTTTTGTAATCTATAATTTTTCCCCATCAAAAGCTTCATTATATTTTCACGTTATTTTTAAAAAGTGCCTTTTATTGCATCTGCTTATGCCAATTTAATCAGTAATGGTTTCAAAGGAAATTCTTCACATTGAGGCAGGGGAGTTTTTAGGAAAACAACCATCCTATGAAAAAATGGAGAAGGAAATGGCAAACCACTCCAGTATCTTTGCCAAGAAAACCCCAAATGGGGGCATGAAAAGTCAGATACAACTGAAACAACTCAACAACGACACTTAATTTGACCCTAGTGATGAGAAGTAGGGGAATATACTGTGCTGTCATTGGAGAGGAGTTGGTGCAGGCCACTACGGGTTCATTTAGCACAATCAACTTAACAACAAGAACCCTAGTCCCCAAAAAAAAAGATAATTGCCCCTTTTCCCAAGAGAGCAATAAGCTACCTAGCCATTAAATGGAGGCGAGGGAAAAATAAAGCACCTTGTACCAATGGACTTTCCAAAGAGATTTCTAGGTATAAGGGTCCAGAATAGTCATCAAAACAAGGCAGGAGAATGTTTATTTTCATCTATACCAAACACATCACTTACTTTTGCAAAGGATTCAAAAATGTCAAAGGCAGGTGGCAGTTGGGAGGCGTCTTGGATCTCCTCTTTCAAGTAAAGTTGCAATGTCACAGCAAGATGCCTGAGGCCCTCCTTCTTTTCTTCACTTAGATTCTTAATGTCTGGAGAAAAGATGAGAAATAGACCAATCATGAACTGAAGTTACAGTGGATATTTTTCAGAATCTACATGGTAGCTGTGCAGGCAGACATTTTCTGCCCCAGATTTTATTCTGACAGAGGGCAAATACATCTCACTTTGTTTCCTGACAGCTATAAATCATCATAAACGGATTATTCAATTTGAGTCTGCCAAATCTCACCTACAAGATGGTGATCAAAAGCCCACAGGCATCGCCCCCCCAAAAAAAGGTATGAATGTACATATGCGAGAATGTAAGAAATTAAATCTAAAATCAGCCAAGCTGCTTTTTTTCACAGGATCCTAACAATTAGAGTTTTGGGATCTGAAAGGACCTCAGAAAGTCCAATCTACTCATTAGATAATCATAGATCCAAAGCTGCAAGGGACCTTACAAATGATCAAGAACAAACTTTTCATTTTATAGATAAGAAAAGTAAGATTCCAAAGAGTTACATGATTTTCCCAAAGTTACATAAAAAGTCAGTAGCAAGACCAGAATTCAAACCGAGGCTTTACTTCCAAATCCAATGTTCTTTCTATTGCACCACAAAATTCAACTTGAACATTTCTCTGGACATTATCCCTTAGATGTTGCCCCTACGTGAGATTGAGGGATGGTAAGAATTCCAACCCAAATTAGTGACTGTTATACGTCATCTATATGTTCTTATTATGTGTTGCAACAAAAATATTTTTGTGCAAGAGATTTCAAGATGGAAACATTTTCACTAAATATTATATAGATACATAAAGATACATCATTATCTTTTTGATTAGTTACCACATTCCTGAATTTTATGAGGGAAATCCCCTCTTATGCATCGGTATAATATAGGACAGCATTTTCAAGGTCATATAAAGACACGCACATAGTCAATCAATCTATAATCATTTATCAAATTCATTATGTGCCAGGTGCTGTGATAAGCACTGGAAATACAAAGAAAGGCAAAAACAAGTACCCTCAAGGATCTTACATTCCAACGAAGAAAATAACATGTAAATAAACAGATGCATGCAAGATATAGATCCAAGACTATACATGGAGTAGGTAAGCCCCCTTTATATTCCCTCAAAAAATTAATATTCTCAACACCCTCAAAGATCTAGAAACAGAGATAAGTGATAACACCTTGTCTCCTCATCAATTAAAACATAAGAAAGTTCAAAGCAAAAGTCAAGATCCAGTGACTTGGAGAAGCACCCTTGACGTAGGGCCCAGCAAAAACAAAGATATAAATAATGAACCACTATGCCCACTCTTTGCCCACATATGCTTCACATTTTGTGTCAGACTGGGACTGCAGAGGCCCAGTGCTGAATGTAAATAAAATAAAGGACAAGTAAATGGGTATGTGTACCAATTTCATTTAGTAACAAAGGATTCATTACAGTTCATTCCATTATTAACAGCTCTAACTTTTAGAAATTAAGCTCTTATCATGAATTAATAGCTACCTCCCTATAATTCCCACACAACGGTCCTAATTCACCTTTCTGGAGCTACATGAAATGCATCAGTCCCTCTTCTAGCTGACAATTCCACTACATATTTGAAAAAAGCTACTATGCCCCATCTCTCAAAAAACTAAATTCGAAAGAATACAACTGAAAATCATTCCAGTGAAGAATTTACAAGCATCTAAAAAGACTTATGGGGGCACAAGGAAACCTCGGTTGAGCTCAGATTTTACAGGAACCTTCTGATTTGCTTCCGTCTCAGAATGAGGTTGTCCCTCACCTTGCCCATGCTAATCCCTACTGCCTCTCTTAGAGTTTGTCCTTTTAATCATCCCAACTCCCTTCCTTGTTTTCAACCTCTCTTTACCTCCTAGATCTTTTCCTGTTGCCTACAAATACACCCAGATCTTCTCCATCCTTTAAAAAAAATGTACCTGAATCTACAATCTGGTCAAGGTATTATCCTTGGAATGAGCTGCCTCAAATGGTGGTGAGCTCCCCACCACCACCACCACTCCCCCAAAAGTCTTTAGCAGAGATTGAACAATGATTTGTGTAGTATGTTATAGTGGGAATTCATTTGGTATGTAAGTTGGATTAGATAGCCATTGAGGCGTCTATCAACTTCAGACTCTGGGATTCTGTGATTTCCAGCTCACTCCTCACCTATATAACCAAGATCCTAGAAAAAGCTATCTATATTCATTGCACCCACTTGCTCCCCTCTCTGCTCCTCCAACCCTTGCAGTTTGACTTCTGATCCTACTACTTTATTTAAATTTCTCTCTCCAAGTTCTCCAATGATTTATTGTTAAATCTGGTGGCTTTTCTCAGACCTCATCCTTGTTTCAACAGTTGCACGATTCATTTCTGCAATATTGGACACCATTGACCACCCCTACCCTTGGATGCTCATTCCTCTTTGGGCTTTTCTGCTATTGCTGTCACGACTTTCCTGTAACCCATCAGACTGATTCTTTTCAATTCGCTCAGTAGGATCCACATCAGCTTTCCACCCTTTAGATGTAGTTATGCCCAGGGTTCTATGCTAAACCCTCTTTTCTTCTCTCTCTATACTCATCAGTTCATATGGGTTCAACTGTCATCTCTATGCAGATGACTCCCAAACCTATATATGCAACCTTCATCTCTCTCCTCAGCCCCACTCTTATATACCTACAGATACCTGGCAGACATCTCTATCTGAATGGCCCCAGCATCAAATTCAAGATGTTCAAAACAGAATACATTATCTGGCCCCCTAAATACTACAATCCATTTAACTCTCTAATTTCTATTAAGGATGCCACCATTATTCCAGGAGAGCTGGCATGCAATGCAGGAGTCACCTTCAACTCTTCACTCTTACTCACACTCTACATCCAAAGAGTTGCTAAGTCTTAGCAATTCAACCTTCGCAATTACTCACATACACTCTCTTTTCTCCATTCACATGACCACCAACCTAGAGAGGCCAGATCTTTTGTCACTACATCACATTATACCTCAGAGATTACCTTACTGCTTTAAATTAAAAGCTCCAGTCTTGAGCAAATTACATTTCAGGCTACTGGAAGACCTTGCTCATATAAGGACAAAAGCACTGACTATAATATCTGAGCAACTTTGGAGGATGGAAGAAGCACCAGGAAATTAAACATTCCAGAACCTGGATTGACCAAGGAATTTCACAACACTTTCAAGGGAAAGCCTACGATAGATTTTTTTTCTATCTGATTTCATGACAAAAAAAAATTATTTGCAGTACTAAGGTCAATTCAGGCAGCTAAGTGGTACAAGCAGGTAGAATACTGGGCTTGGAATCAGGAAGACTCATCTTCTTGAGTTCAAATCTGGCCTCAGACACTTACTACTTGTGTGACCCTAATCAAGTCACTTAACCCTTTTGGCCTCAGCATCCTCATACGTAAAAATGAGCTGGAGAAGAAAAGGGCAAACCACTCCAGTATCTTTGCCAAGAAAACACCAAAATGGGGTCATGAAGAATGACTGAAACAAACAAGCAACAAAGTCAGTTCACCTTTCTATTTCTTCATATGTCAAATGTCAAAGTTGGCTTAATGTTCCCTAAGGTCTTTTCTACCTAAAGAGTCTATGATTTTACAGTGACTTTTTTTCCAAGGTTCTCATGAGTTCTCCCTTACCAACCATTTCTTCTATGTTGGTCAGAATTAAACCCAAGGTGGCAGTTCATCCCATTGTTTACTTTATACTTTCTGAGAAATAAATTATCAGCAAATGAAGTGAAAGGTTTCTCTGATGCTCCCTTTTAGGGGAATGTGACCTCCGGCAACCTAACAAAATGTTTAAAATCCCCCTCACTATTAAACTTTAAACTCTCTTATAGTTTAGTGATATGCATTATCACTCTCCACTTGCCTGGGTGGTCTGAAGTATAGACTCACAATTAGATACAATCTAGGTCTTTCCCTTTTATCCTCATTAAAGTATTCTCCATCATGCCACCACCCTCAGCTTCCTTTAATTCATTTCAACAATAATTTTTTGGCCTATGGTATGAGTCTATCATTCACTGTATCAGATTTGTTTCTTCGGAACAGAGTACTATGTGGTTCTATTGTCATATAGCCCAGCTTTGAGCCCTTCCTACCAAGTCTGATGATATCTATGAGATTTGTCTGTATGTATTAAAATTTCAAGGTCACTTTGCTTATTACCATACTCTGTGCACTGATATGTAGGCATCTGAGGACACTGTCCTCAATGGTATTACCCGCCATTTTCCTTTATGAATTGCTAAGGACCCTTTTCCAACATTATATCATACCCATTACCTACCATATCTGTCTGTTTTTATTTTTAAAGTATTATCTAACATGGCAAAGTCATCAGAATGTCAGCCTTGGTGCCAGTAAGCCCTGAGCTCAAGATCTACCTCTGATACTATCCCTGGACAACTCATTTAACTTCTCAATGCACTAAGCAATTTTAAGACAATAAGCTGTGGAGAAGGTGCTGACTTGGCAATAGTAGAGGCAGTTTCCACACCTGAGATTTCCCTTTACCAAAGTATTCATGCGACCATTATCTATATTTATCTCTATTATCTGACCATTTTCCTCCCTTCTCCAATTCCAGTTAAAGTTCAAGCAGAGACACATTTCAAACGTAGAGCAGGTTAGAAATCGATGAGGAATTACTGACAGCATATCAAAGACAAGAATGAAAAACAGAAGGGTAAAGTGTGAAGAGATTCGAATACAATCTAAAGGTGACGCAAGTAGAGTAAGCTAGCGAGTAAGAAATGAAAAGTATTTGAAGAAGAAAATAAATGGGACTGAAGTTAAAGACAGAATAGGAAAAAATAAAGCCACAAGGCCAAAGATCAACTCTTGAATCATAGTGATTCCCAGGTTAAAGGGGAATGTTAATTCTTCAGTTCAAACAGAAGAAGGATTTCACAAAAGTAGGCAATTCTTTCTTGAAATCAATTTTAAAATATACTGCAAACAGGTGTTAATGCGGAGGGCATGACATTTAATTAATAATTACTGAGAACATGGCACTCAGAGTAGGTGATATTTACTGCACATGCTCAGTTTTCTCCCTGAGAAGAGCTCAAATTAATGCCAAGATTCTAAGGCTGAGCAGAGATTATAGTCATGACTCACAGCAGAATTTTAATGATTAAATGTGCATCAAAACATGAAAAAAAATGCACCAAGTTCAACCTTATTCCTGGTTTTCCATTCCTTCGAGTTCTTATATTGCTGTGATTTCTGGCCTGAATTTTTCTCTCTTGTATGATACAATAGTGAAATAAAGAACTTTTTCAGTAATACATTTGATATCATTGGTAGCCATGTCACCACAATCATAAATCTACATTGGGTTTTCTCTTTATTTGCTTCCATTCAGAGGAGTTAAGGAATGCAATTTTGATATATGACCTACACATAGCTCACTGCTATTTCTTCTTCCTCTCCAGGGATTGCCTCCCATCCCCCACTTAACAGTTCCCATTCCATACCCTTTACAAAACCAGGAAGGAGAACCACTTGAGCAGGGAGCAAGCCTTCAACTAACGGTCCAGGACTTCATCCCCAGTGATAAGAGGCCTGTGGGGGAACACCGGCATCACTCAAAAAACCTGCCACTGGAAGTCCTGGGGCTTCCCCTTTCCTGATAAGTCTCTGTGAGGGAATAAAACAGCCAGGCTCCAAGAGCACAGGGTCACTTTTCACCCAGACATAGCCTGACTTGATGAAGCTCTCAAGAAGCTCACATTCTAACAGGAGAAATAGCACACAAACCACTACGTATAAATGTATTGGCGATCAAGATGGGCTCTTAGCACTTATTCAACCAAGTGCCCTCAAAGAGTTTTGGCCTTTATCTCTTTGATTAAATTAGGTAATTAAGGTGGGGCCCATGAAGGGAGGTCTGATTATATCTTTGCTCCCAAGAAGGCCCAAAACCCCCAGCTATTAGGTGCTAAGTAGATGTGGGCATGAAGCCCTCAAGGTCCTAGGGGGAGGTGCTAACTCCAGAGCCAATAGTAAGAGCTTAAGCTCTGGTTGCTCAGATGACATTTGATGATGGATAAAGAGTGCATAAAAAGAGAAGACAGAGCTATTTGCTTAGGGCTCTCACTCTTGGTGGCACACTGATGTGGAGACTCTGGGCAGCTGGAGGTAAGAGCCCTCCAGCTTGTAAATCTGGATGTTCAGACTTTGTTAAACTCTGGTAACTATGTATTGAGATTTGAATCCAACAAGGTCTGTCTGTTGATGTTTGTAATTTGTTTGTGTTTGCTCTGAAGTTCAGGGTGCTGGCTTTTCCCCCTAAACTAAGTGAATGATATTTGTATGCTGGATTAAAGTAAGATTGTTAACCCCTTAACGTTGCTTTCCTTAGTAGAGCAGATCAAAAGAACCAGCATTCTCTGAGCTGGCTGTTGTTGGTTTTACACCCCTACAGCAGCTGATAGCTGGATTGTTACAACAATAAACAAGAAGTGTGAAGGATAAAAAGGAGATAATCACAAAAGGAAGTCATTACCATTACGGGGTGGGGGGAAAGCCTTCTTGTTGAAGGAAGAAGGCTCATTGCAGCTTGGTAGAGATGAGTACTCACTCTGTCCTCCTATATGGAACACCTCCCCATCGCAACGGTATGTGTTTACCCCACTATGCTGCTGGACTGGACTGCCCAATCATTCCCACCCTTGTAACTTCTCCTGGAAGGCTGATAAACTGTTTTGGTAATCAGTATTTCCAGATGTTTCTCCTTTGTGGTAGAGTCAAAGCCCATTGGCAAGTTTAGCCAGCTCACAAGTGACAAAAGAAAGTCATTTTCACTATATCAGTGTAATGTAATATCTGATATTCATATGGTACTTTAAAGTTTGCAAAGCCCCTGATCTCATTGAGTCCCTCAACAAAGGGAAGGAAGGGAATAAACTCAATTAATTTATTGATTTGATTCATACGGCACCTACTATGTGCCAGGGATTGAAGCCTTTACAAATGTTATCTCATTTGATCTTGACAACAACTCATCAAGGCAGGTGTAGTCATTGTCACCATTTCTCACTTGAGGAAACTGAGGCAAACAGAGGTTAAGTGATTTGCCTAAAGTCACCCAGCTAGTCAATATCTGAAGTCGCATTTGAATTCAGTTCTTCCTAGATCTGGAGTTCTAGCCCCTGTACCACAGGTGCCTCCAAAATAACTCTGTAAGGATTACTGTCAAGTCAATAAGCATTTATTAAGCACCTACTATGTGCCAGGTATTGTGCTAAATGCTGGAGATACAAAGAGAAGCAAAGGATAGTCTCTACCCTCAAGGAATTCCCACTCTAATAAAAGAAACAACACACAAATCACTATGTATAAACAAGACATGTCTAGGATAAATAGGAAGGAGAAAATCACCAAGGAAAGTCATTAGCATTAAGGGAGATCAGGAAAGGCTTCTCCTTGAACATAGGAATTCAGATGGATCTTGAAGGAAGCCAGGACATGGAGAGGAAGAGAAAGAATTATCCTCTTAGAGATGCGGAAATTAGCCTCAGAGAAATTAAGCCACTTAGCCATTGATGGGCAACAAGTGAGTATCAGCCCATCTCTATCTATGCTGCATGCTCCGTGATAGAGATGTATGGCACAGGAGGATGTCTGTGGACTTGGTAGTCAGGAGAGCAAGATTTTCATCCCATCTGCTGTGGGGCTTCAAAGAAAGCACTTCTGCTTTTTGGCCACCAGTTTTGTCTTGAATCAAATAAGAGTCTAATAAGTGGCCTCAAGGCCACATGTGGTCCTTGGGTGTGGCCTTTTGACTGACTCCAAGTTTTACAGAACAAATCCTTTTATTAAGGGGATTTGTTCTGTGAAGGTTGGATTCAGTCAAAGGGCCGCACTTGGGGACCTAGAGGGCCACATGTGACCTCAAGGCCGCAGATTCCCTATCCCTGAGGCTAGTGTCTAATAATCTATGACTGTACTATGAGCATGTATTATTTTCAGCAAAGAACCTAGCCACATAACTGAACAGAACAAAGAGACATCATGGGGAAATGGGATGAGTATTACATTTAGAGTCAAAAGAGACAGGAGTTTTTCATTTTTATTCACTTTATCTGGTGTTTTCCAGAATAATTTTAGTCTTGCATATCACAAAAAGAGATTCTTTCAGTCAGAGAGAAAGAAAAAGTTGTCTCATCAACCAAACTGCCAGATTTGGAGGATTTTATAAATTTTTTTTAAAAAAAAACCAGCATCCCTTTCATAATCATCATTCCTTCAGAAAAGAGGGAAAAAAATCTCTAGGAGTTCTGATTAAGGAATGATCACCAGGTGCTTGATGACTTCCACCATAAATGAGATGGATTGAGAAACTGTGAGAAAACTACCAGATTTTTTTTAAAAATGCTTCTTTTTTAAAGAAATTATATTTTTAATTTATGAAATAAAGTATTTCCACAACATAGTATAATAGAAAAGATGATTGCACATGAAAATGCAAATCTATTATATACAACTTGCTATTCCTTGTAAATATATAATAGTTATCATGTAAATTTCTTTTTTCCTTTTTTTTCTTCCTTCCCCTTCCCTCTGCCCTAGAGATAGCGACTATTAGACACAAATAAGTGTGTGTGTGTATGTATATATACACATATATAATACACAATCTATATGTACACATGTACATATATACACACATGCATTTACATATATGTAAGTATATATACATTTACGTGTGTGCATGTGTGTGTGTGTATGCAATTAAGCTCCTTAAACAAGACCTGTCCAAAAGTGGAACGAGTTATCTCAGGAAACAACTACACTAGCTGATTCACATTCCTGGAATGTACTCCCACTTCACCTCCATTCCTCAGTGTAAATCCAAGTCTGGGAAGCACGCACAGCATGTTTAGCTGATGTAATTCCAAGGTGGGAGAGAGCCTGCTTCTAGAAAGGCATAATCCTATGTAACAGTTGGGCTCTGAGATGTGATGCGGAGAGTCTATCTGATATTCTGTAGCTGGCTCTAGACTAAGAAATTGATTATTGGTTGGCTATGGAGCCAGACCTAGCGTCCATTCAAAAAGGCAACACCCAGCAAAAGTAAGGCTGTTTGTCCAGTTCTTTCCTGTCTGGCTTCAATGGAATTCAGAGGCGAGGCATGCTACAAACCTCCAAGTGGAAGCGGGGCCTCTGGCCCTTCTCCTTGTCCACAGAGGCCAGCATATTGGGGTAGATGAGCACCTGGCCCTTTACTGCCTTTCTCTCCATGGTGTCTATTCCTCCTGCTTATAAGTAAAGGGGAAGTAGGGACAATTACAACCTTCTGAACTTTGCAAGATCAGAATGACAAGCCACCAGATCTAGAAGCCAGTCTACGACAGGTTTTGCAACCAAAAAGCCCAACTCTGAATCCCCAAGGAATAACCATTAGGCCCCAGCAATAGCTGAAAGGAAGACCGTTTCGTGGCTATTCTGCATTTTGGACATGAACATTACCCCTAGTGTTATGTAGAAAGTGCTTCAACTCTCCCCAAAGACTTAGAGATGGGGAACCTGCAGCCTCAAGGACACACATGGCCTTCTAGGTCCTTGGCTATGGCCTTTTGACTGAGTCCAATTTTTACAGAACAAATTCTTTTATTAAGAGGATTTGTTCTGTGAAGTTTGAATTCAGTCAAAGGGCCGCACTTGAGGCCCTAGGGGGCCACATGTGGCTTTGAGGCTGCAGGTTCCCCATCCCTGAGTCCTAGGTGTTATCTATAACATCTCCTGTAGGAGAGCATGCTCCAGGTGTTTGTGGTTCTGTTCTTGTTATATCTTCAGAGTAAACAGAAAGCTAATTTATGCTAACTGATTAAATGGAACTGGGCCTCTAATGGCTAGCAGTAGCAGTAAACACACTGGAATGGGAACTCAAGCCAGTAGCATCTAAGAAGAATCACTCTATCTCCTCAGGGCTTGCCTTTACTCTGGGAGAGCAAGGCCAGAGTTCTACTACCTCAGAATGCCTCATTTCCTTCAGGACTCTGCTTACACACCACCTTCTACACAAAAACTTTCCTGATCTTCACACTCGTACAGATGACGGGCAGTATAGTATAATGGATAGAGACCGATTTTGGAGTCAAGAAGGCCTGTGCAATCCAGGGAATGTCACTTAATTTCTCAGTACTTCAGACAACTCTCTAAGAATAAGAGTCCAGAAGAGCACAGATCTTCATTGGGAAAGGGTTGTTTCCTCATTGGGAGCTACCCATACTCATGAAACCTTAGAGCCCATCCCATTCTATTCCCATTTTTTGGTGTGTATGCTTATTTTATTTATACGCTTGTTGTCTTCTTTGATAGAACTCAATCTCCATGGTGGCAGGTATCCTTTGCCCAAGTATACTTAGCACCTAGCACAGTGCCTGGCATTATGAGGCTTAACTATTGCTCATTGCTTTGTAGGGGCCTCATCAACGGAGGGAGGTTTTTGGTAGAGTGTGGCTAACTGGGAGACACGTCATAAAGGGCTTACCTGCTCACATACAGGCTGGACTACATGCAACTCTAAAATTTTATAATTAATATGATAATTATTATATTATACATTGTTATAATTATCACAAATTATGATATTATTATAATGTTATATTATGATTTAAATTATAATCTAAAATTCATGATTTATAATTTTACATCCTTATTGAAATACTTATTGTTTGTGTGAACCTGGACATGTCACCTAACATCTCTTAAGTCTCAGTTTCTTCATCTATAAAATGGGCATGACAATATTTCTACCACTGGCTTGGAAGGGTTGTTGTGAGGATAACGACTGTAAATCTTAAAGTACTATTTCAATCACTTAGCCAATACATATTTGCAAAGCTCTTAGTATGTGCATGCCAGACACTGTTAAGTGTTATGAATACAAAGAAAAGTAAAAAGCTGCCTTCAAGGAGTTTACATTCTAATGGAGAAGAACATATAAATGAATAGGTAGATATGTTTCATAAAGGACATGTTTAAGGTAACCCTGGATATAAAGAAAGGTCTCAGAAGCTTTAAACATAAGCTATTATTATTAAAGAGGTCCAGAGTATTAAAGAATTTGGAGAAAGAGATCCAGAGTCCAAACCCCAGCTATGGCCCTGAACAAATTATTCAGTCTTTCTAGGCCCATGTCATCATCCGTGAAATGATAAGATTAGATCAGATGATCTCTCAGTTTCCTTTTTAGCTACTGATCCCATGACTTCTAAGGGTCACCCGATTATTGCGACTTCTACTACGGTATCCAGAACCAAAACTCCCTCCTCCAATCCCATTGCTTTATAGAAGCCTCATCAGTAGAGGGCTCACCCTCATTTCCACCAAGAACTAATCTGACACATGGGTTCATTGTTGCACATATGAATCCAAGGAGCCCCATGAAATTTCCCTTGCAGAAATGAAGAGACAAAAACAAAAAAAGCTACAGAGCTTGACACATAGCGGCCGACGTTTATTAAGTGAGTTTGAGCTGACAATCACTTACTTGACTCCATATCAAAAAAGGAGTAGAGTTTTTCAGAGGCACAAGACGATTCTCTCAGCTATGGAGGAAAAAAAAGAAAAACATTAGAGTCAATTTAAAAGCTCAGATACTTAAGCATCATTTGGGGGTGACTATTTGCTAATGAAAGTCTGGCAAGCAGATGCTTCCCAGGATTCTATTCCTTCCACTTCACTGCCTTCTTTAAATTATTGGGTTCAGCTATTTAATTAGTAACAACTTTGCAGGCTAAATTATACCTCAGCCCCTGCTGGCTTTTTGTAAGAATCGTCTATAGCTACGCATTACTTTCATTTTTTTTCAATGCATAAAGGTATAGTAATGCTGCAGCTTTAAGTCCACGAAGCTCTAACTGAAGATTAAAAATTAGACAAACAGCAAAGAAAAAGACATTTCTAGGCTGTCAAGAATGTAGGAGAAGCTGTTCAGTGTTCTAGGTATGTTCAAAACAGCCCAGGGAATCTTCTCTAAATCAGGGCTTAAATTGGGTAGGATTTCAGGGAAGCCACCACATGGAAAGCGCATAGAGGCAAGCTAAAAAAAAAAAAACATACTTTCAACCAATGCTAAGGAGTAGCAAAATACAAATATGGTATCATCATTCAACCAAAACTTGTCTTATTATGATGGTCTTACCTGAAATAACCATGTTCCCACACTCTGTATCAGGTAGAATTAAAATGGAGTTAAGACCTGATTCTTTTTGTTTGTTTGTTCCTTTGTTGATAATGTCTTTTAAAAGAGATTTATAACTCGTTAATTCTTTTTTTTCCCTTTCCCTTTTTAGGGTCCAGACCTATGGTTAAATAAGTTTAAGGAAGTTTTTCTGTAGTATGGAGTATACAGAGTTGCCATGGATTCTGAAAGGTGAAAGGACATGATCAGTACGTGACAACCAGAGACAAAACTTGAATCTAGTCTTCCTAATTCCAAAATCAGTCCTTTATTTACCATGCCAAGACATGATCATCTCTTTATAGCAAAGACATGCCCTGTTGGCTATAAGGTAGCACAAGGCAGAAAGGTATCATGGAGAATATTTTGCTAGACTAAGAGACAAGAAGATCTGAATTTGGGTCCTGTCTCAGACACTTATAACTGCATATCCTTGGGTGACCTCTATCAGCCTTAGTCCCCTCATCTGTAAAATAGGGGTACTAATAACACCTACCTCTCATGGGTGTTGTGAGGATTGAGCTAAATAATACATTTAAAGCCCTTTTCAAATCTTAAAGCATTCCATAAATGTTAATTTTTATCATGACTATTAAAAGTTGATAAGGGTAGTAGGTGGGCTGAGGATGGGGTACCTTTATATGCACTATTAGATTCCTTTGCTAGAGACAGGATCACATCAGAAACCTCTAAGTCAAAGTGGCAGGCACTGGTCTGGTATCCTATAGCCCAACTCACTTAAGAGCAAAGTCATGATCTTCTGTCCCCCATTCCTAGAGGGAAAAAAGAACCTGGATTCCACTGTCCCTCAATATAGTCACTTCTACAGATCCCAAAGCCACAGCAGACTGGTTCTTGGAAAAAAAATACGACCTTGAGTAAAACCTACTGCCCTCCCAAACCTGGGCTTAATCTTTAGTTTTAAATGTGAATTTTAAAAATGAAATAAAATAAAGCAATTGTGAAAAGTGTTCCTGGGCAAGTTTCCCGAGTTTTACTTACTAGTTTGAAAACAACTTTGCCAAGAAGTCTGACAGAGTCAGGAGGAAACTTGGGTTCTGAGCTCTTAAGGCATTTACATTCTCGCTTGTGATCCTGCCAGGCTTGCTTCTGTTAAGACAAGAAGGGGGTGGGAAGTGACATAAAATGAATGCATTAGAATTAAAGCATGATTTATACTGGAGTAGAAAAGAATCATAGGTAGTCATGGAATTCCCACAATCGGTGTATCTATAACTTTAAAACAGAGAAGGGAAGGGAACACTTAAGCTTGGTTAATGACCCCAAGACTCAGCTTTTGCCAACTGTGCAATTACTCAGGCGTGGAATTAAGAGCAGCCTCAACTCTACCTTTGTCCCTGAACTCTTCGACTAGTTATTACCTGCTGACTGGGGCCACAGGAAGTCACTAGGACTGCCTTACTAACGTTTAAGGAGGCATTCCTGGAAAGGGGAGTTTTTCAGCTTCACAGAATTCACCATATCACGGGATCCAAAAGTTGGACCAGATCTTAGGGTTCATCTAGGCCAAGTCTTTCATTTTTAAAAAGGAAGGAACTGGATCCCAAACTGGTTACTTGAAGTTACTTGAACTTCACATATAAATGAGTTAGATACGTGAAGTACTTTGCAAACTTCTATATAAATGCTAGTTATTATTACTATTTTTTTCATTCATAGCAAGTACATGGCAGATGGGACTAGAACTCAAGTCCTCCAAACTTTTTAGAGTTGGAAAACTCTAAAAACATGATTTTTCCACTATATCATGTTGCAGTAACAGTTTTTTTTTTTCTGAAGGCAGACAAATATTCTTAGTGCCTCAATCAATAAACAAACATTTATTAAGTGCCTACTATAGGAAAGGCATAGGGCAGATAGGTGGGACAATGGAAAGAGTGCCAGGCTTGGAGTCAGGAAGCCATCTTCCTGAGTTCAAATGTGGCCTCAGGTACTTAGTAGCTGTATGACCCTGGGCAAGTCACTTAACCCTGTTTGCCTTGGTTTCCCTTATCTGTAAAATGAGCTGGAGAAGGAAATGGCAAACCCCTCCAGTATCTTTGCCAAGAAAACATCAAATGGGGTCACAAAGAATCAGACACGACTGAAAGCAACTTAACAATAATACACAAGGCATAAACATAGGGATATATATATATATATACATACATAAATACACACACACGCACACACACAAAATGAAGCAATCCCTACTCTCAAGGAAGACAAGTACCTATAGAAAATAAAGCATACAGAAGAAAACCAGCTGGAGAAAATAGCACTTAGTATACTAGCATGAAACAGCCAGATAAAGTATAAGCCTCATTAATAAACATCTAATTTTTTGTCCTGCAGTATTTGAAGAAGGTGCTGAAAGGTAAAGCTACCTATGTAGGCTAGATCCATGACAATGAAAAGCTGCTGAGCTCAGGTGACCAAGAAGGATCACATTATTCCATACTGCACATGTGAAAATTGTCCTAAAGTTAAGAACTACAATTGCATCAGTGGAACCTAATGCAGCTTGGGGCTATGACGCAAGTTGGTTTACTGGCCACTGTTGTTTCCCAGAAGCCCCACACCTTTCCCTTTGTTCTGGAATTGTTCCTCTATGTCTTTGGCGTCTTTGGAATAAAAGAAAGAAAACAGTAGATCTTGGAAGCAGGAGGGCTAAGTTCAAGGCTCAGATCTGCTGGTCACAAGCTATATAACAATACATGTCTTTTCTGCTTTCTCGGCCTTAGTTCCTCCTCTATAAAGAGAGAGGGTGGGGCATGTGACCTCTAAGGACCCTCCTGGCTCTGAATCTATGATCCTATGGTCCTATGACCCTGTTTCAGTAATTTCTCCTCTGAGCTTCCCATTTTTCCTCAAACAGCCAGGTGACCACAGTGTGTACAGTACTAGACTTGGAGTCAGTAAGACTTGAGTTCAAATCCTGTTTCAGACACGGACTAGCTAGATGACCTTGGGAAAGTCACTTAACCTAAGCCTCAATTTCTTCATCTGTAAAATGGGGATAATAGCAGTACCTATTTCACAGTGTTATAGTGAGGATCAAACGACACGACACATGCAAATAGCTTTGAAAATCTTAAATTCTAGCTCTCTATAGAACGGAGATAACATGTGATCTAAATGGCTCACAGGGTTGTTAGGGGAATGCACTTTGTAAACCCTAAAGTGTTATAGGGCTGAGAGATGGTGGTAGTGGTTGATATGGATCTGGAACCAGATCTGGGGTTTTACTGGCAAAGGGAACCTCTAGTGAGGAAAGAGCTTCTATCAGATTAGCTCTTCATCTGTTCTTTAACTTACTTTTATAATCTTCAAGAGGTACACACCCCTGAGCACTGAGAGGCTAATAACTTGCCCAAGGTCACACAGCCAGAGTATGTCAGAGGCAGATCTTGAACCCGGGATTTCTTGACTCTGAAGCCTGCTCTTTCTACCTGCAACATCACACTGCATTTCATCATGATTATAATTCCTCTGTTCAAGTCTACTGCTTTATCATGGGCCAGAAATGACCCTGAGCTCCCAAAGGCCACACGAGCAAAGTGTAAGCTCTGATCAGTCCTGTGGTTCGGTCATTTCAATCGTGTCTGACTCTCTGTGACCCTATCTGGCAAAGATACTGGAGTGGTTTTACCATTTCCTTCTCTAGTTCATTTTACAGATGAGGAAACTGAGGCAAACAGGGTTAAGTGACTTGCCCAGGGTCACACAGCTCATAAGTGTCTGAGGCCAGATTTTAATTCAGGAGGTTGAGTCTTCCTGACTCCAGGCCTGGTGTTCTGGTCCTACCAAGCTGGAAAAGCTTTTGTGTACAAGTACAGTGATAGACTGCATGACACCTGAAGAAAAGTTTGTCATCAGGTTATCTGGAGAGGGATAAATTTTAGGGGGAGCTTCAGCAACTCTCAAAGGCCAGTCATCAATTTACAGAAGCAGGCTTGTAATCTATATGAGTATGAGTACTCACAATGACTGAATGAATATTTGGACATTACATCTGGGATCTGATAGTTTAGTGATAACCATCCTGATACTCCATGAAGATAATGTAAAGCTAGGTAGTGCAGTGGCTAGAATATTGGGCCTGGGGGCAGGAAAACCTGAGTTCAAATCTGGATTCAAATACTTACTTGCTGTGTGGTCCTGGGCAAGTCACTTGCCCTGTGTCTACTTCAGTTTCTACTATGTAAAATGAGGATAATAATCACACCTACCTCGAAGGGCTTTTGTGGTGATCAAATAAGATACTACTTCTAAAGCACTTTACAAACATTAAAATACCATATAAATGCTCATGTATTATTATAGCTAATAGTAATAACTCACATGAATACTACATTTTAAGGTTTGTAAAATATTTTCCTCATAATTCTGTGAAGTATGAATGCACCATCATCACCATTATTATTATTACTATTTTGTGGGGAAAAAAATGCTAGGTCTCAGAGCAGTTGGGAGTGTTGTCCAAGGTAGCACAATCAGTCAGTAGTAGATCCAAGTCTTGAGCTGATATCTTTTGCCTCCAAATCCAGTGTTCTTTCCATTACAACCAGAGTTGCTTTTTTAATACCGAAAGAATTAATGAGAGCCAAAGACAAGATTAAACATAAAATTATCTTTTCTGTGGATAATGACAATGATTCTGAAAGGTAGTCATCTAGGAAAAGGAGAGCTCTGTTTCATAGGGAGGCGCCCAATTTTATATAACTGTTACAATATTCCTGAAAAGGTGTGTGTAAATCAAATCAGATTTTTAACACACTAGATGAACTCACCATTTCAAAGGAAACTGTGACAATGAACTTTTTTTTAAAGCAAAGGAAAACAAAGAAGCATTCCTTAATTAGCACTATAAGTTCAGATTTTCCTTAAGTCAGGCATTTATTTGATCCAATTCAATCCAAGAAGCATTTATCATACTTTCGACCTTGTGCCTAACACAGGACTTTGCACATATGGAATGGATTTTTTATTATTTTAGCAAATTCAATAAGACACTGAGGAATTGGAATTAAAAATCTCCTCCACTCCTCAAAATAATAACTTCAAAGATCATTTTCACTACAGGAGAACATAAAAACTAACAACCCTGCTTCTTCAGCCAACCAACCCATGACCGATCTTGATTACATACAGAGGAAAGAATTGGTGAGATGTTAAGATAGGAATAAAAAGGTCATTTTATCTCTCTTCCTTCCAATAAAATGACACTGCTATCTTAACCTCTCTGTCTTTTCCTATAAAACAAGATCATTCCCAGTTCAACAATCTACTCAAAGAAAGAAAAAAAAAGTAATACCGAGCTGAGCTCAAAAATTATAGTCACCTCTGGCTACCAGACCCATGAACTGATAGAGGTTTATTCTCTCCCTGATTAATGGATCTACTCCTCACCCTTCCCAGAATTGAAGGCTCATCTTCAAACGATGTTTCTTAAACAGGAAATTATTCATGAATCACACAACCAGAGAATCTTAGAGACTCTCTCAAGGCAGATGGTTCACAACTATTGGGTAGCTCTAATTGCCTAGGAAAATCTTTCTTCTTTTGTTCTCCAGTCATTTGAGGTTTTTTGTCAAAGATATTGGAGTTGCTTGCCATGTCCCTCTCTAGATCATTTAATAGATGAGGAAACTGAGGCAAATAGGGTTAAGTGACTTGCCCAGGGTCACACAGCTAGTAAGCACCTAAAGTTTGATTTGAATTCAGGAAGATGAGTTTTCCTGATTCCAGGACCAGCCCTCTATCCACTGCACAATCTAGCTGGATCAAAGAATCCCTTAACAAACTGAAAAGTTCACCAATCAAACTGATGATAATATAAAAAGGGAGACAATCTAGCTAGATCAAGGAGTCCCTTAACAAACTGAAGAGTTCACCAATCAAACAGATGAAAATATAAAAAGGGACACATTGTTTGGAAGCAACTGATAGAGCAGAGAGAACTCCAGTTCTGACTGACATAGGTCAGCTTATAAAAAAGAGCTAGTTGCCACACTTTGCCTTCTCCCTTGTTCCTTTCTCCAGAGCACAGCAAGGTGGGGGTGGGGTGGGGCAGGAAAGGGACTTCTCTCCCCTCTTACCCACAAGTAGCAGCAGTGGTGACTGACAGCAAAAGCCCACAGCAGTGGGACATATGTGTTTATGTCTTGACCTAACAAGGGAGTTGAAGTACATTGTTCTTGCACATCAATCTCCCAGGCAGGGGAGAAGGGATTTTCAATTCTCTAGGCAGTAATCCTAGAGCCTATCCTTCTAGAAAAGAAGGGAGAATTCCTGGGTGGCATCGACTTTAAGAGTTCTCTTCTGGATAACTCCAAATTCAAGAGTTCTTGAGTGAAAATTCAGACACTGGACCTTCTAGAGAGATATTCAAGGTATGCTCCTTGGGGAAAAGAAAGGGACAATCCACATGGTCCCTGTGCAGCATCCTACCTGAAGAACCAAGTTCTTTAGACAGCGGAGGTCTGATGAGAAGAGCCCTGCTTGCTCAGTCAGATCTGCAGCATGGGAAGAATTTTAAAGACACGGTGATGCTGCAAGTTGGGGGATAGTGTGTAGGACTCTGTGTGGAGGAAAAGGCTTAGTGGAATGACAGAAGGTTGCCCCAACAGCAATGCTAGGCTCACTGAGGTAGCTAGGTAGAGCAGGGCATACAGCACTGGGCCTTGAGTCAGAAAGCCCTGAAATCAAAACCAGCCTTAGATACTTATTAGTTGTGTGACCCCGGGCAAGTACTTAAACGATATTTGCTTCAGTTTCCCCACACATAAAATGGGATGATGAAAACAGCACTTACCTCACAGAGTTGTTGTAAAACTCAAATGAGATAATATTTATAAAAAGTGCTTATTTAGCACAGTGTCTGATACATAGTAGGCACTATTCTCTTCCCCTTTTTTTGTTTTCCTTTGCAGAAGGAGCTAATAGTCTTTAGTATTTAACAGGGTAAAATGTGGAGTAATATAAAGGATTTCCCCTAATAACTAACTGAATAGCTGTTTGCAATTTGGAGACATACCAAACATCTAGGACATGTTAACAACAAGTTAGACCTTAAACTTTCCTAGAGTAATAAAACCAAGGGTAAGGAGAAAAATGAAGGGAAATCGACCCCACTGCAATAAACCCTAAGGATTGGGTCCAGTCTGAGTGTATTCATAGCCCATAGCTTTTGGGGGGAACCTTAGATCACAAATTACATAGAGTTCCCTGTAACTTTACCCCAATGGACGTAGGCTATCCTTTGGAAAAACATAGAACTATCTTTTGCCTTTCTTTGTATCCCCAGGACTTAGCACAGTTTCTGGTGGATAGTAGGTGCTTAATAAATAGTTACTATCAAAACAAATTTACTCCTTCTACATGATGATCCTTCTGAATTTGAAGAAAATTGTGATGACTTACCATAGTATTCCACCTCCAGGCCAAACATCCTAGTCTTTTCAACCATTCCTTAAAGGAAGTGTCCAGACCCCCTTCTTCTGCCCAACTCTCTCTTGCTGGTAGAGAGGAAAGACAACTGGCTTGAGAATCAAAAGACCTGGATTCTTGTACCTCTAGCCAGCCATGAGAACCTGGAAAATTATACATCTACTACCTATCTCCAGTCCTACAATTGTTTTTTGTTGGTTTTTTTTTAAGCACCTAAGATGAGGATGGAATTGAACTGTGAAAACCCATGTAAGAGAGGATGTGGACTGAATAAATCAATCAAATTACCCCAACTAAAGTAAATCTTCAAATCCTAGACTAGAACCTTAACCAGGTAGGAATGTGTGGGTTTTAATAGAATCACAAGCATTCTGATGAAGTGAAAAAAGGTCTTAGCAATTCAGATATCTCAGATGAGTCACTGGATGATCTGGAAATGAGATAACACAGGAAAAGTGTTTGGATTGGCTGAATAAACTTGGTCATGCCCAATGGGTCATTTATAAAATATCTAGCCAATTTGGGCCCAGCAGAGATTTGGAGTTGAGTAAGCTCTGACAATAGATGAAAAAGCCACCTATGAGAAGGAATCACTTTGGGAGCAGGGGCAGAGGGAAGTGGCTCAGATTTGGACTTGAGCTTGTTCTCTCCTTCCTTGGACAGAAGAGAACCTTGCAAACTTTGGAAATCTAGATGGCTTCTCTTCTTCCTATCAGCATCCTAGAAGCATCCCTGGAACAGCTCGGGGCAGTGGTTGCATCAGGAGATAAAAACAGATGGGTTACAGATCCAGAGCAGTACAAAAAGTGCAACAGGAAATTATAGCATGTCTTAGAAGAAAATCTTGAGGACTCCAGCAAAAAGGGCTTCCAGGTGCCACAAGATACCTCTTTTGCCACATATGCCCCTTCTCCCCTGAACTTTGTATGTATTTGTTGAAGAATGTGTCAAAGACCTTTGAAAGCTGTTTCATATAATTGTTCTTATGAATACCCCTTTCTAAAAGCTACCTAAGCCTGAATGACTAAATGATGGCCACTAAAAATCAGTGGGATTTAGAGAGCTATCATATTAAAAAAAAAAAGAATTTCCCCTAAAGCCCCTCAGAATGATCTCAAGAATACTGAGAGGAGATCTAGTAGCTATCCTCTGAGGACTCCACTGATTCATGTGAATGGGAATTGGGATAACTGCTCCAGAACGTAGACCACACACAAAATGAAGAACAGTCTCTGTCTTCAAGGAGCTTATATTCTATTGAGGATTGCAGGACATAAGCAAATAAATGTTATCTGAGGAGGAGGAAATGAGCACTAACATCAGGAAAGAACTGCCATAGGAAATGGTGCATGGTCTAACTTTGGGAGAAGATAGAGATTAAGGAAGGAGCACATTCCTGTCATAGGAGACAATCTAGGCAAGGGCAGAGAGGTGAGAGACGGAGACCTGAGTTCAAGTAATGTCCAAAAGGCTGCTTTTGTTGGAAAGCAGTGTTTGTGAAAAGAATTAGGGTGTAGAGAGTATGTACTGTCTGCATGCCTATGATGGAGGGAGAGTAATGCACAATAAAGCTGGAAAGGCAGGCTGGAGACAAGGTATGAAGGGCTTTCCTTGCCAAGTTGAAGAGTTTATTTTATTCTACGAGCAATGAGGAATGACCGAAGTTCTTTGAGCACGAAAGTGACGTGATCAGACATGTTTTAGGGAGGTTATTTTGGCAGCTGTGGGGAGAATATATCAGACTAAGGAAAGGGAATGGAAGCCAAAAGTCCTATTATTAGCAGGCTGTTGTTACAGTAGTCTAGGTTAGAGATGCTGTGGGCCTTAACCAGAGTGGTGGTTATCTGATTAATACTGTTGTGAGGAAAACATTTTGTAAACTGTTAAGTGCTATGTAATTGTACATTATTATTAATCATTCAGGACTGTGGCTTTTTTTTCTCCCTTACTTGGCTTCTAGATGTGCTAAATTCTAATCTACTTGGCAAACATACTATGTAATGATCTCTAATTAAAACCTAATGGAAATAAAATCTGGAATAAGTCCAAAATCCAAGTCCGTTGTCTCTGCTGCTAGATGATCATTGGGTTATCATCATGACCCACAAACAGCTAGCACCAAAGAAGTGCCACTGACCAATTCTTGTATGTGTTCTACTCAGACCAAGTACCCTATCCAGGGGTGGGGAACCTGAGGCCTCTGGGCCACATGTGGCCTTCTAAGTCCTTGGGTGTGGCCTTCTTGGTCTTTGAGTGTGACCTTTTGACTGAATCCAAGTTTTACAGAACAAATCCTTTTATTAAGGGGCCTATGCTACAACCATTACAGCTCTCATGTAGACTCCAATCCAAAATGAATTTATTTAACATCTTAACTCTGAGAGATACAACATAGGGGGCAGCTAGGTGGCACAGTGGATAAAGTGCTAGGGCTGGAATCAGGAAGATCTCAGACACCAGCTGGGTAACTGGGCAAATCACTTAACCCTGTTTACCTTAGTGTCCTCATCTGTAAAATGAGCTGGAAAAGGAAATGGCAAACCACCCCAGTATCTTTGCCAAGAAAATCCCAAAAGGGGTCAGAAAGAGTCAGACAGGACTGAAATGACGATATAGAATGCTGGGCCTGGATTTATGAAGACCTGTGTTCAAATCCAGCCTCAGATACTTACTAGCTGCATGACCTGGCATTTGCCTCAGTTTCCTTATTTGTAAAACAAGAATAATAACGGCATCTACCACTCAGGGCTGTTGTGAGGATCAAATGAGATAATATTTGTAAAGCACTTAGCACAGTACTTGGCACATAAGAGGCACTATATAAATGTTCACTAACATTATCATCATCATTCTTGTTATTATTTAAACAAATAACCAAATATGCAATGATTTAAAGAAGGAGAAAGCACTAACAGCTAGATGGGTCAGGAAAGGCTTCCCATAAAACATGGCTAAGCCTTGAAGGAAGCTAGAGATTATAAAAGACAGAGGTGAGGAGGGTGTGCATTCCAAGAATCAGGACAGCAGGAGATGGAATGCCAAGTTTGGGAAACAGCAAACAGACCCTTTTGGCCAGGACTCAGGGTGTGTCATGGGAATAGAGCTCAGCAAATCTGGAAAGGAAGGCTAGAGGAAATCAGATCATAAAAGGCTTTAAATGTCAAGTTAAAGAGTTGGCATTTTGTCCTAGAGGCAACAGGGAGGGTAGAGAAACTAAAGAAAGAATTGATTAACGATGTCCATTGTTAATCCTAGAAAGCGCAGATCTGTACATTTTTCAAGCTGTCTTCAAAAGTTCACTTCCAACACGTTGCCTTTCATCATCATCATCATATTCTTGGGCACTCAGTGCTATGTCTAAAGCACCAAAGCTATAGCAACTGCTTCTGCCAACTCACCCCAGGACCCAAGAGCCTTTGTCAGAAGGTCAGATCATATGAAAGAAGGAAAACTTCAGAAAGCCTTACTGAGTTGCCACGGACCCGAAAAACAGAGACAGTAAAGTCTTACAAGGGATACAAGAACTAACAACGAGGGACTTTGAAAACGTGGGGGAGGCAGAGTGGAATGGAAAGATTTGCTTTTACATGATTCCAAAATGCTTTTCTTCAAGATGACAGCCTTGAGTACAGGAACTGCCTTGGTCAGAAGCCTTCAAAAGAAAGCAAGTTGTCACTGTACAAATAGTCAAAAATCTTTCATCTGGAAAAAAAAAAGGCATACTTCCAAAAAAATAAATCTAGATTCATTACTAAATAAGCAGTCTGGCTAAAAGTGAAATAGCCAATTAAATTAAAGCATTTTTTTTGCTAGTGTTCTCTGACCTACAAAACTTGAAGAGTTGAGGAATTTTTATTTAATCAGTTAATCTAACTTTGCATATTAGCCCATAGTGATGATTTAAAATTATGTCATATGCTAATATTCACAGATGTTTTTCAAAATTAATAGCAAGGTGTCACTGTTACAATGTCACATTTTATTTAGCTGTATAATTGCATTGTATAATTGCAACATTTGCATCCTGCCACAGTCCTGCCAATGGGAGGCTCCTCTCACATGACTACTCAGTACAGACTCCAATGGAAAAAAAACCAAGAATGTAATTCAAACCAAGAGACAGTTATTATGTCCCTTCTATGTGGTCCTGGGAACGCAAAGATGGAGACAGCACAAACCCTGCTCTCAAGACACAACACAACGGGAAAAGAAGAGAAAGTTAAAGGAATATGTGTGTGTGTGTGTGTGTATGCACACACACATTCAATTTGAGGTGCTGACCTATCAATCTCCTCACTATTCCAGACAGAGATGTTCAAAATGCTGGCTGCTCAGCCAAACGAGTCCTGCTCAAAGAGGTGTCCCAAGGTTTGGGAGACTGAAGATTTTGCCCGTCACCCCCAAATTGACAGGGCATTGAAAACACTTATGTAGAACCAAGAGAACTTAACACGATTCCTTCATCTAGGATTCACAACCCAACCTCCTCTTCTTTGCTGGAAAGAGGAGCAAAAGGAAAAGGAAAATTCATGTTCCTGCATGGAGCCCAGGTGTGCAGAGGTTAGATATGACACCCTTCTCCACCCATTCAACCACAAGTCTCTCACTTCCATGCCCCCGTAGTGTCCACATGACTTCAGCCCTTTACTACTCTTTCATGCCAGGCCTACAAGCAAGGGGAAAGCAAAGCGCTAGGACTCTGAGCTGTAACCCAGGGCTGTTGGGACAGAATCTTTATGTTGGCATGATCAATCCAGGCTTCCTTAGCTGAGGTCCTCCCCAAGACTGACATTGCTGATATACATACCTTCTCACACATCTACTCCCCTCCAGGAGAGAAGAATCTACTAAACGTTCTCTGCTGCATGTGGACAAAGGGCAAGCATTACATAATATTACTATAGATATTACACTGAGTTTCTCCTCTCCAAGACCCCTAATTAAAAAATTAATTTGTTTGTGTAAAATTGCTATTCATAGCAATATATAGCTCTCTTGTCTTTTGTGTGCAAAAACACACAGAAGCACTGGAAAACAACTAAAATGTCAACGTGCTTTTTAATAAGGATTTCTTCCCAAAAGAAGCCATGCTGTTATATATAGTCTATCATGATGGTGGCAACCACAGAGATCTTTCCCAGTTATGGGAAACTGAACTCAGCTCAAGAGCCACCTACATAGCTTTGAGGCTGAAATCTTCAGATTTCATCACCATTCAGATTCCCCTAGAAACAGATTCTGCTGTCTGGCTCCCCCAAGACACAAGACCCCCAAGGGAAACAGACTCAGGAGCTCCTAAGAATTCTCTCAGGAGGCCAGAATCATACTTATGCTTTTGTTCTTTCCTCCATTAGATTGTGAGTTCCCAGAGGGCAGGGACTGCCTTTTGTTTCTTTTTGCATCCACCAGGCTTAGTACAATGCCTGGCTGGTACTAGGCATTTAATAAATGTTTATTGAATTGAATTGAACTTGAAACTTTACTTGCCATCCACTTTTCCGTACTCTGATACCACGCTGAAATTCATAGAGCTTCAGCCAGTCTGCCCAGAGTACTTCAGCGATGATAATGGTTCAATACTGAATTAAATATCTACTGTAGAGTTACACAGCTGATGGACTCAAGATGCACAATAAGGCATTTTTTTGCGCACAGCCATGGTGGCTTTGTTGTTGTTGTCACTTGACTATGCGTACTTGTTACGAGACTTTTGTCTTTTTTTTTTCAATACAGAGGTGGGGTGGGATGAAGAACAGGTATGGGGATAAAGTAGACAAAAAAAAAGAAGGAAAAATAAAAGAAAGGAGAGTTACTGAAGGGGTTTTTTTTTAATGCACAGAAGAGAATAGACAGCCAGAAAGAATCACGAGCAGGAAGGGCAGCTTTAAAAATTACATGGTGAGTTTATTATATATTTAGAAAGAAAAATGAGCTAGATGGAATAGAGATTTTCAGTTTCATGTACAATCTTTTTGCTGTTGTTCTACCATGGATATGGAATTGACCATTTTATTTGGT
>CM053626.1:231289812-231309305 GCA_028646595.1 Phalanger gymnotis
AAAAGCTTTCATGGAGAAGATGGCATTTGAGATAGGTCTTGAAGCGACTGACCTTTCAGAGACTGGACCACTGGCAGGGGAACTCACATTGAGAAGTTCAAAGATCCATATTTCTAGACAGAGGCAAAGACATCATTATGAAAAGTAAGAATGAAGATGAAAGAAGAGCAAAAAAATGGATGGAACAAGTAGGAGGAGATTAGAAAAAGAGGAAAGGTAGAGAAACTAGCCTTGGCAAAGAAGAAACCATCTTTCTTGCAGCTGCCTAAATAATATTACTAAAACATATGTCTGAGCAAGGCACTTTCCTGATCAGGTTTCTCTTGCATCTACGATGAAATAAAACTCTTCCCCTTGGTTTTTAAAGCCATAAGCAGTCTGGCTCTTGTGTACTTTACCAGGCTTACTGAACATTACTCCCTTTTATATATTCTCTGATCCATCTAAACGTCCCTGATTGTATTCCCATTTTAAAACATTTCATCTCCCATCTCCTATCTCCACTCCTTTGCAGGGGAAGTCCCCCAGGCCTGAGACATATTCCTCTCTTACCTACTTCTCACAGAACCCTCACCTTCCTTTAAAACTCAGTCCAAGTGACATCTCCCAGAGGAAGCCATCCTGATTTCCCCAGCTGCTAGTGCCCTTCTCCTGTAAATTACTTTGTATGATTTATATTTAATTTTCTATGCATATGTTGCCCCCAATAGACTGTAAGCTCTTAAAGGCAGAAGCTATTTTTACCTTTAAATCCCCAGTTCCTAGGACAGTGACTAACAACATTGTAGATGCGTTTAACAAATGGTTTTTGAAGGAAGGAAAGATACAGAAAGTTTTGGAAATAAAGAGGAAAACTGATTGTGTTGCCATAATAATATAAGTTCACCTGCTGAGATTAAGGGAAGTAGCAGATGGGTTTGAGAAGACTATGAAAAGTCTGAAGGGAAATGTTACAAGAAGCCAACAAAAGACAACTAAAAGTATTCTGGGGCATGGGTGAGGGCTTTGTCAAGAAAAGTTAATGAGAGAAGAAACACAAACAATACACTTAGTCTCTTCTTTTAACCTGCATCCTCTCCCAAGAAAGACCCAAGATCAAACAAACTGTGACCATGTAACCTGATATTGCTGGATAAATTAGCTTAAAATAACATTATGTACACTAATGAGTTCTCTGCAAAATGTAGTAGGAGATATGTCCCACTGCATGGACTAAGGAAGAGAAACTCCCTATGCAGTAAGCTTCCAGTCACTGAGTAGGAATGCGGCCCTTGTAGGAGACAAAAAAAATCTGCACTAGTTGTGTGTGTGTGTGTGTGTGTGTGTGTGTGTCCTGCAAGGTTGTTTGATGGAAAACAAATGTCCCATCTTCTAGCCTCCAAATGACAATGCCACATGTAACTACAGGTTGTCAAGTGGATGGAGATCTGAAAATTTGGGATCCTCAAAAGAAAAACAAGCCAAGCAGGGTATCTAACAGCTACAGGTGGTTAACAAGAAAAAATGAAAACCTAGCTTAAAATCTCTCCAGAGCTTGAAATACATGGCAGAGATTCAGTGATAGTGGGCAAAGGAGACATTACACTTATTATTTGAAATGTTTACTGAATACTACTCTAATCTACGAGTGCTGCGTTAAATGCAGAAAGAGGCAGCATCTTCCTACTGAACTTGATCAAAATGGACAAAGTAGAAAATAGAAGAGCCATGGTAGGAAGATGCTCAAAATACAGGTGTGGTGGTTATTCCTCCTTTGTCTTTGAAGAGGACCAATGACATTGAAGGGGATGTCTTGGATTTAAGTGAGGCTGAGCTGTACAAAGTCACCAGCCTCACTCTCTCTTCCAGAGTCACTGAAGTCCCATGGCAGGACAAAAGTCAAGATGACTGACAACAGCTTGGGATGCAGTGGATTGCCTTGGCGTCTTCGATGCCTAAGCTCTAAATGCTCCATAGTGCCTGCTTCAGCCACCTTCACGGCCATTGAAACAAACTGTTCTCATCCACCTATTCTGCTGGAGGAAGTCTTTGCATACTTGGGATACGCATTCCCCTAATTCACTGATGAGTTCACGGACTGGGGGTAAACTTCAACCTGGTTTAGCCCATCTGCTGAGATGGCGACTGCTGTGCATGCCACAGCTTTGTGGAGTCACAGGCAAGAGTTGGGTGACAGGTGAACACCAAAGATGTGATAGTAGAAAAAAAAAACAGACAAGAGTTATTTGGCTTTAAATTCCAACCATGAATCTTTCTTGCTAGGTTTTTTCCATAGGCAAGAATTATTAAGTGGGCACTATCTGTCTCCTCAGTGGAATCCAGTAACAAGACAAAAATCAAGACAACCAGTGCACATTGTGCTAGGCATGGCAGACACAAAATCAAAAACAAAACAGTCCCTACCCACATGGAACTTACAAGTTAACTTCTGTGTACCTCCTTCTCTCTCATTTAATCTCTCTGTACCTCGCTTTCCATGTCTACAAAATAAGGACGATATCCTCAGTACCCACTTCATGGGGTTCTTTTGAGGACCAAACAGTATAACACATGTAAAGGGCTTTGAAAACCTTAGAACACTATTCAAATTCCTATTCCACTATTCCTATTATTAAAGGACATAAGCTAAGTAAAACAAATAAGCAAATCAAATTTTTACTTCTTTAGAAAATGGCAGCCACTGTCTCCTGGACAACTGAAGGACCATTCCATAACAACAACAAAAAAAGATAGCAAGATAAGGACCATTCCATGAAAGAAGAGAATTACAGGATCATAAGATCCCAGAATCACAGATGTAGAGCTAGAAAGGATCTTAGAAATAACCTAGCCTAACATCTCATTTTACAGCTGAGGAAACTTGGGCCAAGAGAGGTTCAATGATTTGCCCAAGATTATACAAATCCTTGTTAACTCCAGAATTTAAACTCAGGCCCTCTGACTACAAACTCTTTCCAAAGTACAAAATGTCGAATGACTTAAGAGGTAAACTGATGCAACCCCTTTATTTAAGATCCAGGTACTTCTTGTATGGCAACATGACCACTCCTCATACTCCTTGCTAACTTATCATCTACACATAATACGCCCCCAACTTGCAGTGTTTCCCAAGGTTTTGCCCTAGGCCCCAATTTCCCCCTAAAGACCCACTCTTTGTAATCTCACGGACCTTCATGGATTCAACCATCACCTCTGTTCAGATGACTCAGAACTATCTATCCATCTGCAGCTTCTCCTCTGAGCTTCAGTTCCACAACACCACCAAGTAAAGAATAAAAAACAGATGTCTTAGAGATATCCCAAACTTAACAGGCCCAAAACCAAATTCATTATCTTTCTCCCCAAACTTCCTTAACTTTGTCAAAGGCAACACTATGCTTCCAGTCTCCCAGGTTCATAAGCTTGGCATTATCCTCAACTCCCTACTCTCTCTCACCTCAAACATCCAATCAGTGGCCTCATCTTGCTGGTTCTATCTTCACAACATCTCTCACAATCAACACCTATTCTCTACTCTAGTAGCTACCACCTTAGTTGAGACCCTCATCATCTATTCCCTACATTACTAAAAGAGCTTCCTAATTGGTCTCCCCACCTTAAGACTCTCACCAATTCTATCCATTCTATACCCTGCCACCAAAGTGATTTTCCTTAAGTGCCAATCTGACCATGTGGCTTTCCTAATCAATCAACTCAAATGGCTCCATTTTGCCTCCTGGGATCAAATATAAACTCCTCCATTTAACTTTTAAAACTATACACAATCTGGTCCCAATATAACTTTCCAGCCTCATTGAACATCACTCTCCTTCTCTCACTCTGTAGTGCAGTCATATTGGCCTTCTCTTTTTTTTCCTCATACATGACATTCTGTTCTCTATCTCTGAGTCTTTGGATTTGCCTTCCATGTGCCTGGAAAACACTCTCTTCTAATCTCTGCCTCATATCACCCTTCTCTTCTTTTAAAATGCAGTTCAAGCACCATATTCTTACATAAAGTTTTTTCTAGATGCAATTTTTAATGCCCTCCATTCAAACTAAAGTTGTATTTTATTCTTTTCTACTAAATTGTATTTATTCACTTTTATTTATGATGCATATTTATATGTGTGTGTACATATATATGTATGTACAGAATGAGGGGGGGAAGGGGCGAGGGGGGAGAGGGAGAGAGAGAGAGAGAGACCGACAGACAGACACTGTTACTGTTCAGTCATTTTGGTCATGTCCAACTCTTTGTGACCCCATTTGGGGTTTTCCTGGCAAAGATATGGAGCAGTTTGCCATTTCTTTCTACAGCTCATTTTACAGATGAGTAAACGGAGGCAAACAGGACTAAGTGACTTGCCCAGAGTCACATAAGTGTCTGAGGACAGATTTGAACTCATGAAGGTGAGTATTCCTGACTTCTGACCCAGTACTCTATCCACTGTGCCATCTGGCTGCATATACATTTATAAACATATACACATACATACAAATACATAAACTTGTTGTACGTACAAATGAGGATGTAAGTTTCTTAAGAATAGAGATCATATCTTTCTTTCTATACCCAGCAGCTAGCATGGTGCTTAGTAAATACCTGTTGATTGATAATTTCATCATAGAACAACCCTAACACACACATTCTAGCTGCAGAACCAAAACAAACATGAAACTCTTGAGTGATTTTCTTCCATTTGATTATAGTGGATATAGCACAGCAGACAGAAGTGCTGGGCTTGGAGTCAGGAACACCCAAGTTCAAATTCTGCCTAAGACATTTACTAGCTATGTGATCCTGGGCAAGTCACTTAATCTCCATTTGCCTTAGTTTCTTCAACTTAAAATGGAAGCAATAATAATACTATCTCACAGGATTGTTGTAAAGATCTAATGAGATAATCACCGCAAAGGGTTTAGCATAGTGTCTGACACTTAGTAGGTACTATATAAGTGTTCATCTTCCTCCCTTTCACCTAATTACCTAGCAAAGAATCAAAAAGTCAAACCAACAAGGATTGACAAATGAAGATGACCTCATCTCATATAAGTATATGAGAGGCACACTGGAACAGTTTTTCTATTTCCATCTTTACGCACAGAGTTTTCATCAACCATTAACCACTAGGCCAGGGGTGGGGAACTTGAGGCCTAGATAGTGGATGGAATGTCATGTATGATGCAAAAAAAAAAGAAGGCCAATTTGACTACATTACAGAGTGAGGGAAGGAGGGTAATGTTCAATGAGGCTGGAAAGATAGATTGGGACCAGATTGTGCAGGTTTTTAAAAGTTAAATGGAGGAGTTTATATTTGATCCCCAGGAGGCAAAATGGAGGCATTTGAGTTGACTGGGTAGGGAAGCCACATGTGGCCCTCTAGGTCCTCAAGTATAGCCCTTTGACCGAACCCAAACTTTACAGAACAAACCCCACAATAAAAGGATTGTTTGGTAAAACTTGGACTCAGTCAAAAGGCCACACCCAAGTGCCACAAGTGGCCTTGAGGCCACAGGTTCCCCACCCCTGTCCTAAGATGATAAATTGCAAGCCTTATATGAGGGATATTGTGTGACTCAAATCAGATAACGGATATAAACCATTTTACAAACTTCTAAGAACCACATAAATGCCAATCATCATTATTATTTTTAATCTACAGACACTAGGCTTCCAGTCTGCTGATTTTCTTCCCTTACCCTTCTATTGCTCTACTGTTGAGCTCAAGCAATGTTTATAGAGCAATAAAGGGGCTGGTGGTAAATGTTTAACAACCAGGCTGGTGTAAAAAAAAAAAAATGCACGGACACATACTTTTAAATTAATTTAATCTGAATTACCGACACTTTCCAAAGTCTAGACAAATCAACAAAACAATAAATCAAATCCTGATTTGTAGTGATTGCTGATTTCTAAGGTATATAAAAAACACTCAAATTTTAATAATTGTGAGCTAGTTAGAGCTGGCTCCAGCATACACCTGCTTTAAACTCTCTTCCAGTTAGAATTGTCTTCAAAATTAGACACAAGTCATTCGTCTCTTAAGATTCTCAAGACATGTGCAATTAAACATCATTCTGAAGCAAGGCTTCAGAATGCTACTTGTGAAATGAACAAAAGAGTGTGGCTTCCTCCATTCTTACTGCTTGGGGTACGGCATTCTACAAACTGACTTATTAAATCACACTGTTAAGTGCTTACTAATGTGGGATTAATTTTCTACCCATCAAAAATGAATCAAGTCATTCCACAACTAAGCATAAAATGTAAACCCAAGTACATGATTCACATTTCTAAAGAGGTTTGTAATTATCAACATAAAATAGAGCCTCTCTCTGCTAATACAGTACTTTTTAAAAGTGTGTAAACTGCAATTTGATGCAATGCCCAGCTGCTAATTTTGCTGAGCAATTAACTCAATTAGAAGTACACACATTAATGAATCAAATGAAATCCAACAGAGGTGAAATAAAGCTCGTTGAATTTGACTGAAATTGGTTTGCTGACTATCACCATCATTACTCTCTTTCTTTGCATTTTTGAGGGGGGCGGTGTTTGTTTGTTTGGAGGACTCCTTTCAGGCCATATCTGAATGCTCTGAATTGACTGATGTGAGCATCGCCTGTGACACACACAGTGGGACCATAAAGGGATTCTATCGACTCCTATAAACCAGGTACCTCCTTGGTTTATAACTTCCCCTCTCACAGATGAATTATCTCCATTTTAAAGAGACAGGAAATAAGGAAAGGAAAAAAATGTAAGGCCACTCTGGCTAAAACTCTCTGCTCCAGAGTGTCAGAGAATATAGAAAACCCAGCAGAAGTTAGCTCTGTCCCTTCAACTTCCTATAATTCAGTAGCTTCCACTTTATGAAGCAGAAGAAAAAAAAAACAATCTCCCTAAGCTACCCCTAGAAGCTTCAATCTGCCTTTGATAAAGTAGGTTTTCAACAAATGTTTCTTAGATGAATTTTCAATGAATATGGCAGCCACTTACATGGGAAACTGCCAGTGGTATTATGTGCAAAAGAGTTGCTGGGATGCTTTAATGGACACAGGAAGAGACTCAAGATTCCCTCCTAGCCCCCACACCCCCATCTCTCTTCCCTCTGGTGTAACTGGGCCCCATCGATTCTTCATGTTCCCAACGAAACAAAAGCACATTGGGTACAAGATCCAAAGATACCCTGCTCAATTTAAGTCCTGCCTTACTGGGCCTTGAAAAAACAAATCGAGCAAGGGTCATAAAACTGACCCTGTGGGTGAGAGGCACAGAGGGACTCAGTGTTACAAATAGCCTGTTTTCAAGGACCTCAAATATACCCAGAATCCCATAGCCAGCTTCACTGCAATAAATGCTATACTAAACCAAACCAGCAAATCAAAACTCTGTCCCCCTAAGGTATGCACATTATAGATTTTATGCTACCAACTCACAACTATTGTATTAATTTTCCTCCCAAATGCTTTCGCCTCCTGTTCATTACCATTCATAGCTCAGCTTGTCAGTTTAATCCTGTGTGACTTTTTAGGTATCTTCAATAATTACACTGTTTAATGCTCTACCTTTAGGTAGAGATAAACAGAGCCATTTAAATGCATTCTTCCAGGCCATCTCAGATTCCTACACATGCTTCACACAGATACGCACACACACACATGAGCTAGTCTTATTTCATCCAGTAATATTTTTCATCTCACTTGCTATTTTCCCATTATCTTCTACAGTAAATCTGACCATGGCATTATTATGGATGCCACAGTAAATAGCTAATATATGTTGTACACACATGTGCTCTATAATGAATCAAAATGACATACCCCCACCGTACCTTGCTTCCTCCACTCTTTCTAATCACATAATGGCCATTTTTCTTTATTGCTGTACAGAAAGAAATAAGTGACATAATAAAGATGGCTTCTTCACAAAAAATGATACAAAAAAGTTCCAAATGCAACAGTTTATCAGCAAGAGATATTTATGTGGTTGCCAGAATGTGTCAGAAGTAAAGCTAAAAGGTTTGTGTTACAAATGATATGGTAATACTGTGTTCATTATATGTAGTTCTTCCTAACCTATGATTATTACTTTAATCACCAAATTAAATTTGGCATGAAGAAAACAGGTAAGATTTCACATGGACTTACATTTCTTGAGTGCTTTCTACGTACTACTTTTATAGTACTACTTTTAAAACTCTTACCTCCCCCTCTCCCCCCCGCCCCAAAAAGTATTTTTCTGCTCTATCGGAGTATATAATCTAAAAACAAAAGACATGAGAAATGAGATGGGGGAAATATTTCGGTTATTCTTATCTTTTTATATCTTTCCATGGGAAAAATATATAGTAGGTGGGGTGTTTTTATTTCTTGTTTCTCCACTTATTGAGGCCCACAAACAAGTTGGCTCTTGTAGCCAATCCCATCTTCTTGTGTCTGAAGACCTCTAGTGAAGGACAAGACCTCCTCACAGGGGTTAAAGAGAAGGTTCTGGGAACAAAATGAGGTTTCCAAGGAAACTGCCATTTAGATAAGGGAAGACAGAAAGAGAGAAGAGAACTGGGAAGACAAAAAAAAAGGCTAAAGTCATCTAGCAGAAAAATTTAAAAGAAAATCAGAGAAGAAAAAAAGTCCTAGAAGAAAAACCAGGCCTACAGCAGCTGAAAGACCAATAAAAGAGATGGAAGGAGCTACTATCTATGCCTATTATTATGTAAGGCTGAGCCCAATACTCTCCAATTCAGTTTCAGTCTTGATACCCTAATGAAGTGAGAAGGTGTCTGAAATAATCTGTAACTCATGGGTCTTAGACTTATTACACTAAATTAGAAGCCTTAGACTAAGGGCCTTCAATTTAGAATGATTTTGCACAACAATCATGCCTACACAGGCTGAGGAAACTTGGCCACACCACAGTGATTTTCTATAAATTATCAATCAATTAGAGAATTTATTTTCCTGAAATTGGAGCAAGTATACATCCCTGAGGAGGAACCATGGAGGGAGGAGGAGAAGGAGAGGCAGAAAGGAGATGTTTTGGCTTTGGCCAATTCTCCTTTCTTTCTCTCCTTTATCCAGAAGGAGACCTTTCAAGCTTCAAAGGGTCCAGAGGACGTTGAATTTCCCAACTCCACATCCTCGACACATTATGGTACTTCAAGGAGTGTAGTAAAGAAACTGCATTATGCCTTAGAGGAACTTGCTGAGCACCCCACAAATGGGAGGAAAGAACTTCCAGAAATCAGGAGCAATGACTTACTCCTTTTCTACTAAGCTTGAAACCTTCTTCCCCTGTATTGTGTATGTACTTCTGGGAGAGTGTGTGATGAACCTCTAAGGGGATGATATATTCAAATTTTTCTTAAGGGGTCACCTTAGTAAATATACTTAAATTAAATGCATTCTTCCAGGCCATCTCAGATTCCTACACTTGCTTCACACAGATATGCACACACACAATAAAAACTATTTAATACTGGCTGACTAATTGATTCTCAAATGATAATCTTAGTATGCACACCAGTGGGAACATACGCCAAAGACATTAAAAATGACTCCTGAGCCCTCCAGGCCACCGCTAGAACCTTGAGGGAGAGAAATAACCATGACTCATTTATGAGATTAGGAATTGAAATAAGTATCCTCCCAGGTTGCATGGGCTAAAAGTATCAACGAGGACAATGATAACCAAGTTACAGATTACCACGAGAGAATGAGAAAAGAAGAATAAGACACTTAAGGAGAAAATACAGAGCCATTATGATACAAATCATATCAGACAAAGTCATAAAATAGAGCTTTACAAATTTGTTCATTCTTCATTCACTCTACTGGCCAATGAATCAATCCATAAATATTTACTAATATGTCAGGTGTCAGGAACTAGTAGTTATATTTACAAAAACAAAATTTTTAAAGTCCCTGCCTTCATAGAATTCACATTCTATGGGGGAAAACAAAATGTACACATATGAATCAATACAAAATATATTCAAGGTAAATAAATACAAGGTAATTTGAGAGGGAAGCATTGGTAACTCAGAGAATCAGGAAAAGATTCATGTAGGAAGTGGTGTTTGAGCTGAACTTTGAAGGAGGCTAGAGATTTGATAAGGAAGACCAATACTGAAGAGATAATGCTCAACCACAGTCAAGTCAAAAGGCATTTATTAAGCTCCCACTATATACCAAGTATTCTGCTTAAGCTCTGAGGACATAAAGAAAGGTAAAATAAAACAGTCCCTACTCTCAAGGAGCTCACAATCTATGGTGGAAACAACAGGCAACAAGCACTTACAAACAAAATATAGACAGCATAAATTGGAGATAATCTCAGAGGGAAGGCACTAAGGTTAAGGAGGATCGGTAAAAATTTGTTGCAAAGAGAGGAACTTTGCCTGAGACTTGAAGGACGCCAGAGAACTCATTAAGTGGAGGTAAGGCTGAGAGAGTTCTAGACATGGGGGAGAGTTCTTGAAAAATCATGGAGTCTAGAGATAGAATGTCTTTTGAGATCAACATCACAGAGTCTGCAGTCAATGGATCACAGAGATCACCTAGTCCAAAATAATTCCTTTTACAGATCAGGAGACTGAGTCCTTGAGTGGTGGAATGGAATGAGCAATATGACACAGTAAATATGGGTTTGGGGTCAAATGACGTGAGTTACAGTCAAAACTCTGCTATGTAATACCTAGAAAACCTCGGGTTAGTCTCTCTGGGCCTTATGTTTACTCATTCGTAAAACTGAAGGGCTTTGATGATCTCTAAGGACCCTTCCAGGTCTAAATTCTATTCATTCTACCATCCAAGGTCATGGAGCTAACAGTAGAAAATCCAGAACTAAAAATCTAGCCTTGAAAAATATTCCTTCAGAAGATATGACAACATAACAGGAATGTCACTGGGAAGAATTACTACATCGTCGAATGAAGAAGGGGAAAAGGCCTTACGGTAGCAAGGAGATGCAAGAGTATACATAAAAAAAAGGGAAAGAATGATGTAAGAGGAACAAATCATACTGAAGTAGTCTTTCTAATCAAATTAAAAGAAGAGGCATTTTATTAGACAGTAATTGCATTTATTACCAAGTGATTAAGCATAAAGTTAACCAGAAAGGTCATGTTGAAAATTAATTAAATACCTTTTAAAGAGTTCCAGAACAAGTTTCAAAGAGTTTAATTCTGTAGAAAGGGGGATGAGATATTCATAAGCCAGGGGAAACAAAAAATGGAAGAGTTAAATATCCAAAATCCTTCACATATCCATGAAGAGGAGTCAAGATTTTTCAACTTTACCTGACATTCTGAGCCACAGTATCTGGCAACTTTGCATTGAGAACATCGAAGCAGCTTTTCCTTCCTGTTTAAAAAACAAAAAAAGCCTATATTAGGACATGAGAGAGTTACATATTCTCCAATTACTTGAATGTAATTCAAATGATGAAAGCAAAGTGGCATCAATCAGTCAAGTGAGTAAGTCAAGACATCACCCTGTGATTTCATTGGTCTTCTTAAAAAATAAAGGACCAACAATAACAGCAACTAGTCAGTCAATAAGTATTTATTGAGCCCCTACTATGTCCCAGGCACTATGCTAAGTACTGGGGATACAAAGAAAGACAAAAGACAGTCCCTGCTCTCAAGGAGCTCACAGCCTAATGGGGGAAACAACACATAAATAAACTATGTACAAAGAAGATGTAGACAGGATAAATAGGGGATAATCAACAATAGGAAAGCACCAACATCACTTTGGTGATCCTTTGCTTTGTCTTGCCAGGTACCAGGTCTCCATGACTTCTCGTCTTCTCTTCGTGCCTCTTCAGGAAAAATATCTTCTCTTCCCCTACTTCCAGCTCCCCTTTATCTGCCCTCTCCTATTAAAATGGAAGCTCCACAGAATCAGGAGAACATTGTATACAGTTACAGCCACATTGATAGACTTGGTTCTTCTGAGCAATGCAAGGTTCTAAGACAACTCCAAAAGGCTCATGATGGAAAATACTATCCACATCTAGAGAAAGAATGATGGAGTCTGAATGCAGATCAAAGCAGACTATTTGCTGCCTCTCTTTTTTGATTTGTTTTGTTGCTTCTTTCTCGTGGTTCATTCCATTGGTTATAATTCTTCTTTACAACATGACTAATGTGAAAATATGTTTAATGTGAATGTATATATAGAGCCTACGTCAGATTGCATGCCATCTTGGGAAGAGGAGGGAGGGGCAGAAAATTTAAAACTCAAAAGTTTGTAGAACTGAATGTTGTAAACTAAAAATAAATTAATTAATTTTTAAAAAAGAATGGAAGCTCCATTAGTATAAGAAATGTCCTGCTTGTTTTATTTGTATCTTCAGGTTTAACAAAGTGCCTGGAATACTTTTGTTGTTGTTCAGTCATTTCAATCATGTCCAACTCTTTGTGACCCCCATTTGGGATTTCCTTGGCAAAGATACTGGAGTGATTTGCCATTTCTTTCTATGGTGGATCCAGGGAGTCCATTTTGTCAGGCAATCAGAGATTCAGTTATTTGCCCAAGTTCCCAAAATTATCAAGTGTCTGAGGTTGAATCTGAACTCAGGTCTTCCCGACTCCAGACCCAGGGCTCTCTCCACTGAGCCACCAGCTGCCTCACTGCCTCACCGCTAGGCATATAGAAAGTACTTAATAAATGCATTATCTATTTGAAAAATGATCTTCTCTTCCTCAGAGCTCTCCTATTGGACTATTACAACAGCTCCTGCCTCTCCTCTCTCCAATATACATGCTTCACACAGCTGCCAACTTTGTATTGCTAAAGCACGTCTGATTATCACTTCCCTGCTTCAGGGGCTCCCTATTAACTCTAATATCAAATACAGACTTCTCTGTTCAACATTTAAAGCCCTTCATATTCTGGCTCCAGCCCTCCTTCCAGATTTATTGAACATTTTTCTTTTTTACACACTATGTTTCAGACAAACTAGCCCACTTGCATGTATAAAGACAGCCTTTGTTAGACATGACTTTCATCCCTCAATTCTCTGTCTCTGCATAGGTTAGCCAGCTCCAATGAACAGAATGCTCTCCTTCTTCATTGCCTCTTAAAATCCTTAGCCCCACCCCCCAGTTTAGCTCAAGTGCTACCTCCAACATGAGGACTTTCCTGATCCTTGTTCTCCACCTCCCCTCCATTGCTACTGTTCCCTTCTAAAATGATTTTGTACTTACTTTGTATATATTTTGTATTAGACTTATACATCTACATGCTGTTTCCACCTAAAAGATGTAAGCCCACTACAGACAGGAAACATTTTCTTTTTGTCTTTGTGTCCCATAATTCTCTTCCTGTCCTCTAGCTAACCTAGATAACTCACAAGTATCTCCCATCTCTGGGCCTCTCGTACTTTTTGCAGGAAGCCTTCCCAAATCCCCTAGGTGTTAGTGCTTCCTCTGGCTTCAAATCACCTTGTATTAAGTTGTGTCTCTCCCCACCACAGGACAGCTAGGTGACGCCATAGTGCATAGAGTGCCAGACCTGGAGTTAGGAAGACTCATATTCCTGAGTTCAAATCTGCCCTCAGACACTTACTAGCTATGTGATCCTGGCCAAGTCACTTCACCTTGTTGGCCTCAGTTTCCTCATCTGCAAAATGAGCTGGAGAAGAAAAAGGCAAACCACTCCACAGTCTTTACTAAGAAAATCCCAAATGAGGTCACCAAGAGTCAGACATGACCGAACAACAATTCCCCTCAATATCTACCAAGTAATGAGCCTTTTAGAGGTCAGAGGTGTTTTTTTTATTTTTTGTCAATGTATCCCAGAACTGAATAAACATGATATAGGCACTTAAACATTTATGGAATTGAAATAAATTGAATCCCCAAAATTATGTCCCCTAAATTAGTTGGATAACAGAATGGAAAAGAAAATGTGAATTATAAAATGAAAAAATAAGGCTCAGAATTATTAAAAATTATGCTTACTTTGGGACCATAGGGTATGTATTCCATAATAAAACTATGATTCCCACCAGCTATTAAGTACCTTCTTTACCACCATTTCTTCTTAGGAAAAAAAATTGTTCTAAAAAATAAGGGGGAAAAATCAAAATTCTGAAGGTAGAACTAACATGATATTTGCTGTCACTTCCAGACCCTTGCTGTGACCATCACTGTGCAAGATCTTTTGATGCTAGCCTTCTGGTGAAGGGACTCTACTCAAGTAGGTAAGATAAGGTAAAAATGTTCATTGTTACTTAAAAAATTCTCTTCTACAATAGGAGATGAGAGAAATAATTGTTAATAATGAGGAGACACAGGATTTCTGAAACGTTATTCTCTACTAGGCCAAGGCAGCATTTGAAAGACCTTGATGACAATGAGATTGGATGAAGTTTCTCCTCAATCTCTTTGGACCCCACCCAGGTGAGGAAGCTCAGGTTTGGATGGGGATAAATTCTTTGATTAGATTGCCCAAGGCTGCAGGTGGTTTGGAAGTAAAAGACAAAATCAAAGTCACTCCCTCAGCCCTCATTTAGAATCGGTCCACTTCATTATAATATTCATTCTCTCATTACTTGTTAATAAATCAGTCCATTGCATCCCTCAGGAACACCCCCTCTTCCTAGGGCATATAAGTATTGAGTGGGTTCCATGAGGGGTCTTTAGTATTCAAGAATGTCACTGACCCTTTTTATTCATTATATGCCAGCATGATTAATAAAATGATTAATTACCCAGAAACTATATCTCACGAACTTTTTAAATGTCACAGAGATGAGAAAGAAATCTCTCCGAGTGAAAATATAATATACTCAGAATAATTTGGGAAATCTCTCTTAAATGAATGTTTTAGTCAACATCTTGCCTTAGAACTGAGGCCATTTTTACATTATATGTAATTGGAACAATGGTCTTCCCAGTGGCAGCAGGCATGTCAGAAACAACAGGAAACTTTGACTCTCTCCCACCTCAGTGTTTCTAGTGACTAATGAGGTGAGCATGTTGACCAAGCCTAAAAAAGAATCACCAAAAGATGTTAAGGGAGTTAGGAGTTGAAAGAGGGAATAGAAATCAATTCCTGTACCCTGAGACAGAAAGGATGTGAATGAAATTTAAAATGACTAACCGGGCTTTAAGTAGGACTAGGAATTCAGGGCAGTATTACAGCTCTTTCAGAATGTCAGCACCTAGTCTAACATGCACATAAGAAGGACCTTTAAGATAGCTACCAAAACCTCAGAATTGCCATTCTCAAAGGAAGGTCCCTAACCCTTACACTTTGGTTGTTGTTCAGTCATGTCCTACTCTTCAAGACCCCATATGGGGTTTTCTTGATAAAGACACTAGAGTGGTTTGTCATTTCCTTCTCCAATGGATTAAGGGAAACAGAGTGTATGTGACTTGCCCAGGATCACACAGCTGGTGAGTATCTAAAGGCACATTAGAACTCAGGTCTTCCTGACTCCAAACCCAGTGCTCTACCCACTCTGCTACCTAACTGTCTCCAACCCTTATCCTAGGGATTCCAACTCTAGTAAAATCCTATTCTAGTAGGAGCAACTACATTGCACTCACAGTTTTCCTGACTCAGGGTATAAGCATTAAGTCTCTCACCACATACACACAGTGAGTTGGTAACTGGAAATAAACATTTCTAGCCCCGCCCATCAAGTCTACCAAATCCCATCATCTTTGACACCCCTCCTCTACCCTTTTACCCAAGACCACAGGCCAGACAACTCAAATTATTTAGAGGATCTAAAGCTTCGCTAAGGAACTAGAAACACAGGGTTGGGGGGAGGGAAGATGTTGGGGCCAGCAAAGCTAGCCTAACAAAGTAAAAATGTTCTCATTACCTGCAAATTGGCACACATCAAAACTGGGACAATTGTGGTGTCTATGAATGGAATTAAGGACTGGGGGAAATCTTACAAAACCATGCCCTAATTCAAAAAGTTCATATACAATAGCTATTTGAAAATGGACTTTTAAAACAGTTTCTAGTTACCATACTGTGATATAAACATGGTAGAACATGATTTTAAGATCCTAATTTAAAAAAAAAAGACAAAACTAGCTTTCTTCATTTCACAATGCCAGAGGTTGTTGAAATAGCTGTTTGTATTTATGATCCTGCCATCACAGCTTCATATGCTGCTCACAACCAATTAACACTGAGACCATAACCAAGACAGATTCCATCATTCTAGACTCTCTTCCCAAGGCCTGTCACTAGAACAGTCTGTTCTTGTTAACTTGGTTCCACAATCAATGAAGTGTTCTTTTTTCTTACTACTGATGTACAGATTCAAGATGGCTTGTGGAAAGATCAGAGATGGGCAGGGTTAAGAGCAATGCTTCATTCTCTCCCTAACTCACATACCTACAATTTGCTGCATCGATGAATTTTAACATAGAAATTGAGCAAAGCAAATAGCATGATGATTCAAAACACTTAAATAATTTACTTCCCATTTAATGTATAATATAAATTCTTTAAAATGAGTTATTCATACAGTTTTGGCTTATTTTTATGCATTAAGCTACTAAGTAATGCAAATTTAAATTTTCCAATTTTAAAAAATGATCAACTGAACCGAAAAGATTGGATTGGAAAGGACTGGAACCAAGAAGAGAGGCAAAAAAAATAGTCTGAGGGAAGCAGATATGTCTCAGTACTTAGCATAGTGCCTCGTGCTCTCCATCATTTGAGGTATTTAAGCAAAGGTTGGAAGATCTCTGCCTGTTCTTGCAGTAGGTAGGCGGCATGACAATGTCATCTCCGAGAGGCCTTCCCTGCCTGCAAGTTGAGGCAGTTTCCATTAAATAAGCCAAACTCCAAACTCATTTTCTCCAAAGATGACATAATTCAAGTATGCAAAAGCAAGGTAAGGGTTAGGGAGATTGGGGTCATCTTCTGGGTCTCAAAGGAAAAGGAAATACTTTAAATGCTGCATTTCATATTTTCACACACTTGCCACAATCTTTCTCTTTGCAATAATGCTCATGTCACTGTATTCCCTGGATTGGAACCCCTAAAGGAAAAGCAATAAAAAAAATTAAGGCAGCTTTATTACTAGAATAGGGAAATGAGATTAAATTTTTCATTAAAATACCCATGCCACTAAAAGGTATGCAACAATATTCTATTTCCTTATATTCTAGGAGATAAACAGCCTATGTCTGAACCAAAGTAAGTAGGATCTTAAGAGAAATAAATGAAAAAAGGCAAGCTAAAAAAGGATCCCCTGTTATTTGTTTGAACAGTCCCTGACATGCTACATTGCAGTATGTCAATGACAGAGACAAAATTCTCTGGTTGCTCAGTGTCCCAGGTAGAGCAGTTTCTAGTGAATAACCAAAATAAGCCTTCTTCCAATGATAGGTTATACCTGGGTGGGGAACCTGCAGCCTCCAGGCCACATGTGGGCCCTCTGACTGAATCCAAACTTCACAGAACAAATCCCCTTAATAAAAGGATTTGTTCTGTAAAACTTGGACTCAATCAAAAGGCCACACCCAAGGACCTAGGGCCACATGTGGCCTCAAGGCCGAAGGTTCCCCGCCCCTGGGTTATACCATGATCAATTTCACCAATTCTCCAAAATGAGCAAAATGTGGGAAGGAAAATAAGAATTCAGAGTGGGGAGAAGAAGATATATATAGTTACCCTGCTGGGATTGAGGGTCTCTTTAACACATATTAAACCTGAGACCTCCCTACCATCTCTGAAGAGGTTGGAGAATATGATCATCCCTGGCTGAACTCAGATGTTGGTAACTATGAAGTGTATTTGGTCTGTCTGTTGATGTTTGTAATTTGTATTTGCTCTGAAGTTCAAGGTGCTGGCTTTCCCCCCTGAACTAAGTGAATGATATTTGTATGCTGGATTAAAATAAGATTGTCAACCCCTTAACATTGCTTTCCTGGGTAAAGCAGATCAAAAGAACTTGGGCTTACAGCATCCAAGAGCTGGTTGTTGTTGGTTTTTCACCCCCACAGCAGCTAGCAGCTAGCTAGATTGTTGAAACAAAATCCCATGGTAGAAAGTCTGAATCAGCAAAGAGGAATTACCAGCTGTGTTTTTAATGCTCGTATCTGTCAGAGAAGAATCATAGATTTAGAGCTAGAAGTAGGGGATGGCTGGGATGGTGAGAGGCTGTTGTTAAATGTTATGTGTGAGTATTTACACCCCAGAAATAGGCAAACACTACAAATCAGGGTTTGAATGTTTTGTTAATTGTCCAGACCAGAGGTGGGGAACCTGTGGCCTCAAGGCCACATATGGCCCTCTAGGTCCTCAAGTGCAGCCCTTTGACAGAATCCAAACTTCCCTGAACAAATCCCCTTAATAAAAGAATTTGTCCTGTAAAGCTTGGACTCAGTCAAAAGGCTGCACCCAAGAATCTAGAAGGTCACATGTGACCTGGAGGCCACTCCAATCTAAACTTAAGAAAGTGATAGAAAAAATGTTAATAATGCAGATTAAACTGAAAAGTGTGTGTACTTTTTTTTTCCCCAGAGAACAAGTTGTCAAACATTCACAAGCACACCACTGGCTAGAGGAAATTGAGGCAGCCATCCTTCTTTACCCACTCCTTTTAAAGTCATGGAGACTGAAACCCAAAAGATGAAGTGACGTACCAAAGATCACAAAGGTAATAAGTGACAAGCATGGAATCTGAATCCAGATTCTTTGTCTCTAAAACCAACACTCCCTCCCTTCACCATATTTCCTGACCTAGATAGCTTAGAAAGGATGTTTAAAGAAGATACCTCTGCAATGAAGGCTCCAATAAGTATTTTCCAAAGAACCAGAATAATAAAATGTCCTAAGGAAAAAAGGGAAGAATACTGTCTATAGAAATGATAGGCTGGGGGGCGGAGCCAAGATGGTGACTGGAAAGCAGTAACTGGCGTGAGCTCCCCACCAAGTCCCTCCAAAAACCTATAAAAAAAAATGGCTCCGAACCAATTATAGAACTGCAGAACCCACAAAGAGGCAGAGGGAAACAGGGCTCCAGCCTGGGACAGCCTGGATGGCCTCGGGGTGGGGTCTGTCCCACACGGAGCTCCCAGCTCCCAGCTGCGGGGAGCGGAGCTGAGCCCAGCAGAGCCCAGCACCGACCAGACCGTGGACCAACGAGACCAGGAGCCAAGCAGAGAGTGCCCTAGCGTGCTGAATTACTGAGCTGTGGCATGTACCAGACCTCACAACCCACACAGAGCAAAGACAACACAGAAGGTTAGTGGGAAAAGCTGCGGGACAGGACGGAGTTTGCAGTTCGGCTACCACCCCTGGGGCAGCGGAGGCGAGGCAGCTTTAGAACTACAGCTGCAGTTGCTTCTGGCCCCAGGCCCACCTGGTGGCAGGAATTAAGTGGCTGATCAGAGCAGGAGTGCAGAGCCTGCTGAAGATTTAAGCCCAGTCCGGGTTGGGGGTTCTTGGGGAAGGAGGAGTGCTGGTGAGGCAGCGCATCCGCCCAAGTGTGGAACATAGAACTCTTTAGTCACACCCCGTTG
>CM053626.1:231309805-231348484 GCA_028646595.1 Phalanger gymnotis
AGGGAGAAAATTCAATAAAGGGGGATAGGTTAGGAAGAAGCAAAATATAGTTAGTCTTTCACAACATGAGTATTGTAGAAGGGTTATACATAATGATACGCATGTGGCCCATGGTGAATTGCTGGACTTCTTAGGGAGGGTGGGTGGGAAGGGAAAAGGGGAGAGAATTTGGAATTCAAAGTTTTAAAAAATAGATGTTCAAAAACAAAAATAAAAGTTTTTGCATGCAACTAAGAAATAAGGTACACAGGCAATGGGGCATAGAAATTTATCTTGCCCTACAAGAAAGGAAGGGAAAAGGGGATGGGAGGGTAGTGGGGTGACAGATGGGAGGGCAGACTGGGGAACAGGGCAACCAGAATATATGCCATCTTGGAGTGGGGGGGGGGGTAGAAATGGGGAGAAAATTTGTAATTCAAACTCCTGTGAAAATCAATACTGAAAACTAAATATATTAAATAAAATTTATAAAAAAAAAAAACAACAGTCATTTGAGAAGGCAGCTAGGTGGTCCAGTGGCTAGAGCTGGACTGGGGCCCAGGGACTGGAGTCAGGAAGACCTGAGTTCAAATTTGATCTCAGATACTTATGAGCTATGTGATCTTCAGCAAGTCACTTTACCTCTTTTGCCTCAGTTTCCTCAAGCATAAAATGAGGATAATAACAGCGCCCACCTTGCAGGGGTGTTCTGAGAATCAAATGAGATAATATGTGTAAAACACTTAGCACCATACTTAGCACATAACTATAGAAATGCTTGTTTCCTGTCTTTCTACCTTCCTTTCCTCCTTCCCTTTCTTCCCTTTAGTCTATAATATAAATTCACTTTATACAACTTTTTCCAATGACCTGATTATTAATATCAAACAAGACATAAAGCAGAGAGATGTATGCTGACCAAAAGAATCTGATACTATCATTAAGGATACAGAGTCCAAATGGATGAGGATTTCCTAGAGGTGGTGCTGTTCTCCAAATGTTCCTCTTTATGGATGGCATTGTGCTAACTGCATCAACCCAGCAACAAGGCTAAAAGAGATCCACAATTTCTATAAAAAGCCTAGCTTATGATAAGATATTGGGCTTAAATATTTTTATTTTTCTACTTGAAAAAGATGAAGGCAAGTTAAAGAAATACTCAAAATGTCATCTCCCTGTCCATCCTGATGCTGATAGTAAGTCTTTCTATATATGAGAAAAAGTATAACTAGTCCTTTCCAGGAAAGCAATTCCATTTTTGAAAAAAAAAAAAAGAAAGCAATCTATTTGTTTTGTAGTACATTTCTGGCAATCCTCAGGGAATGGAAATCTGCAATTGATCACCCTGACTTGACAAAAAATCTAAGTGGCAATAAATTACTAAAGAAACTTTTCCCTAGAGAGAATGAGAATATTCTTTTAATACCATCATATAAATATACCAAAAAAAATTACCATAACATTTAAAATGGTGAATTTGTATTCTAGCTTTTAAAATATTAATATTTCTCTTTTTATGCCAGCATACCAAAATGCACCTTGTTGCATTCCCTAATAGCTTCTCTGCTATGGTAATTACAGCAAGATACCTGCATAGCATAACATATACCAATAAACACTATATGGAAATAGCATTTCTCAGGAAATAAATAAATTCCCTTTTTAAATCTTAAAAAGGGGGGAAATAGACAAAGCTGGAAAAACCCTTAAAGCTATCTAGTCCTAGGAAATTGATGCTGAGATCATATAATGGGTCAGTGGCAAAAGCCAAGAGTATAACTCCAGCCCCCTGGGTTCTTGCCCAGTGTTCTTTCCAATATATCCACTACATAATACTCCCTCTAAAACATTATTGGACATTCTGTCTCCCTTGTCAGAGGACTTTTCTGTCCAGTTCATTCTTGTGCCAAAAGAGAATCTGGTATGACAGCCAGAATATAAGCTCCTTGAGGGCAAAAATTGCTTCATTTTTTGTTTTTATACCTCCAGCACCCAGCAAAAAGCCTGTCACTTTATTAAATGCTTACTGCTTAATATAATTTACTGTAAGTAAATAAACAGGTTAACAAATAGATGAATGGAGTGTTATTTAATATTTACTGCTTCATAAACACCTATTGATTAATTTATTGATTAGCATAAAAACTATACTCCCTCTGAAATGGATGTAGTGTTTCCTTTTCCTAGCTGAAATCAGGAACAATAGTTACAGCTACATTTTTAGTGGGCAAGGTGGTGCAGTGGATAGACTGCCAAGCCTGGAGTCAGGAAGCCTCATCTTCCTGAGTGCAAATCTGGCTTCAGACGCTTACTAGCTATGTGACCCTGGGCAAGTCATTTCACCCTGTTGGCCTCAGTTTCCTCATCTGTAGAATGAGCTGGAGAAGGAAATGACAAACCACTCCAGTGTCTTTGCCAAGAAAGCCCCAAATGAGTTCACAAAGAGTCAGATACCACTCAACAAAGATAACAACAACGCCATCTTAAGTGGACCTAGCCCAGGGAAGCTATGAGGCTCAAATGAGATAATAGATGTAAAGCACTTTGCAAATCTTAAAGCATGCCAGTCACTGTTATTATTGTTACTGTTGTTGTTAGCCTACAGTTCCCAGGCCTCCAGTGGGGTGATGATTATCTTCTTCTCCTAAGATTAAGAATTTTTTATAGAGCAATACAGGAGTATGCTGTTTAATCACTGGGGTCTTTGGAAGGAAAATGTATTCACACATACTTTTCCATTTAATCTGCATTACTAACGTTTTTGTAAGTCTAAACCATCAACAAGACAATAAATTAAGCCTTGGTCTGCAGGGATTTCTTGGGTGTAAATAGTGACAATGAAAATTTAATAATGGGCTCTTCAAGCTGGCAAGAGCTGGTTCCAGCACACTTTTTATCTAGCCCATCCCTCTTCTACAGTACACAGACCTCACAGTACTGCCAAAAAGAAAGGTAGAATCATGCTTTCTCTGGCATCCCTGTCCCATATATGTAGGAAAAGGATCATAGAATGTGCCCCACAAAAATTCTTATAGGGGTTTCTAGAAATTACTAATTTAAGGAATTATGGTACAACATTACACCATAAAGGCAGTACAGAGTTACAAATCTTGTGTTCTATATGAAACATGAGACAGAAGACTGTTACCAAATGGAAGGATCAGAAAAGGTTATGCAAAAGGCTTATTGTGTGGCTGAGGTGAACCCCAATTCCCGGGGTTTATGCAAGTGGAGAGGAAGCCCTAGTTATTTCTATCAAACTGGAAAATCTTCAAATAACAAGAATAACAATAATAATCATTAGTATTTATATAGTGTTTAAAGTTGGCAGAGCATTTTATAGATACTATTTCATTTTATCCTCCCAACAACCCTGAGAGATTGGTGCAACTGAAGCAAGAGACTATTTTCCAAGGATCAGCCTAGTTAAATATTGAAAAGATTCTTCACCATGAGGTCTGGTTATTTGTTGATGGATTCTTTGGACAAAGCAAAGCATGAAATTGATAAAAGTATAAAGTCACCCTCAATTCTAAGCAGTCATCTTCCACTTTCAAAATGATGGTGGTAGAGTAACAGATATGAGAACAGAGAGGGCTAAGAGTCGTGGGGTTTGGGGCTCTCTATAAACATTAATTGTTGGCTGTCTAAATGGCAGTCTTTTGCCTGACGACATATACTACTATAGGACCTGAAAAAGTCAATATTGATTTTTGCCCAAAATTAAAGACACAAAGAATTGCAACTAAATAGAAGGATGGCTCATAGATTCTCATCAGATATGAATAAAGGAAGTGACAAAATAGATATTATGATAAGTCATCTGAAGCATAGAGTTTTGGACTTGAAGCCAGGAAAGACCAGAGTTCAAATCTTAGCTCTGAAACTTATCAGTGGTATGATCATGGACAAGTCATTTACTTTTTTTATGAGGGATAACTGGGTTGGGGAAAGGGGAAATACTTGTCTATTCAGAAATGAAGATGATATTAAAACAAAAATATAAATAAATTTATTTAAGATTTCAAAAAGAGGAAGTGTTACGAAAGTCTTTCCAATACTGCAAGATGGTAATAGGACCACCGTCTACCAGTTTCTCCTTCCTTCTGCTGCATACCTTAGGCTAGTTTTCCTTTGATGAGTGACAATGATTTCCCCGGATCTGACTGGCCAAAAGGACTAAGGCTTAAGCTATGCTTCCTTTGATGCAACCTCTAGTCATACTGTTCTCTTTTGGAATGCTAAGACCATCAAGTGCCTTTAATAAGTCTTGCCTTTGTTTGAATGGGGCAGGTAAAGTGGGACCCTTTTCTTGTCTTTGTTTTGGAGTGCTTCTCAGCACTAAGGAATCTTTGATTGAATAGGGAGTCTTTGATGACCTGCTTATGTCAAGGGAAGGCCTAGTTCACATGGGTTTGAGTCTCATGGTTGTGATGCCCTCTGACTCTGAGCAAGTGTTTAAGTTAGAAGAAGGCCTAAATCACGTGGGTTTGAGTCATGTGGCTGTGATGCCTTGATCCTGAAGAAGTATATATAAATTCAGAGGTTAGCATTTTGCCTTTGGGGACACACTCATTGAAAGAGCATTGCTGACAGAGACTCTGGGTAGTCTTTGAAGCAGGCACCCCCGCCCTGGGCTTTGAAAACCCAAATGTTGGTGCTTCTCTCTGGTAACTATTTATGTACTGTAATTTGGTCAGACAGAAAAAAAGCCTGTCTGTTGATCTGTTTTTAACTTCTGTTTGTTTTCCCTCTGAAATTCAGGGTACTGGCTTTTCCCCCTGAACTAAGTGAATGGTATATGTATGTTTAATTAAAGTAAGATTGCTAACCCCTTTGATCTGCTTTTCTAAGGAAAGTAACTTTAAGGTGTGTTTCCTATAGGATCCAGTTAGTTTTGCACAGAGATACCCTTAGTACACCACCACGTTTAGCACCTTTCACCCTGGCTAATCATCTTGGTTACACAGGAAACTAGCCAAGAAAATATGGCCAACTCGACCCAATTCATCATTCCTGTCAGATAACACAAAGCATACGTTTTCCCAACAAATTAATACCACCATCTTCACATACATAGAACATACACAAATGCTACTGTCTTCAGGCAATATGTTACATGTTACGTGTATATATATGTTTTTGTATATATGTTATATACATGTTATATGTAAATATGTTTATGATATACACATATAATATGAAAATAAATACAAATGCGTAAATAGCATCCATATACTTTCATCTCATATACAAAGACATGTGCATTATTATCTCCTTTATAAACAAAGATTACATACTAAGTCACTGACAAATTATACAAAGAACACGCCACCATCTTTGTTGTACAAAGAGCAGAATACACTAAAGTACTTTTTTTTTTTTTGCTCATAAAAGAACTATACTAGATAAATCGTGAACATCGAAGGACTGGGAGAGATCAAAGCCTGCCAGTACTGCCAGCCCTCAACCTTTTATCTCCAAACATCACCTTCCCAGCCCTGCCCTATCTTCCTGCTTGGGTAAACCATAAAACAGCTCCTTCCAGCTCAAGAAACCCTAACTTCTTTCCTTCAGAGAATGAAAAGCCACCACATTTATTAAACATTAGGCTCACTGTATTTCTCCCTCACCCCCATATAACAAATAGCAAGCAGACCAGCATTGTGACAGAAGCTACAGTCCTGGAGATTGGAAGAGAAGAAGCTGAATGTTAGTAGAGGTACTACAGAGGGGAAAGAAAGAGGAATCCAGGGAAACAAAATTAAATGAATAGGCTGATAGGGGGTCGGGAGTTGAAAGGGTTAGGAGTTGCAGATAGCCTGAGGGATAGATGGTGGGAGCTTGAAGAGGAAAGTAGAGTCAAAAAGAAATATGGGATATGGGAAATTGATGACCTACTTTCTTTTATGGATGTATCACATATTAAGCCAGTTTTTTCACCTTCCTCAGAGCTTAGAAAATAAGGTACATTTCTTATAAGGCAATATGTCATATGTAGATATATAGCACACTGAAAGATAAATATTAGCTCACCCCCTCAGCTTTCTTTTCTCCGGGCTAAGTAATCTCCACTTTCCATCTTTTCTTAGAGGTGCTATGAACTCTCTCAGGCTCCTGCTCCCTCCATTTAAGCATGGTGCCCAGCATCAAACCAGATAGTTCAATAAGGGTCTAATTTAGGAGTTTTGAAATTTTTTTTATTATAGACCTTTTTGCAGCCCAATGAAGCCTAAGGGCCCTTTCTCAGAATAATATTTTTAAATAACTCAGGAAATAATAAGGAAATGCTATACTTCAGTTAGAGGTTAGTAAAAATAAAGATCTATTTTTTCCATCCACATTCATGGGTCCCTTGAAATGTTTCCATAATTCCAGGTTAAGAACCCTGGGTCTAATCAGTGATGGATATAATGGTAATAAAATACACAAATGAGCAAGGCAGGCCTGCATATTAGAGCAGAAACTAGACTAAGGAGAAAGAGCAAGAATATCCCATAACATCTATTGCCCTTTAACATCTTTATAATAGCCACGAATTAGAATTGTTGTAAGAACATACTTGAACAAGGGTTAAGTTGGTTAATTGGTCTTACCATCAATGGGCAAAAGGCACTATTTGTAGTAGCTGACATGAGGTAGGTTTTTTCCTTCTGCTTTGGAAATTTATTTCACCTCTGGGACACAACTTCATGTTGTCCAAGGCTTAAAGGGTGATAAAACCTGACCATACGTCTAATAAAGGAAAGCTTCATTCATGCTGACTGAAACAAGAGAAAATAAATTGTCTAAGATTTCCAGAGGACAAAAGCTTCATTATTTTCTCTATTCAGAGACTAAATAGTATATAGCTAAATCGAACTAGGCTTTTCTTACGCATTCAAAATTTAGAAAATTTATCTTTTGTTCACATTGTGTCTTTCCAACAGAATTTTGTATCTAAATTATTTAAACCCTACAAGCAGAATACAATTCTTGAGATCTGCAAATATTGTTAATATGAATGATGAGTATAAAACATGGTAGACAAGGCACCATAAAATGCTAATTTGTTAAATATGTCAATTTATTCTTAATACTTAAGACTCAAATGATACCTTAAACAGTAAAGTATTTTGTGAATATTAAGTATCTAACTGTAGCATGGTTTCTTATGCTTCAAATTCTGGTATATTGACTCATATTCCCTGGAGAAAAAGGAACCAGCCTCTCATTCACCATTGACAACAGAAATGCTCCTTAGGGTCATGATTTGATCCCCCTAAATTTTGCTTCAGCAGACATGTAGGTAGAAGAAAGAAAAAATAAAAGAAAAAAGAAATACTGATGGTGGGGATACAGGCTAGATACCAGGAACCCTATTATACCTTAGTGTACTCTAGGGCAATCTGATATGAGACCAGAAAATATGACAGGCACATACTAAGGGCTTAATAAACGCTTGTGGATTGATTAAATGGCATAGATTAAAAGGCGCAAGAGAATTCCAATTGTACAGAATTAACAAGACCATCCTGATCAAGAGCAAAATATGCATGAGAATAGAATAGGGACCTAATGGGTGGCAGACAAGACTCAAGAGTTGTTAAGCAAGAGGCTGATTCTTCTCAAGAACAGAGATCAGGTCACAAGATTCGAATTTAAGAGAGGTGAGAGGTCTGGGAGAAGCAGGTCAGAAGACTACGGTCAGAATCCTAGAGAACTGAGTAGAATTTCAATCAGTTAGGAAATTGGGTGTGACTTCAACACTATTCTAAAGCTGACTGAAGATGTTTTTAGTCTTGTATTAAAGCTAAGGAGGCTGGATGGTACAGTGGAAAGAGTGTTGATTCTGGAATTGGAAGGATGTAGGTTCAAATCCCAGCTCTCTTATGATTTGTGTGATGTTAGAAAAGTTACTTTAATTTTCTGGGCCTCCATCTCTCATGTTTAAAATATGAGTTTATACTGAATGGTCCCTTGTAGTTCTGGATCCTAGTTCACTTCTGACCTATATTTGAAAGGGGTAGTGCTTTCTGGTTTAGACAAAAGTTTTGAAGAAATGGGATGTCTTTGGCAACTTCTGAGTTGGAGATGAAATGTATAAATTTATTTATGGATTTGAATACATAACAATAAAGGAAGATATCACTTCTGTTCTTCCAAGACCTTCAACCATAATGGGTATGGGTAGAACACTAAGGCTGGGCCAATGTAAAGACAGTTTCCTTTGGTCCAACATGACCGAGGACTGAAAATCAAGAGCTGATTACTGAATCCTCCTGAACTGTTACAATTATGTGCCAGCTGTGTTGGTAAGCAAAATGGGCTCCTTAGCACTTAGTTCAACAAGTGCCCTTGAAGAGTTTGGCTTTTGTTTGCTTTGAGTAATTCAGCTATTTCATTGAATTTTACTAAGTGCTAAGCCCCAGGCCCAAACCCTATTAGGTGTAAAACCTGTGTGGGTGTGGACTGGCAACTAAGGTGGAGCCCAAGGTGGGGCTAACTCCAGGAAGGGCCTAGTTTACATGTCTGGAACAGCAGAGGCTTTTAGACCACGTGGGTTTAAGTGGCCTCTTTGTGATGATTTCAGGTCACGTGGGTGAGTAGCATGTGTGACTCACCCCTGACCCTGACAAAGATATAAAAACCAGGGATTGGCCTCCTCTTCCTTGGAGCTTATTCTCAAAGCAGTGGTGGCGCGTGACTCTGGGCCAGCCCTTGTTCTGAGCTCCCAGGCTGAACCTAGATGTTGGTAACTATGAATTGTATTGGGTCTGTCTGTTGATGTTTGCAATTTGTTTGTATTTTGCTCTGAAGTTCAGTGTGCTGGCTTTTTCCCCTGAACTAAGTGAATGATATTTGTGTGCTGAATTAAAGTAAGCTTGCCAACCCCTTCACCTTGCTTTCCTTAGTTAAGCAGATCAAAAGAACATGTGCTTTCTGGGTGCTGGCAGCTTTCTGGGTGCTCACTGTAGGTGGATCTTACACCTCCACAGAAGCTGCTAGCTGGATTGTTGAAACACCAGCCAACCAGTGATCCAAATACATAGCACATTTTACTGGCTTCTAGCTACCACCATCTCAATTTATTGGGTTCTCCCGAGAGGCAATTTCTTCCTTCCCTCTTCTTCCTTTTGCCCTGCTCCCCAATAGCACAAGGAACCTCTTCACTTTTAAAGGGGGTAGAGTGAGAGCCCTTGTCGTAAAACACCTCAGGAGAAACATAAAATATAGAGGTGAGAAACGGTAAGGGGGCAGTTATTGATAACAGAAAATAGTTTTGCAAATTGCAAAAAGGTTTCTCTAATTTGATGTTATTCTCCTGCACCAAGTATAGATGCTATTCTGTTTGCACTCCCTCTGGCCGGTTCCAGGCCTTGACACTAACCTTCACTATGATTTTGATAGGCCATGTTGTTGTTGTAGATTCCCTAGCCCCTACAAAAGTGTGGGATTTATAAACCTACCAGGGGGAACTTGCCCTGAAGGGGCCTCTGACCTAGTACCAGGCCTATATACATCCTGCAGAGAAAATTAGATTATGAAGGGAGCAGCAGAGTATTGGGCTAAGTAACATGTTATGGCTAAAGTGGGGAAAATGTTTTTAGAAAACAAGCTCGAGGGAAAAGTTTTTTTTTAATTCATTAGTCATTTTGTTAGCATTCTGCTATCTATTGCGCAAAATATGATCTTATTCTTTTCCCTGCAAACAAATATGTCTTGCTTGAAACCCCATGATGGCTAAGGTTTAGGAAAGAAAAGAATAGGTAGAGATTCGAAAGGCCTGGGTCATCCCGGTGGCAGCTCAGACTATGGAGATTGGAGAATAAGAATAAAACTACAGCCCATTATTTATAACCTGTGAGCAGTATACCTGCTAGGACATATTATCCGGGGTCTAGATCAGACCAATGGATTCATAGTTCCCCTAGCTTACCATCCATTGTAAAATAGGCAGCAGAGAGCCAGTCTAGTGGGCCCCTCCCTATAAAAGCTCTAATAGGGCTAGAATTCATTAGAATTCACATTCCACCTCTTCTGAGCCCTCCAAATAAATATATTAATCCTATCTTCAGGAAGTAGAAGGGGCCTTCCAAATCCTGCACAACTCAGGGTAACATAGTTAGCTATCATCTCTTCTGATGCTCTCATTTTACAGATGAGGAAACCAAGGTCCATTGAAGTTAAGTGACCCTATCTGAGGTCACCCAGGTAATAAATGGCAGAGCCAAAATTTGAACCAAGGGCTCCTCATTCCAAATCCAATGTTCTTTCAACTATAGTTTGTTAGAGAAAGACTCAATAGATCAAAAAAATATAAAAGGCATCAATATTATAAGGACAATTAAATGTTCTCATTATACATATACAAACAGTTAGATGGTACAGTAGATATGGTGCTGAACCTGGAGTTGGGAAGACCCAAGTTCAAACCCAGCCCCAGATACTTACTAGCTGTATGATCATGGATGGGCAAATCATTAACTTCATTTGTAAAATCAGAGTAATAATAGAATCGACCTCTCAGGGTCACTGTAAAGATAAAAGGAGGTGATATTTGTGAAGTGTTTTCTAAACCTGAAAGTGCTGTAAAAATGCTAGTTCTTCATGCTATTATTATTGCTGTTGTCATTATTCTATGTACCCAATGGCCTCATTTCATAAGTGAAGTTCTGACATGGTAACTACTGCCCTTGACACTGACTCCCTTGCCTAACACACACTCTCTCCTCATCTCTGCCAAAGAGAATCCTTCAAAATACAGCTCAGTTCTGAGTGCAGACTGAAGCGTAATTTTCGAGTTTATTTTTCTTGCTTTTTTTTTTTTGCAACATGGCTAATATGGATATGTTTTGAATGACTTCACATGTATTTTGGCTGTTGTTTTTCAGTCATTCAGTCATGACGGACTCTTTGTGACTCCACGGATTACAGTATGCCAGGCCCTTCTAGCTTCCACTCTCTCCCAGTTCGTCTGAGCTCATGTTTGTGGCTTCCATGACACCACCTATCCATAGCATCCTCTATCATTCCCTTTTCCTTTTGCCTTCAATCTTTCCCAATATCAGAGTCTTTTCCAAAGAGTCCCATTTTCTCATTATGTGGCCAAATCACTTAAGCTCCACCTTCAGTATTTGACCTTCCAGGGAATAGTCTGAATTAGTTTAAGTATTGACTGATTTGAGCTACTTGCTGTCTAAGGAATTCTCAACTTCTTTAGCATCACAATTCAAAAGCTTCATTTCACAAGTATAATGGGTATCATATTTGTTGCCTTTTTGGTGGGTGGGGCAGGGCCTGGAGGAAATCCCTTGTGACAGTCTTTTTCTACCCCAGTTTCTTCAACTTTAAAATGAGGAAAGTAGATTAAACCTAGGAGTATACTGGAGCCAGCTCAGATTGCATGGAGAGAGTCAATTGTTAAATTTTCACATGAGCATTTACATCTTAGAAATTGGCAAATGCTATGAATCAGGGCTTGATTTATCATTTTGTACATTATATAGACTTAATAAAGTGATCGAGAAAATTTTGATAATTTAGATTAAACTTAAAAATGTGCTGGGTATATATTTTGTTTACCCAAAAGCCAGTTGTTAAACATTAACCACCACAGCACTGTTAGATCAGTGGTCCCTAACTTGAATCTTACTCTTGTTTAAGTTTGCAATGGTATTTGTGCTATTGTCTACATTTTTGCTTCTCTTCATAAAGGCTTATTTTTCTGATTACTTAGCTGTCAGAACAAAGATACAGAGGGGGATAATATAACTTGAGCAGGCAGCTGCTTTGGGGTCACTGGACTAGATCTCTAAAGTCCTCTCCAGGACTAAGATTTCATGGTTATGAAAAGTAACATTCAATGAGAAGAGCTTAATTTAAAAAGAGCCTGAATTCTATTTTCTATTTAATTAATTCCTAAGTGAAAGAAAATCAGCAACAAAAGAAGGGAAGGAAGGAAGGAAGGAAGGAAGGAAAGAAGGAAGGAAGGAAGGAAGGAAGGAAGGAAGGAAGGAAGGAAGGAAGGAAGGAAGGAAGGAAGGAAGGAAGGAAGGAAGGAAGGAAGGAAGCCTGGAGAAGTAATTGCATTTATAAACGGCTCCTCAATTATCTATCTATGTGTGGATTATCTACAATCGTTATTTCTTTTTTTTTAAGCTAGACTTTTAAATGACTTGCCAGTGCCATCCAGCATGCTTCCAAGATTCCCAGACCTCAACCTGTCTTTGTAGCCTCACTGTATGTACATTACTCCCCTTCCCACATCCTGTCATCCAGACAAAATAACCTCCCTCTTCTTGACTTACAGAACTCCACATCCCATATTTGTGCTTTCACGTTGGCTGACTCCCATGCCTGGAATGCACTCACTCATCACCTCTACCAAAGAAAATTAATCCCTATTTTCCTTCAAGATACAGTATAACTCTGAGAAGAGACCAAAGCATATTTTTTCCACCTCATTTTTCTTGCTGTTTTTCCCCAACACAGCAAATATGGAAATATGTTTTTGAATGCCTTCATATGTATAATGGGTATCAAATTGTTTGTCTTCTCAGTGGGGAGGGGAGGGGCTGGAGGGAGGGAGAGAATTTGAAATTCAGAATAAAAAAGAATGTTTAAAAAAACACTTGCTTTTAAAAAAGGATAGTTTAATTACCACCACCTTTTCTACGAGGCATTTCATCATCCTCCAAATTACTAGTGCCTTCCCTCCCTTACTATTTAGTATTTACTGAACTTGTATTTGTTGTGTATATATTTATTCTTTATAGACTTACATAGGATGTCTTCGAAGTCTTAGTACAGTTTTAAACTATTAGAAATTTAAGCTATTCTAACAAATCTAGGAAGTGATTCTATTATGATCCCTATTTTACAGATGAGGAAACTGAGGCAGTTAAATGACTGTCCAATCATATGGCTAGTAAGTATCTAAGGCTAGATTTGAGTCTTCCCCCATTAGAGAGTAAGCTTCTTGTGGGCAAGAACTTTTGCCTTTTTTTTTATATTCCCAGCATTTAGCATAATGCCTGGCATTTAGTAGGCACTTAATAAACATTCATTGAATGAATTAGTTTAGCTTTTAGAACTTAAATCTGTGCTAAGACTTTGCAGATGCCTCATATATTTACATGTTGCCTCGAGTGCCTAATGCAGTACGTGGTACATAGTAGACACTTAAATTCTTGTTAATTAAATTGATTGATCAACACCCCTCACAGGTATATGATATGTGGTTTGGGAATGCTGAGGCTGTATCACTACTTGAGCCCAACATCCTGGAGGACAATTCCTACAATAGCCAGCACAGGCCAGGAGATGGAGCACTAACTGTGAAGGATTTAGCTTCAAATTCTTAACACCATTTGCAATCTACATGAGGTTGGACGATTGTATTGGCCTCTCTGGGGCTCAGTTTTCTCATCTATGATTTTGGAAGGGTTAGACTAGATGAAGAGGTTTTAATCTTTTTTTTTTGGTTAAACTTTTTTATGTCATGAACCTCTTTGGTAGTTTGGGGAAGCTTAAGGACCACTTCTCAAAGTAATGTTTTTTAAATGCATAAAGTAAAATACATGAAATTATAAAGGAAACTATTTTTAAATGTTATTATCTAAAAATTTAAAAATGTCCAGAGACCTCAGGATAAAATATCCTAAACTAGATGACCCCTGGAGGCCTTTCCAGCATTAAATATTCAATCCTATGATTCTTCAACCTCACACAAAATTTGGGGGAAAAAATGGGTATTTAGTCAGAGGCTTTGGGCTACATTCTAGGCTATACCACTTACTACCTATGTGACCTCAGGCAAGTCCCACAACCTCTCTGGGGCCCAGTTGTCTCATTTTTCCAATAAGTGAGCTGGATGTGATGACCCCTAAGGTCCTTCCCAATGCTAACTCCTACAATCCTCAAAACTCATATTCTTATGACCCTCCTGCCAAATCTACTATAAAAGGAAAGGCATCTCTCTGCTACCACCTCCCATGGATGAGTGAATGAAATGATCTATTCCAAGAGATCTATTCCAAAAACAAGCCAAAGTCTTTGAAAAAATTACCCATGCTATTTCCCACCCCCATTAGCATAGATAATTGAACTGTACGATTCAAAGTCTAAATATTATTTCTATATAATGGAAGAAGAGGTTGGCACAGTTAGCTATTTCTTGCATTTGAGAGATGAACAAGCCAAACAGAGAGGTTAAAACAAAAGGACTATAAAACAGAACAACTAGAACGGCATCCGGCCCATGAGGGATACCAATAAATGCTACACCGGGTATTTACTTGCTTAACAAGACTACTGAGGAGTATGGTAATTAGCCAATCTCTATAAAGTGCTTTGTCTGAACAGCAAAACAATCGCTAATCATTTTTTTATCTATTACATCACCCGAAAAAAATATTTATTCTTGAAATAAGTGCCATGGGAAATATGATTATGATCCTGGAGAATACTCCAATGGAAGCCATAAACCAGCAGCACATTTCTTTTCTCCTACTGTCTGGGCTCTGGTGACATCCTATGGCAGAAAGTGAAATGTAGAAAGGTATTTCTGCTTCTGCCTCATAGAGGCTTTCTCTGATAGTTCTCTTTCTCCCATGATTTACTTTAGCATCAGGTATAGAAAATATAGACCAGATTATTAAGACATGCTATTACATTAATCTTCCCCAATTTTACACCTGAGCTGGTAACTCATAGGTCTTTCTCTCTTCCCATTTTTCTCCTGGTTAGCTGATGTAATAAAAGATAGCCATGAATAGCTATTCTCTGATCTCCCTTATTAGTACCTATCTAAAACTTTAGATATTCATCACTGTGTCTCATTGGCCAAACAGACAATTCTTAATCCAATAACTATGTGAGCGCTGCCTTGCTTTAGAAACTGAATCCAAGTTAACAACAGTTCTGACCAAAGTCAGGGCAACTGGATATTTACAAGGTCATGAGCCTCTATACAATAGTGTATTTTCTTAGAGTAATTTTAGATGGTTTTCTAAATTTGGGCAACATCTGCCTGCTGGCAGGCAAGGCAAGGCTTGCTTACATATGAATGGAGAAACATCTACCTATAAACCATAAGAGACCACCAGTAATGGGTATGGTGGATCAACTGAACCCATTGTGACCAGGCTGCCAACAAGGAGGGTTAGGAGAGGGAGTCATTCTCGTTGCCCTGCTTGTTAACTGTCACCCCAAAAGTTCAGAAGGAGACTCTTTCATTTAATGCATATGATAATGGTAGAAATGTCTGGAAATGTGAAAAGCGAACAAAAAATTATAACGTAGAAATGATATAGGAAAATAGGAGTGTGAAAGAGGATGAGAAGAGAATGCTTGCAAGTGGAGCATACTGTATCTTACAGTGTGGGATTGTCTTACTTAGGTCGTTGTTGGTCTTCATCAATAAATTTCTTTGTCTTTTGTTGACTCTTTTATTATGTTCATGCCGAATGGTGTTCCAAATCCTTTCCTTAGTTCTCAACCCCAGTGAGGCCTACTTTACTGTCAACTGATGACCTTCAGCATTTATTGCAGTACTTGGCACATAGCAGGTACTTAATAAATGCATATTGACTGATTGACAGGCTGACCTTGCCTCCTCCTTTACTAAGAAGATAAGAGATTATCCAATAGGAATTCCTTTAATTTCTCTCACTCACCCTACTCAAAGATCTTCAGTGGTTTATTGCTAACTATTGGAAAAATTCCAAATTGTTCACTTTCTCTTTTAAGTGCTTCTAGAATATGATCCAAACTTATCTGCCTGGTCTTAGCTCTAATCCTTCCCCCACATATATGTTTTATACTCCAGCTAGCCTGAACAACTATTTCCTGGATATGGCCTCTGCTTTCTTCCTTCCTTCTTCTAGAAATGCCTTCTCCCTGCATCTCCACCTATACAACCTTCAAAACCCAACTCAATTAACACTTCCTTCATGAAACCTACTCTGATTGCCCCATTGAGATGAGACTTCTTCATCAAAACTACTTATTAAACCTCTGCTAATGGCACTTATATTCTGCCTTGCACTATATTTTGTGCACATCTGGCTCACCTCTCATTGTCATTTTAGAGTATAATACCCTTGAAGGCAAGGACAATAACTCACTAATATCTGACTCCTCCCCTACCCCCGCAACTAGAAGAGCAAATTGTACATAGGAGATGCTCAATCATCTTTTGCTGAATTGGATTAAATGTCACAGACCCTAAATATAGCATTGTAATGAAATTCCAGGACATAACCAATATGTGCTGATGAGAAGAAATCATGGTATATCAGTATTTCAAAACAAAATGATAACCTATTTAAAAGCATTTTTAAAATGTATGGTCTTTAAAAAAAGGTATTACTCCTTTATGGATTATTTCAATACTATAATTATTTTGTAATCTCATTGATATGGGGAATTCCTTTAATTGATTCAGGTGGCACCCACCTTGTGTAATGCTTTTCCATGTTTCCCAAAGATGTTCCACAGAATATCTACCTAATGTCTTTGACATCTCCGTCTTAGATTTTTTTATATCATTCAGGCTGTATATGTGTTGTCTCAATATATGACCTGCTCACCTCCTTCCTGACCATACATTTCCTTGAAGATGTCCTTTATGACATTTCATGAACATAGCTCAAAATTGGAAATATTGTGCAATCTACTGTCCATGTTCTCTGAGTGACCCACAAATTTGATTCTACAGCATGATACTCCAAGATCTAAAATCTTACAGCATTGGAGAGACAATACTTTTGTTTATAAAAAAAAAAAGATGAGCCTTTACATCAGGGAGTAGCTTGGGATTGCTGGAAGTACTCTTACTAATTATAGTACATCTTATCCTCCTGCTCCACCTCTTCTTCCTATTCAATTCTTTGCCCACTAATATTCAAATACTTTGGACTGGTCATCCAATTATTGCATTGCTGATTTAGTGATTTATATAAGTTTTTTTCATCCATTTAATTTTTCTTATGTAGATTGTTAGGCCAATCTCTTTCAAGTAACTGAGGATCTCATTAAAATAATCCATATAAAGCACTTCGTAAATCTTAAAGAATCTTTTTTAAATTGTTCTTTGTTCCCTGGGTTTCCATACACAAAAAAAATCATCATCTGATGGCTAGCTTACTAGGAACGAGCCTCTCTTCATTTAACCAAGTTGGTCTTTGAACTGCAGACTCTATACTACCAAAACTATATTCTGAAAGCTTTCTAGCATGACTAGAACCTGGCAGAACATACTACCTACAAGAACAGCCTTCTAGAACCCACAGTAAAATCTGAACCATGAGTAGACAGTGAAGAAGAATTCTATGAAAAACATTACAAAATTAAATTTAAAACAATAATTTTAAAAATTAAAAGTAGATTTTACTAGAAATCTCTGTTAGAGACTTGGATGAAAAATTGACATAGGCCTTCAATGACAATTGGGGGTAAAAATTATATGCTTAAGTCAAAAATGTCCAATGGTAAAAGGGAGTAAGGCCTTCTGCTCTGAGAGGAGAAAATTATTTCCTTCTGAAAGGAAAAAGATTTTCAAGACACTTGTAATGCTAGTAGGCCTGCATACTTTGGCCACCATCTTCCTCTTCCTAAGTTTGCCAAGCAACAAAGCCATTTTCATTTTAGTACCTGAGTCAGCACAAAGAGCTAGAGAAAGAGTGAATTCCCTTGCTAAGGTAGTAATGAAATTAACTGGGATAACTAAGAGAACTCAATGGTTTCTCTCAAATTAGTTGTAAGTTGGTTTTATTATTTTTTGTCCAAATCTGTCATTGGATTAATGAAAGGAACTTCCTAGTGAGGAAACTTCTACAAATGCAGACTAGCAGGTGTCCCACAATACATAATTAAAGGTTTCCCTTAAAAGTTGGATAAATGGGTTTTTGATGTCAAGTTACCCTTAAATCTACAAGTGTGAAAACCACTAGTGGGGCCCTGGATATGCCCAGTGGGTTTCTGCCATTGATAAAAAGTTCTGGATGAGCATGAAGTTGTTTCTATTTACACCTGTATGGAAAAACTAGGGTTAGACTAAGCTCTGACTGACAAAACTGAAAATTAAAGAAAAAGTAACTGGATATCTATAACTCAGCACAAAGCACAATTTCTGGCATTCAAAAAGTGCTTAATAAAGACTTTTTTTTACTCTATACCTTTAAAACTTCTCTGAACTAAAACATGGCTTTAAATATCTTCCTAATATTACCAAATTATAAATTAATATTAAATGATTCGCTACTTTAGTAAAAATTACTCATAGAAAAAGTATAATTAATGGGGATAGTTTATTAATGCTCACTATAAATTACTCATTTTTATAGGAATTCTTGCTACTTGTACTATATAGCCACAGTTCAGGTTATTAATATGGCAACCATGACCTGAATTGCAGATACATTTGAGAAAATACAAACTCAAACTTGTAAGATCCTAGGGGAAAAAATCACACCTATCATAAGTTAAAAGATATTATTTAGAAATTAAAAAGATTTCCAAAATGTAACAGATAAGATTGCTCTTTTATATCAGTTTTACATTTTGGGGAAATTTTAAAAAAAAAGATATCTGTCAAAACATATCTATCTGTCCTCCTAAGAGCAGGATCTAGTGAAAAGCTCAGCATGTCTGTTAATACAAGGAAAGAATTATTTTCCCAGGTAAGAATTTTCTTGAGCAAAAATGACTAATTCAAATGGCATTGCTTCCTCTAATATATCCATGTAATAATTTTCAATTTTGCTTCCTGGGATGTCAGATATTTGAGTGAGTAAAAACTGATGCTGGCAAGGTGCTGTGGCCTTAATTTCTGCCAAGATAAGAGCTTGTCCTTGCCTTGTCCCTGTGCTTGCCCAATCATATCACAGAGATGAGCACATTTCCATTTCAAAAATCAATTTAGATTCTGAAGACGCTTCAACAAACATGTGTACGTGGCAGCAAAACCCCAACTAACTCCAAAAATATGAATGAGTCCTGATTTTAGGAACTCAGATTTTACATGAAGCTCCTTTTAAAATTATACTTTTATAAAGATTTACACAAAAGGTAGTGATATAAACATTTTGGTGTATATGGGGCCTTTCTTTTTGTTACTGACTTCTTCAGAGGTTCCTAACAGCAGTCAAAGAGTATAGAGATTAATCACTTTCTCTGCATAACTCTAAATGGTTTTCCAGAATGGTAGAGATGATTCACAGCTCTACCAACCATACCAACTAGTGTGCCTATCAAATAGGAAGTTCTAAAAATGCAAAGAAACTATGAATGTGACAAAGAAAAGCATAGGAAGAAATCCCCAAATGCAACAGGAAGTAGAACCAGGAATATAAAATATGACAATGACTACAATGGAAAGAATAATAAAATAACAAAAATTAAAGGCTGTGAAAATACACTAACCAAGTTTGGTCCCAAAGAACAGAAGGCACCTCTCCCATTCTATCATAGAGGTGAATGTGTATGGAACATTTCAGATGTTAGTTGTTTTAATAGATTAGTTTTGCTGAACTAGTTTTTATTTTCTTGTTACAAAGGATGGCTAGAGGAGGAAGAAAGGGAAAGTACGTGATGTAAAAACAAACAATATTATGATTTTTTTTAAAAAAAAACATGTTTACACAAAAAATTTTTTCAGGAACACGACAGTTTAACCTCTATCTGTAAATATTTAAGTTACCATTAACTTAGAATCATAAAATATTCAGGGTAGAAGTGACCTTTGTCCAATTCTCCTTATTTTACAGGGGAAGAAACTGAGGTGCAAAGTTGGAAAATGACTTTGCCAGGGTCACACAGCTGATCTTTGAAATAGCTGGCACCCATTTCAGAAGAGTTTGTGAATGAAATGGGAGCATTAGGAATTCCCCTTCACCAGAGGTTTTCAACCTCAGACTGGATAACCACTTGTCAGGTTTGTTGTTGATAGGATTCTTGCTAAGGCACACATTTAACTGTGAGTCCCTCCCAAAACTCAGATTTTGTTACTGCATTTGCCTCAGTTCAAGCAACCCAGGAATTAAAATTTATGGGGGGAAGCCTAAGTCAGTGCAGAAGGCATTAATCTGATCAGAGGGCTTGTGTGAAAATCAAAGTTTTCTTTGATCACCAATAGGCAAGGGAAGATACTCCTGGACTGATATACAAGTTCCTCATGATAATGTGACCCTACTTCAGGGGTTCATAACTTTCTTTTTAATCACAGACCCCTTTTGCAATCTGATAAATCCCACAGACTCCTTGGGAAACTATTTTTAAATGCATAAAGTAAAATATATAGGATTTTAAAGAAAACCAATTATACTGAAATAGTTATCGATATATTATTTTGAAGAAACAAGTTAATGGAACTCAGGTTAAAAATCCCAGCCCTACATGGTATAGTATCCAGTATACAACATGGGTTTGCCTTGGAATCTGGACAATGGCACTTTGATGGTAGAAGTACATGAACTTGTAATAAAGCCTCATCTATAACACATGCAATCACCACAAGGATGATCACTTAGGCAAGGACGACAGCCAGGCTCCAACACTTCATAGAGCATAAAGTGCTACTGTAGTGTGAGAGCTTGTTGTTGCCTTTGTAAGGGATTAGAACCACATGGCAATAAATCCCTAATTGCCTAATCCCTGACTCCAAAACTGAAAACCAAAATAATATTAACAATTGCTGTTCAGTCACGTCCGACTCTTGGTGACCCCATTTGGGGTTTTCTTGGAAAAGATACTGGACTGGTATGCCATTTCCTTCTCCAGCTCATTTTACAGATGAGGAAACTGGGGCAAATATGGTGAAGTGAGTGTGTGACTCGCTCTTTCCGAGTCTGTGCTAAGGCAGCTCTCCTCTCTTACTTCAGGGCTCCACATACAATACAATCTCAGGAGAGTCACCCCTCCAGCACAGTAAGCTGCATTTGAACTCAGGTCTCCCTGATTCCAGGCTAGTGCTCTCTCCACTACACCACCTACTTGCTCCTAATATTAACAATAATAACTCCAAAATAATTGCTAGGGATGGTTAGGGATTTCTAGGAATGACCAGATATTTTGGCAAGGTTTTTGTTTTTGTTTTTGTTTCTTGTTAGGGAAGGACAGAGGAAGAGAGCAAAGCTTTTCATTTTTAGATTGTTCCCAACTATTTGTAACTTCCTACAAGTCAATTAAGCAAGCAAGCATTTATTAAGCTCCTGTTACAAGCTAGGTGCCTTCATAGATACAAAGCTAAAAGCAAAACAGTATCTTCCCTCAAGGAGTTTACATTCATGAAGGAGAGTCATACAGTTGCAGAAATGGAAGGAAGCTCAGAGACCACCTAGTCCAGGGGTGGGGAACCTGTGCCCTCAAAGAAACATGTGGCCCTCTAGGTCCTCAAGTACAGCCTCTGATGGAATCCAGAAGTTTGACTTTTGACTTCTGGATTCTGTCAAAGAGCTGCACTTGAGGGCCACATGTGGCCCTGAGAACCCAGGTTCCCCACCCCTAGACTAGTACCTGATAAACACTCATCCAGCCAATGAAGGGGAAATGACTTATCACAGAGAGAGCCCATTACACTGTTAAATAGCTTGATTGTTAGGATGTTTTTCCTGATGTGAAACCTAGATTTGCTTGTTTGGAACTTCTGCCCATATTCTTAGGTCTGTCCTCTGAAGCAAAACACAAGTATAATCCCTCTTTTACATGACCACCGTCCAAATGCTTGAACAAAACATTCCTGTCTCCTCCTGAGTCTTTCCCATCTCCTTTACCTTATCCTCACAGGGCATGGAATCGAGGCCTGTTATCATTCTAGGTGTCTTCCTCTGGATATTCACCAATAAATATTCACCAGTAAAAGCAGACTTGCTATTCTCCCAGAGCTGAGCACCTTAGTCTAGACAGAGTCTGACAAGGGCAGAACGCAATGCTACGATTAGCTCCTGAATCCTCAAAGTCATGCCTCTGTTCATGCTGTCCATGATTGTGGTTTTTTTTGGTTTGTTTTTTTTTTGCTGTTGGTTCATACTGAATTTGCAGCCCAATAAAACTCCAGACCATTTTTAGTCATTTACAGGGGACTTTGCAAGAAAGTAAATCTTTTGGCCAAAAATAACAATAACAAAAACAACAACAATAATAATAATACCTAATGTTTATGTGTACCTACTATGTGCCAGGCAGTATGCTAAGCCCTTTACGAATATTATCTTATTTGATCCTCGCAATAACCCTAGGGGGTAGGTGCTATTATCATCCCCATTTTACAGATGAGGAAACTCAGACAAACAGAAGTTAAGTGACTTGCCCAGGATCACACAGCTAAGTGTCTGAGGCTAGATTTGAACTCAGGTCCTCCTGAATCCAGGTCCAGTGCCCTACCCCCTGCACCATCTCACTGCCCAGCTATAAGCTTCCCTGTTATGAGCTAAGAAGGCTTATATAATTTTATCTACTTTGTGTAACAATGCCTCTACCATTCTGGAAAACCATTTAGAGTTATGCAGAGAAAGTGACTAATCTCTATACTCTTTGACTGCTGTTAGGAACCTCTGAAGAAGTCAGTAACAAAAGGAAAGGCCCCATATACACCAAAATGTTTATATCACTACCTTTTGTGTAAATCTTTATAAAAGTATAATTTTAAAAGAAGCTTCATGTAAAATCTGAGTTCCTAAAATCAGGACTCATTCATATTTTTGGAGTTAGTTGGGGTTTTGCTGCCACGTACACATGTTTGTTGAAGCGTCTTCAGAATCTAAATTGATTTTTGAAATGGAAATGTGCTCATCTCTGTGATATGATTGGGCAAGCACAGGGACAAGGCAAGGACAAGCTCTTATCTTGGACCTTGCCAGCATCAGTTTTTACTCACTCAAATATCTGACATCCCAGGAAGCAAAATTGAAAACTACTACATGGATATATTAGAGGAAGCAATGCCATTTGAATTAGTCATTTTTGCTCAAGAAAATTCTTACCTGGGAAAATAATTCTTTCCTTGTATTAACAGACATGCTGAGCTTTTCACTAGATCCTGCTCTTAGGAGGACAGATAGATATGTTTTGACAGATATCTTTTTTGAAGAGGTAGAGGAACTAGAGACCAAATTGCCAACATGTGCTGATTGTGGTGAAAGCAAGGGAGTCCCAGAAAAAACATCTGCTTCTGCTTCATTAACTACACTAAAGCCTTTGAATGTGTGGTTAAAACAAAATGTGGCAAGTCTTTAAAGAGATGGAAGTATCAAGTTATCTTACTTGTCTCCTGAGAAACCTGTATGTGGGTCAAGAAGCAACAGTTAGAACTGAACATAGTCATGTATGACTCTTTGTGACTCCATTTGGGGTCTTCTTCGCAAAAACACTGGAGTGGTTTGCTATTTCCTTCTCCAGCTCATTTTACATATGAGAAAACTGAGGTGAACATGGTTAAGTGACTTGCCCAGGGTCACACAGCTAGGAAGTGTCTGAGGACAGAATTAAACTCAGGAGGAAGCATCTTCCTGACTTCAGACCCAGTATTCTATTCACTCTGCCATCTAGATGCTCCCAGGAAGGAACTACAATACTATCCCCCCACCCCAAAAAAAGGAACTAAGAGATACAGAGTCTGATCATTGCCTTGGTATTATGAAAAACAAAAACAAAGACAAAACAAAACACTAGAATAAGTCATCTCCTTATTCTAAGTATGGAGACTGGGAAAATAGTTGGATTCTTGAGAAGAGAGGAAAAGGTTTAATATAGTTGTAGTACAAAACGAGATGCAGAGACAATGAGAGTGATAATAAAAATAGCCAGCATTTATATAGCATTTTAAGGTTTGCAAAGCACTTTACAAACATTATCCTCACAATAACCCTGGGATGTAGGTATTATTTTCTCCATTTTACAGGTAATGAAACTGAGGCAGACAGTATTAGGTGACTTGCCTAAGGTCATATAGCTAGTAAGATTCTGAGGCTAGATGTGAACTGAGGTCTTCTGGTCTATGCTTTATGCACTGTATCACCTTGCTATCTCTACAGTACAGTACGGGGATGGCTACAACTGCAGCCCAGCTGAGATTACGTACTATAAATTTTTAGCAAGTGACATTAAGTCAATTTTGTGTCTTTCTCAAATAATACACAGCATCCTGAGAAAAAGAGCAGAGAAATAAGATGATGGTGAGAACAACAGAATTGCGGATTATAGGTCTGTAATGACAGAAGATCCAGGGGCAAATGAGGGGTCCTGGATGTTGCCTAGTGAATCACTAAATCTAGGGTTAAGACTGAGTATGAAGGCAATTGAAATCATGCTATAGGAACTGCAGTAAAAGAAAAGGTGAAGTTCAAGGGACAGGAGGTCAAATGGTGGTGGAGACAACTGGACAATCTTAGAACTTAGAAGCTGAAGTTCTTGAGTTCTTGAAGTACTTGAGCTCTTCTAGTCTAAAATCTTCATTTTCCAGAGAAGGAAATTGAAACCTATGGTCACCTAGGTAGGAAGTAGAAGATCCAGGATTCAAATAGAGGCTCTCTGCCATTCATTATTCTATGTGGCTTTGGGCAAATCGTCTAGAAATAATCTTAGCCAATATCTAGAGGGCACTTGCAGAGTGTTAATAACCATTCATTTGTTTGTGTTGTTGTTGCTATTCAATCGTTCAGTTGTGTCATTCTTCTTGATCACAAAGACCATAGCACACTAGGCCCTTTTATCTCTCAAAGTCTGTCCAAGGTCATGTTCATTGTTTTCATGACACTATCCATCTCATCCTCTGCTGACCTCTTTTCCTTTTGCTTTCAATCTTTCCCAACATCAGGGTCTTTTCCAATGAATTCTGTCTTCTCATTATGTGGCCAAAGTATTTAAGCTTCAGCTTCAGTATTTGACTTTCCATTGGATATTCTGAATTAATTTCTTTAAGTATTGACTGATTTGATCTCTTTGCTGTCCAAGGGACTCCCAAAAGCCTTCTCCAGTATCGCTATTCAAAAGTGTTGATTCTATGGCATTCAGCTTTCCCTATAGTTCAACTCTCAAAGCCATACATTATTAATGAAAAAAAAAACATAGCTTTGACTATATGGACCTTTGATGACAAGGTGATGTTTCTGCTTTTTAGTATGCTGTCCAGATTTGTCATGGCTTTTCTTCCTTCCAAGGAGCAAGCATCTTTTAATTTCATGGCAGCGGTTGCCATCCGCAGTGATCTTTGTAGCCAAGATTTTAAAATCTGACACTGCTTCCATTTCTTCTCCCTCTATTTGGCAGGAAGTGATGGGACCAGTTGCCAAAATCTTAGTTATTTTGATGTTAAGCTTCAAGTCAGCTTTTATACTCTCCTCTTTCACCCTCATCAAGAGGCTTCTTGATTCTTCTTCAGTTTCTGCCATTAGTGGCATCACACCTGCACATCTGACATTGTTGATATTTCTTCTGGAAACTTTAATTCTGGCTTTTGATTCATCCAGCCTGGCATTTCACATGATGTACATCGCATATAAGTTAAATAAATAAGGTGACAATGTATAGCTTTGTCGTATTCCTTTCCCAAATCTCAAACCAATCAGTTGTTCTATGTTCAGTTCTAACTGCTGCTTCTTGACCCACATACAGGTTTCTCAGGAGACAAGTAAGATAACTTGATACTTCCATCTCTTTAAAGACTTGCCACATTTTGTTGTTAACCACACATTCAAAGGCTTTAGTGTAGTTAATGAAGCAGAAGCAGATGTTTTTCTGGGATTCCCTTGCTTTCGCCACAATCAGCACATGTTGGCAATTTGGTCTCTAGTTCCTCCACCTCTTCAAAAATCAGCCTGGTCTTTTGGTAATTTTTTGGTTCACATAATGCTGAATCCTAGCTTATAGAATCTTAAGCATAATTTGCTGGTGTGTGAATTCAGTGCAATTGTCTGGAAATTGGAACGCCAGTTGGCATTGCCCTTCTTTAGCACTGGAATGTAAACTGATCTTTTCCAATCCAGTGGTCACTGCTGAGTTTTCCAAATTTGCTAGAATGTTGAGTGCAACACTTTAATAGCAACATCTTTTAGGATGTTAAATAGTTCATCTGTGATTCCATCACCTCCATCACCCTTAATGTTAGCAATGCTTCCTAAGGCCCACTTCAGCCATTTCCTAATTATAGGATACCATGAGGGGTTGTTTATAGGTTTTTGCTTTCAGAGATTTGTTGTTGTTGCTAACAAGTGAAATTACTGTGAATATTTTTGTACAGCTATATGTCTTTTTTCCCTTTCAGTAACATCCTTAGGGCATAGTCCTAGTAGTAAGATAACTGGAAAGGTAAAATCAGTTCATAGTCTACTGCTATATTGCTTTCCAAAAGGACTGGGCCAACTAACATCTCCTCCAAGCAGTTCAATAGTATGCTTTTTCTAAGCCCTGCAAGCGTTGAATTTTATCACTGGAAATTATTCTTACCAACTTAATAGCTGTAAAGTGGAACTTCATAGTTGTTTTAATTTACATCTTCTGATGATTAGAGAGGAACAGACAATTTGAAGCAGGTAGATAGCACAGCAGGATAGGGCCTAAGGATTGGAATCAGGAAGACCTTAGCTCAAATTCTATCCCAAAAACATATTAGCTGTGAGATTCTAGTTAAGTCATTTAACCTCTCACTGCCTCACTTTCCTCACCTTTGCAGTGGAAAGGATAATAATAGGACCCACTTGATAGACTCACTATGAGAATAAAATGAGTTAACAAATTGAAGCCCTTTGCAAACATTAAAGTGATATATAAATGCTAGCTGTTATTATTACTGTGAGTTTTTTTTTCCTTATGGATCATATCCTTGGATCCCTTCATCTACTGGGGAATGGCTTTTGCCCTGATAAATCTGCTCTACTAAGTGTTTAAAAAGACCTGCCTCTGATACATACTGACTGTGTGACCATGGGCAAGTTACTCTGGGGCTCTCAGTGCCCCAGTCAACTCTCTAAAATTGTAAACTGCAAAAAAGATGTATATCTCTACTGATAGCAGAAGCTTCCTCACCTGGACCTCTCTGGAGCTATGAGGCCACAGGAACGTGCACACACACACACACACACACACACACACACACACACACACACACACACAGTTAAAAGATATGTATGACATGGAACATCCCAGACTATATTCCCGAGAAAAAGCTGCAAATTAAGCATATTCAAGTGAAAAGGAATAACATTTTACTATAGCCATCTTTCCTAAGGAACATTTGAAAATACTAAGATGATAATGATCTATGTTCATAATGCACAAGGTTTTTCTGAGAAACATTTGAAAATATTTAGTGAGCATATGATGATTTATATTTGCAGTATACAAGGTCCACAACACAAGGAAGAAATGGAAATTGGGAGGAAAGGACCATAACCAATTAGTATTATTCAAAGAAATGTGGTTTTAGCCCCTGTATTCTATCATAGTGATAGACTAAACACTCTCAACAGCTTTAGACCGCTTTTTATGACCACTTTTTATTCACAGAAAAGCTTTTTTTTCCTGAAGGCTGAAAGGGAATTTCTAAAAGGCAGAAATGTTATTATATCAATGCTTCAAACATCTGTGATTTCACTGGTTTAAAAACTTCCAACACCAACATAGATTACAAGCCCTCTATGCCTTCTTAGATAGTTGTCATCAATTCCTATGGGTCAAAGACTGACAACACGTTGGTCAATCTTCTGGGATTGAGCCTGTCCAAGTGTGGGTAGACTATTCCTTGGATAACATACATGAGCCCCAAAAGCTCTCAAACTTGGTAAGACCCAACAGAGATTAAATTTCACTGTCACAGTCCTCCAAAATTGAGGGCCATTTCCATACCAATGCAGGGAATTAGATATTATAACAAAAGTATTTCTGAAGTCCATGAAATCTAACACTAGTTGAATAATAATAAGAGATAGAAGCATTTTAAAGTTTTCACAGTGCTTTCCAAATATAATCTCATTTGAGACAACCATCCTGTAAGACAGGTAAGACAGGTTTTATTTAACCTCGCTATGTACTTACAATCAATATGCATTTGGACAGGCATCTTACTGAGCTTATCCATTTGTTTATGTATACATATCAATAAAAATAAGTTGTACCAAAAGTTGAAGAAGAAGACAGTGGGCTGAATGATGTTCAGGAAATCGCCAAGTTCCTTTTACTGACCCCGTGAAAGCAAAAGTCGATAGATTTCTAAAATATTAAAATTCTACCTAGGTAGCTACATGGCAACAAGGCATGGAATACAACTGCCTGGGAAGAGTTAAAAATTAATATCGCACAGAGGACAATGGAGAAAACATGGTGTGGGGAGGGGGAACATGAGCAAGTTATGATATATAATCGATTAGGAGCTTTTAAAAAATCAGAAATAAGAGACAAAAAAACCTTATAAGAGAAAATGGGCTGGTCCCAGAGCAAGAATGAAAGACTGCAGGTAGATAGCCCAAGTGTTCCATATGGCATACTCATAATATCAAGACAAAGTGTGGAAGGTCTCCAGCACCTTAGAAAGACTCTCTATGACCAATTTATGCATATATACAGCCAAGAGTCACACAGGATAGGCAGGCGTGGATGGATTACAATCTACATCATTTGTGGCAAAAGCTTAATTAATGAGATCACATATTCATTTGGGTACTTACATATAAGGATATAGAGGTTTACAATGGTTAAAAGGTTTGCCCATAGTTACACAGCTAACCTGACACCAGAAGGAAGATTCAAACAAGGTCTCTCCAGACTAAAAGTCTACCACTCTGTCCCCTATACTAAACCGCTTATCATAATCAGAGTGAATTTTTATCTAGGGTATAACTAACCATATATTTCTAAACAGTAAATACATCTTACCTTTCATCTTCAACATCTTTTTTTAAGACTAGGTCTCCCTATCTTACCCAGCCTGGAAGTGCAGGGGCTACTTTTCATGGGCTTGATCCCACGACTGAAATAACTTGGAAGCTCTGACCTCCCTCCTGGGGGCTCACCATATTTATGCTGAGCTTATCTCAATCACAGAGCCTACTGCAACTTAGAACCCTGGAGTTCAAGAAACCCAGGAACCTCAGCCTCCCCCTACAACTTCCCAAGCTGATACTACAGTCATGAACCATCACACCCAGACTGTCTTCATTTTTGTGTTTTTCAAGTAATGGAATATGGAGGAAGGTTGTGTTTTAGTATAATGTTAAGAACTATATAATCCAAAACACAGAGGGTTGATGTGCCAAATTTTCAAGTAAATCATACAGTAATATTGTTTTGTCCATTCCAATTCACTAATGCAACGGCAGATTCACAAACTGGTTATTCTAAACAATTAAGACATGATACCATAAAATGTGAAGTTAACACTGTTCAAAAATAGCTATCATGGGTCTTGATCTGCTAAAATGATTAACAGCTCCATCTTAAAGATGATCCCACTTCTAAACACGTGATACCCCTGTGATTTCGGGGCACAAATCCCTCTATCCATCAAACTAAATGGAAGGGTTACAGAGGTTAATAGAGACAGAGTATCTGTAATAGACTTCTGCGTTTCATTCTACACTCAATATACTCCAATGATCATTGAGCTATTTGTAATGTTCTTATGAATCAATGCTCCCTTCCTGTTCAAGAGAGGCTATAGCTATTGTGTGAAACAATAAAGCTTACCTTTGCAAATCCTCATCAAGCTTATCTGATGATTAAATCTATGTGTGGCTTCATAAACAATTGAGGCACAAGCATAATCTTAATTAGATGCTCAAATGGCTCTGCTAAAATACCCAAATAAAACGTTAGCAAATACAAAAGCAACCTGCAGCCAATTTCCCTAACATCAGTCCCTGTTGCCGAGAAGCATTTTTTTTTTTTGCTCAGTTGCATATCCATCATTTATTTGATGCAGACTCTTGGCCAGGAATAGCAGTGGGAAAAAATAAAAACAAAATATTGCAGAAATAAACTTTGGATCTATTTCTTCAGTAAAGCACAACACATATTTTTATAGTTTCTGTGCTGTAATAATGTTACAGGAAGCAGAATCTTTTCTGACCTATCAAAAGATCTCAGAATCCTGCTTCCCTATTATTGCTCAAGGAAGATCTAACCAAAAAAATACAATACAATACAATTTCATGCAGCTGGCTCCTAATAATTTAAGGTCAACTCATTCCACTTGTATCTCTGAAACAAAACAGTCTTTGTAGTATCTCTATGGCTTATTAAATTCTATATTTTCCCCTTTGGAGGGAAAGCAAGGTAGCATGATGAAAAGAACAATGGATGTGGAATCTGAAGAGTGAAGTTCAAATCTTGGCTCTATTAGTTACTACCTCTGAAACCCTGAGCAAGTGACTTCACTTCTCTGGGCCTCAGTTTCCTCATCTGTAAAATGAAGAGGAACTAGATGACCTCTAAAGTTCCTTCCCACCTTGTATTTATGATCTTATGAAAGCAGGGACTGTCCTTTTCTCTTTCTTTGTAACTCTGATTCTTCTTAGCCCACAGGCTGACACATAGATACTTAATAAATGCTTGTTCACTTAGTATATTTTGTATGCCTCCCCACCCCCCCCCAAAAAAAAGCATTTCTCTACAGCTGAATTTTTAGATGACAGACATACAACACAGCTCATCATTGGGCCCACAAGAAAAGACTTTTCATCTTGGCAGGAACTTCTCCCAATGTCTCTATTTTTACTGATGGTACCACCACGCTCCCAGCCTAATCAGCTGCAATGCCTTGCCTGTTCTCCCTCTCCCCAACATTCTTTGCATCCATCCCTTTCTCTTCATTGGCTACCACCTTATTTCAAGTCCTCAACCCCTTTTACCATACCCCTTCTACTAGTAGAAAGATTTCTGGATTTGAAGACATAAGGAAATTTGAATCCTGACTTCACCACTTAGGTGAACGTGAGCAGGTTACTTAATCTCTCTCAGTATCAATTTCCTGATTGGTAAAATGAGGGGTTGGGACATGGGTTGACCTCCATGCTCTAAATCTATGATCTCATGACTCTGCTGGCCTCCGTACCACCAGCTTCTCCCCAATCCAATCTATTCTTTACACAGCTGCCAAATGAATCAACATATGTGTCACAGGCCTGGCTCAGAAACCTTCAGCATCTCCCTGTTGCCTGTTGGATAAACTACAGAACCCTCAGATTATTATTGAAAGCCTCCACAATCTGGTTCCAAGCCACCTTTCCAATCTCGTTTCATATTGCTCCTCGTCCCCAGCTCTACATTTTAGCCAACAGGGTTTCCAGATATTCCTCAAATTTGGCACATAGTCTCACTTCCATCCTCATGCCTAGAATACACTCTTTCCACATTTCTGGTTTTCAGAATCTTTCTCTTCCTTCAAGGCACTATCTTTCCCTGAAGCTTTCCCTGATCCTCCAATTAAAGGTGTTCGCTCTTTCCTCATATTTTTCTAGAGAATCTTATCAGAATGCAAATAATTATTATAAAAGCTGACTTTTTTTTTAGTACTTTAAGGTTTGCAAATTGCCTTACACACTTTTATCTTGTTTGATCTTAACTGGATATTTTCCTTTGATCTTACCCCTCCCCACCTTGCCTTATACTTGTCTGTATTTATGTACGGCCTATCTCCCCTCCCCCAATATGCTTGTAAGCTACCTAAGGGTAAAGACTGTGTCATAGTTTAGTCTTTACATCTTCATTTCCTAGCATAGTGTATTATATACAGCAGGGGCTAAATAGATGCTTGTTGATCAACAAGCACTTATTAAGCCTCTACTAAGTGTGAGACAAGTGTAGTAGGCAATGTGCTAATGAATGAGCTGTCAGGGCTTGTGTTCTGCTAGAATAGCCATGGAGAACCCAATGTCATTGGATACATTATGCATATTATATCATATTATTCATTTTCTGTCATACTGACTGGGAAATACTTGTTTCTTCAATATTTTAGCAATATTTACATAGTGCGACATTTATAGAGTAGAACCCTATTACATAAAATACCATTATTTGTTGTTATTTTTCAGTCATGTCTGACTCTTCGTGACCCCATTTTGGATTTTCTTGGCAAAGATATTGGAGTGGTTTGTCATTCCCTTCTCCAGCTCATTTTGCAGATGAGGAAACTGAGGCAAACAGGCTTAAGTGACTTGTTCAGGATCACACAGCTAGTGAGTGTCTGAGGCCATATTCCCACTCAGGAAGATGTCTTCCTGACTCCAGGCAAGGCACAATGTCCACTTTACCACCTAGCTGCCCTAGGTAAAAACCACAGGCATTTTTAATCCCCATTTTACAAATGACGGAACTGAGGCACAGAGAGGTTGAATGGAATGCTCATACAACCAGTAAGCGAGGGGAAAAAAATTCAGGTTTCTCCAGACTCCAAGCTTAGCATTCCTTACTCTTGAAGACTTGATGGTATCTGCAAACAGCAGGCACTCAACAAATTTTGCTGAATTGAATTAAGTATTGTTCTGTTCTTATTATGTACTTCAGTCTCTCATTTCACCCCCGAATATACTATACACATATTAACCATCACAAACTAATGCTCCAAAATGGAGACAATCAGAGGCTAGAAGTAGAACACATGTTCTGGAAGGTCCTGGCTAAAGGCAGGTCGGAGCTAAAAAGGCTTTGGGAGTACAAGCCTAGGGATAGGCTTAGGTCATCCAATGCCCACCATTAATTAAATGCAGAAGATCATTATCCGCATGATAATTTTTCTAGCCACTAATTAATTCTGTAATTAACAGAGTGCTAGACTCGGAGACAGGAAGACCTGAGTTTGAATTCTGCTTTAGCCACTTGTTAGTTGTATGACCTTCACCTGGACACTTATCCTCTCTTGGCCTGTTTACTTATCTGGAATGAGAGGGGATGAGACTCAATGGCCTCTAAAGTCCTTTCCAGTTCTCGATCTATGAATCTATGAACTGGTGAGTAAACATGAAGCTCAGAGGAACTGTGGTGTGGGCAGTAGGGATTAAATCACAGTTCGTTCAAAGTATCCATACAAAGTTAGTAACTATTAAAAGTTTGTAATGCTCTGCTGAATATTCCATAAAGCACAACATATATGATATTATCATTAACATTTATGCTAAATGGGATATGTCAATTCTCAGCAAGGCCTTGGTAGATATAGTTGATCTGAGTTAGAGCAAAACAACACAATTTTCGTCTTCAAGCTCATTTTAGATATACTTTCCTAGAGGCAGATTTTCAGCCGCCTCGTAAAAATTGAGTCTTTTCATTTTTCAAATGTGTCAAGATCGGCGTTGTAAATCCATCTTCTCTCTCAATACAGTGTTCAAGCAGAATCTGAAATTGGATTGCACTTAATTTTGCTCACAAAGACCTGTTCCATAAAGCTTCAGGTTAATTTATAAGGCTGAGAATAATCTTAATAGTGCCTCCATTAAATCATCCTCTGAAGCCCTTCTGTAATCCGTGATGCTCTATACTGCATTACCTCTAAATTGGCATCATCTTGAAAAGAAACTGATACAAAGGTTAGAAGAGTGACAAGGCAACTGTTCTTCACTCTGAATACAAGAAGAAATCTTGATAGATAGATAGATAGATAGATAGATAGATAGATAGATAGATAGACAGACAGACAGACAGACAGACAGACAGAAGATAAATAGATGGAGATGGAGGGAGGGAGGGAGACAGAGAAGGACAGATGATAGACTGCCAGACAGACAGACAGACAGATAGATAGATAGATGTGAGAGACAAGTAGAGAGATATAGACAAATAAACAGATGGACAGATGGGAGAGAGATAGGTAAACAGAGACAGATGGATAGATAACAGATTGGAACAGACAGACAGACAAACATGGATAGATGATGAGAGACAGGTAGAGAGATAGATAGATCGATTGTAGACAGACAGATAGATGGATGGATAGATGGACAGAGAGTGAAAGAAAGAGGCAGGTAGAGAGACAGATGGACAGATGAAAGATGGACAGAAGACAGACTGAAAGAGACAGACATATGGACAGATGACAGATGAGATAGAGAGACAGGTAGAGAGATAAATAGACAAATAGACAGACGGATAGATGAGAGTTAGATAACTGATAGATGAGGTAGAAAGACAGGTAGATAGATACAGAGATGGAGAGATGATAGATGAAAGAGAAACAGGTAGATAGATAGATGGAGTGATGTTAGAAAGATAGAGATATGTAAATGAGTTTCCAGGAAAGGTCACTAAGACATTTCAATAATTTTCCTAAGTCAGTAGTAATTTCCAAACTTCAATGATGTGTATGTATACACCTGGACTTTAATATATACATTTCCCTAAAAGTGACTTATTGTTTTCCTAACACTGTTGATTTTAAAGAATAAATAAAGCAGCCATCTAACATGTGCTTCCCCCTTACTTTTCTATTTCTGATGCACTTAAGTGGAGCTAAAGTCAAGATCTGAATATAAACTAGAAAGTCCTTGTTTGCTGTTATTAAACTTAATGCACACAACGGCAACCCCAGCTGCTAAGGTCAGCAGTGTCCCAGCAGCTGGGAAAGGTGGGCGATTCCATTCTATGTATGTATTGAGTGGCTTAGCTCAGTATCCCAACTGTGCTGACTTTGGATGGAAGGGAGTAAGTTCCCAATAGCCAGCAAAACTGAACCATATGCTGCAGTAATTAAAGGCTTCCTGAGCAAGTTCAGCAGTTGTGGCAATATTGAAGCGGATGAGCTGAGCTCCCATCAAAGACTTCCCAGAAAGGCACACCACACTAAGCCAACGCTGACATGTGGAGGGACAGTAATGGCACCCCCTTTGCATCAGAAAAGGCACTGGAAGCAGGTTCCAGGCCCTCTCACTTAATGTTATTGTACATGACCTCAGACTGAGCATTACAACTCCTGCAAACTGGAAGTGTGGCAGAGGGAGGGGAGTAGGGAAGAAGGAAGAGGACTGAAGGCCAGGAGAGAAAAAACATAGGAAGCTGCTATACTCTGCATAGCTGTACATTCAGCTCCTTCCCCTACCCCCATTCACTCTTCTTATTAAAAGATCAATGGAAAAGTCTCTAGAAATCACTCCACTGGCTATTTCACGTGCTTGGAATGCATTCCCTCCAGGATCAAATATAAAATTCTCTCTTTGGCTTTTAAATCCCTTCACAACCTTTCTCCTTTCTACCTACCGTTACACTCCTCTTACACTTGACACCCCTCCATATTCTCGGCTATCCAACTACACTGGCCAACCTGCTGTATTTCACACATGAACCTCCATCTCCCCATGCAGTGCATTTGCAATGGCTGTCCCCTGTGCCTGGAATGTCCTGTCCTCCTTTCTTACCAATGCTCTACCTTCTCCTCCAAGAGGTAAAGGCCTCTTGCAATCTCTGGCCTTTGTCAAGGCTCAGCTCAAAATCTCACTTTCTGCAGGAGGCCTTTGATAGTCCCCTCCGAGATTAACTTCTATTTATCTCAAATGCATTGAGTTTTTCACATGCTGTTTCATCCATTCAAATGTGAGCCCTTGAGAGTAGAGACTCTGATTTTTTTTTCCATTTTTTGTATCCCCAGCTTAGCACAGTGCCTGACAAGTAGGTGTTACCATAGTAGAACATAGTAAATATTCAATAAATGCTTGTTTGAGGCAGTTTTCCGATGAAAAAAATCGAAGCTATCTACAGGCATATCAAGAAGTGTTCTAAGTCGCTTTTGATTAGAGAAATGCAAATTAGAACAACTGTGAGGTACCACCTCACACCTATCAGATTGGCTAATATGACAAAAAAGGATAATGATAAATACTGAAGAGGATGTGGGAAAACTGGGACACTGTTATGCCCTACCCCCCCCCTTTCAGTTTCTCCATCCTGCCTCAGCTTGTCCCACTGTTTGCGTCCCCATCTCCACGAAAATCTAATTGTATTCTTTCCCTTTAAATACTCTTTCTCTCCCTTTGCTCAGGGCTGTTTCATTTGAGTAATTACTCCAAACAGTCGAGTGCTTCAATAAATCCACATCTAAATTTATATCCTGGTCTCGCTTGCTTTTTTCGGCACAACAACACTAATGCACTGTTGGCGGAGTTGTGAACTGATCCAAACATTCTGGAGAGTAATTTGGAACTAAGTCCAAAGTGCAATCAAACTGTACATACCCTTTGATCTAGTAATATCACTACCAGGTCTGTATCCCAAAGAGATCATAAAAAAAGGAAAAGGACCTACATGTGCAAAAATATTTATAGCAGCCCTTTTTGTGATGGTAAATACTGGAAACTGAGGGAAAGCCAATCAATTGGGGAATGGTTGAACAAGCTGTGGTATGTGATTTAACAGAATACTATCATACAATAAGAAATGATTAACAGGCAGATTTCAGAAAAAACCTAAAAAGATTTGTACAAACTGATGCAAAGTGAAATGAGCAGAACCAGGAAAACATTTTACACAGTATTTTGTGATGATCCACTATAACTCAACACTTCTCAGCAACATAAGCATCCAAGACAAGTACAAAGCACTCACAAGGAAAATGCTATCCACGTCCAGATAAAGAACTGATGGGCATTGTATGCAAATTGAGGCATATGTTTTTCACTTACTTTATTCATTTTCATGGTTTTTTTCCTTTTGATCTGTTTCTTCTTTCACAACTGTGATTACTATGGAAATGTGTTTTTCATGATAGTTTATGTATAACCTATATCAAACTGCCTACCATTTTAGGAAGAGGGGAAGGGATGGAGGGAGAGAGAATATTTTGGACTCAAAATTTTGTAAAAACAAATGCTGAAAATTGTTTTGACATGTAATTGGGAGAAAAAATAAAATACTATTAAAAAATTTTAAAAAAGAAAACCACAATCAGGTTTAGGGGTTGCCAATAAATGCTTGTTCACTGATTGATCTAGTCTTTTTTACAGATGAGGAAACCAAGGCCCAGAAAGGATGGTTTACCTAAATTTACATAGGCAATAAATAGTAAAGTCAGAATCAAACTATTTAAAAATGGATGCAAGTTCAGAGATAATGTAGTATACTGTTGCTATCCACCTTTGGGGGAAAAAAAAACCCATCTCCTGAATATACAGTTTCGAATAAGACTCAGCTTAAATGCCACCTCTTACATGACTATTTCCCCTAAGTTCGAGTGCCTTTCTCCCCCCACTTCCAATTACATTATACCTACATATGTACACGTTTACTCCCCCAAATAGTATGTAAATTCCCTAAGGGGAGAGATTTTTTTTTTACTTTTCCCTTTGTATCCTGAGGACCTAGCAGAGTACCTAGCACATAGAGGGGCTTAATAAGTGATTATTATTGACTGATCAACGCATTTAGAACTAGTCTATCATCAGCTACTCCTACAGAGAACTTGCTATTACTCAAGTTCTGATAACCTAGACTATGGATTATCTACTCCTGCTTCTTCTCACCATCCTTCTTTGGGTGATTCATTCTATGATATAATCACCACAAAAAGAGAGAGAAAGAAAGGAACAAAATATAACTCAGAATCATAGAACCTTAGAGTACAAAGAACATTAGTGGCCATCAATCCAACCCATGCCCCTAAGAAGATTCCTTACTATAACAGTTTCAACAAGTGGTCATCCGACCTATGCTTGAATACTTCCAATAAAGGGGAACCGACTTCTTCTAGCAACAGCCCTATTCCATTTGGGGGCTGCTCTCATTCTTAAGAAATATCTTTTTTTTATTTCACGTCTCAATTTGTCTTTGACCCTCTGGGGTCAAATACAACGAGTTTAATCTTTCATCCACATGAAAGCCTTTCAGATATTTGAGGACACATATCATGTTTGACTCTTCCCTAAGCTAAACCTTCCCAGTTTCTTCAGTAGCTCTTTATGTGCTATACACTTAAGGCCTTTTAGTATCCTGGCTGCCAACTCCTCCCCCCCATCTCCCAAGGTTGTACAGCTTACCAATTCCCAACCTACTTTTTGTTAGATAATATTGTGAAGTCATAAAACTCTTGTTTGGGAACACTGGAAGGAGATGTGCAGTGAGAGAATGGGTTTAAATTATTGGCTAAAGTTAACGTGTGTTTGCTTTCTAGTTATTAGTAACTCAGATGACAACTTGACCTCTATACCTAAAAATACAGCAATCTAAAACAAGCCCCTAGGTACATTTTGCTGCCTTTTAATAATTTTTCTTGCCCCAGTGCCCCTTCAAGATTTCTACCCCACTCCTAGAAATAAACAGTAATAGTAGTAACTACAAAACCTTGGCCAAGATAATTTACTAGATATTTTTTAATTAACAGTTTAGTGGAGGTTAGCAAAGGACAGGGAAGAAGCCTTTCTCCTGTCACTGAGTTATGCATTCTGTATTAGCTAAAGTCTCAAAGTACTCTTTAGGAAAAAAAAAAGTTCACAAGGTGCTACTATTACCAATTACTTCACCACCACCCAGCATCTCAGCCCTTTCCCCGTCTTTGCATCCCTGCTCCCTGCCCAACATTCAAATCTCTGACTATCCAAGGTCAGTGATAAATCAAAAAAAAAAAAATTGAGCCCCTGAGCACACTCAAAACAGCTTTTCTATTTTCTTTGTTTTGTTAAGAAATAAAAATCATTCAGTCCTCCTCTTCCTATTATCAGGTTGGACAGAAGATGCCTGGGTTACTCATTGCCTCTGTTTTGCCACTAACTGACAGTGTAACTCTGGCTTATACACTTTCAACTTAATTTA
>CM053626.1:231348984-231385398 GCA_028646595.1 Phalanger gymnotis
ATTCAGTCCTCCTCTTCCTATTATCAGGTTGGACAGAAGATGCCTGGGTTACTCATTGCCTCTGTTTTGCCACTAACTGACAGTGTAACTCTGGCTTATACACTTTCAACTTAATTTACTTGTGTACGAAATTAGTTGTTTGGTATAAATGAGAGGTATCTCCTCCAAAAATTAAAAAAAAAATCTTATTTTTTAAATCTGAAAATTTTAAAATAAAAAATCAGATTTTAAAATTTAATTTTAAAAAATTAAATATAGAAAATTTTAATTTAGAAAATTCAAATGACAGGTATCAAACACTCAGCCTATAACACTCTATAATGTGACCAAGAACCAGATGAAAATGTAATTAGGAAATGCTTAACAAAATAAATTAAAATACTACAATATATAACTTTACATTTTAAAACTAAATCAAGACAGGTCGAAGATCCTTCTATACCAAATAGTGGCCTTGATTCTGTTTGAGTTTAATACCACTGGTCTACATGATTTCTTAGAACCCTTCCAGTTCTAAGATTCTACAATTCTCAAGCAAGCTGATTTTCAGTTTTGTTAAAATGTTACCCTTTAGCCTATATTCTCAAAAACATTGCTGGAAAAGCCTCAGAACCTTAGCTTGGCAAAATAGTAATGAATACTCATTCACAATGAAAAACTTTTTAATTTAAATTTTTTTAATTTTTAAATTTAAATTTTTAAAAACTATCCCTCAAAACAATCTGTGAAATGGGTAGGAGTGATGGTAATTATACTACCCATTCCACAGATTGTTTTGACGGATGCTTTTTAAAAAGATCATAATAGCTAGTATCAGACACAAGACTCCAACAGAGATCTTCCTGATCCTTTTCACATCTGTATGGCATTTCCTACTTTTAAAAGCATACTTAATCTCATTTTATCACCTCAAAGACCCTACAAGGCAGCTGAGGCAAGGGACTATTATCATCATTTTACAGAAAAAGTAACGGAAACCAAGGGAGGTTAAAAAACTCATTCAAGGCCACACAGTTTATAAGTGTCTATGCTCAGGGTAGACACCTCATCAGATGCTCCTTTCAGTATACCAGGCTGGAAAGGCCATTAGAACCCCTGGAACATAAAATGTCTCAAACTGGGCAGGCAACTGGATCGATACATTCGTTCAGGAACACTTTCCACCACCCAGCAGCATGCTGCTAAATGTTTAACAATTAGCTCTCCTCCCCGCCTTGACCCCCACAAAAATGTAGAGCTCATGCACTTTTTAGTTTAATCTGAATGATTAATATTTTCTCTCTCACTTTAAGTCCAGAAAATCAATAAAACAATAAATCAAATCCTGATTTGTAACCTTTACCATTTTCCAAGGTGTAAATGCTTACACTGAAAATTTAATCAACCTTCTCAAGCCACTGGCTGATTTGAGCTGGTTCCAGGACAACCCTGGCACTACCCTTGTTGTGGGTTTTGCAGCCCTTCCCCAGACAGAACTTGGTTTCCCAAAGTCACTCACTAGAACTGAATCCAAAGCAAAATCTTAGTAGAAGTCCCAAGCTTCATTCCCTTTCTCTAGCCTGTAGTCCTTTGTTAGGCCACTACCTGGAAAACATTACTAGGTAAAATATGTGTGTGTGCATGTATGTGTGTATATACACGCACATATACACACACCTACGTGCACACATATACACACATATGTACATACATATACATACAGATTCCTCTTAAAAGAACTAAGAAAAACAAGCCAATTTTTAAAAAATTTTATAATGAACAATGCAGAGTGAAAATATCTATTATTCATGTTAACAATATAAAATACAATAAATAATACATTTAAGGAATAAAAGAAAAGTGGTCTTCTGATTTTACACATTCCCCTGTTAAATCATTATACCATAGGGCAAAGCTGGAAGAAACTTTAAAGATCATATATTCAAACCTCTTTGTTTTACAGACAAGAAAACTGATCCCAGAGAAGTAAAGTAAACTCTCCCAGGGTCATACAGGTAACAAGATGCAGAACAAGAGTCTGAGCCTAGGTTTGATCACCAGAAATCCAGTCTGTGCTCACAGAAAATTCAGGAGGCAAAAATGGATTCCGAGTCCGTTGATCTATTAATGTTCTGCAATACTCAATCAATTAGTAGACACGTCTGTTGCCAGCCTAATTTATTTATGTAGTTGAAGGTTGCTATCTTTATTAGACAGCATTAGTTTGTCAAAATGGTATTTGATAAAATGGGTTTACATTTAGTCTTTGCTTTCTAACACAAATGAAGAGGTATATGTTTTGGGTTTCATTTTGTTTTTTAATATATTCTAGATATGTTAAGGTTGCCAAAGAAGCCAAGAGGTTGAGAATAAGTGTCAATCCAGGTGCAATCCATTATTTTGGCAACTACTGTGATAGAGATATATAAAAAGGACTTTTGCAGTCTAAGCAGATCTCTCTCACCCGGGGAACTACTACAGCAATTGCTCATGGCTCAATCTTTCCATGTAACCTTTTTTTAAACTGTTAATTACTTATTATATGTAAATGGTATATTAATACAGCTGCCCAAGGCACCAAATACAATCAGAGGGCAAAATTCCAAGAATAGACACTTTAAATTATTTATCCAATAGTATATATGTATGTATATATATAGACATAAATAGATATAGACAGATGCATACACACACACACGCTGAGGTGAAGTGACTTCCTCAGCATCATTATTTGAAACGTAGTCAAGTGGTGAATAGGGTAGTAGATTTGAAACCAAGAAAATCTGGGTTCAAGCCTTCTTCTGACACTATGTGACCATAGGCAAGTAGCTTCTCTATGGCTCAAGCAACTCTTTAATCAATCAATAAGGAAGTATTTGGTGCTGTTTAGTCATTTCAGTCGTGTCTGATTCTTCATGATTCCATTTGGGGTTTTCTTGGCAAAGATACAGGAGTGGTTTGCCATTTCCTTCTCTAGTTCATTTTACAGATGAGAAAACCGAGGCAAACAGGGTTAAGTGACTTGCCTGAGGCTGGATTTGAACTCAAGAAGATGAGTCTTCCAGACTTCAGGCCTGGCACTCCACCAACTGAGCCACCTAGCTGCCCTAAATGAGTATTTGTCAAGTGCTTACTATGTGCCAAACATTGTGCTAAGCCCTAGGAATACAAGGGAAAAATAAAAACAGTTTGTGCCCTCACAGAGTTTACATTCTAGTGGAATGGAGTGTCATGTGTAAGGAACAGCGAGAAGGTTAGTTTAGCTGGCCTGAAAAGGTCATAGAAAGGAGTAATATGTAATAATAAACCTAGAAAGAGAGACTAGAGCCAAGTCAAGAAAGACCAAACAGAGGAATCTGGCAAAGAAGATTCAGGGTCAGATCTATGCTTTAGGATAATCACTTTGGCAGCTATGTAGAAGACAGATTAGGGAGGCAGGAGACTTAAGTCACAGAGACCAATTAGGAGGCTAATGTAGCAGTCCTGGCAAAAACTGGTGTGAGGGACTGAATTAAGGAGGTGGCCCTGTGAGTGGAAAGAAGTAGACAGGTGCAAGACAGAAAAAAAAATTAAGATAAAGTCAATATGACTTAGCCACTGATCAGATATGTGAGATGAGGGAAAATGCAGAGTCAAGAATGACCTGAAGGCTTTGAAACTGGGTAACTGGTGGCGCTCCCTTCAGAAATAGAGAAGGTAGCAAAAGGAGTTCATTGAGGGGAGAGGAAAGAAGATAATGAGTTCTGTTTCAAAGGAGTTGAATTTAAGATGCCTATGGGACACACAGTCTAAATCAAACAATCAATAAGGATTTATTTGTTGTTGTTCAGCCATTTCAGTTGTGTCTGACTTTTTGTGACCTTGTTTAGGGTTTTCTTGGCAGAGATACTGGACTGGTTTGCCATTTCCTTCTCCAGCTCATTTAACAGATGAGGAAACTGAAGCAAAGCTGGGTTAAGTGACTTACCCAGGGTCACACAGCCTGAAGTTGAACTCAGGAAGATAAGTCTTCCAGATTCCAAGCCCAGTGCTCTATCCACTGCACCACCCAGCTGCCAAAGTGTTTATTAAGTACCTACAATATGTAAGGAACCATACTAGGTACTTCTAAGAGATACAAGTACAAAGAATAAAATGATCCCCCTTCACAATGACTCACATTCTAATGGTAGAGACAAGTACATACAAAAATACATCCAGTATAAATATAAAGTTAATAAATGCAAAGTATTGAATGCAAGGTAGTCTGGAAGGAAGGGTACTAGGCATTGCAATGAGGTATCGGGAAAGGTGTTACATAGAATATGGCATTTAAGCTGCATTTTAGATGAAGAAAAGTCCAATAAGTAGTTGATGATATGGAAGTGGAAACCAACTAGGCATAGATATGTGGATCTAGGAGTCATCTCCACGGAGATGATCATTGAACCCAAAGGAGCGGATGAAAGCACCAAGAGAATGATGAAAGAAGGGAAGAGGCCCCAAGGCAGAATCCATAAATTGGTCAGGGAAGTTCCCATGCCAGTGAAATCACAGGTTCTTGACATGATTCTGACATTAATTCTCATATATGTTCTCGTCTCCACCAACTAGATGGAAAATCGCAAAGAGCAAAGACCATGTCTCAAATGTCTCTGCACTCCTCAATGGTAGCTAGGCTTGCCTACTGCAGGTATTCAGTAAATATTGCTTGATTTGATTTGTCCAACTGACCAACAATTGAAGTTCAGTGTAAAACATTTTTATCTTAACCCAAAAACCTCTGCTGATGATAATTAGCATCCCAGAGAGCAGCATTTGAGCACAGTCATTTTCTCTCCAAAGCTTCCCATTCATCAGAGCAGCGATCTGCCCAAACCCATCTGTACAATGTGAAGGAAAACAAGGTTTCAGGCCCCAGGCATAATTCAACAGATTTCCCCCTCCCAGGGACCTCCAACAGGACCGTGCTGTTTGCAGGGTCTTCCTGAAACGTAGTTAGCATTCAGGGCTGCATTCTACCTTGATTAACATTCACCACCAGGACTTTTATGCAGATCACATGAAAAATGTGGCCCAAACCCATGCAGCAGGATAACTCTTAGGAAATTACTATTCATCAGCATGAATCAACAAGCCCACAATTATCACAGTATCCACTGAGGAAAGTGAAAGAAGTCTTTGTTGAGGTCAATAATACGACAGAGTAGAGAAGGATAAAGAAAAAATTCTGTTCCACCTTGAATATTATGCTTATATGTAAATGGTAAATGAGTACTGCTGCCTGAGGAACCAAACACAATCAGAGGGCAAAGTTTCCTAGTAAAGATAGATACTTTAAATTATTTATTCAACAATAAACATATACATTTTTGTTATTGTTGAATCGTTTTTAGTCGCGTCTGAATTTTCATGACCCTATTTGAGAGGGTTTTTTTTGGCACAGAAATGCTGTAGTATTTTTGCCATTTTCTTCTGCAACTTATTTTACAGATGAGGAAACTGAGGCAAACAGGATTAAATGACTTGCCCAGAGTCGCACAGCTAATAAGTGTCTGAGGCCAGATTTGAACTCAGGTCCTCCTAACTCCAGGCCCAATGCTCTATCAACTGAAACACCTAGATGCCCCCTACATATACATACCCAACATATCTTTCTGAAGGGAAGTGACTTGCCCAGCGTCACAGCTAGTCAGGGTCTGAGGCCATATTTAAAGTCAGTTCTTCTTGACTCAGAGTCCAATACCCTAACCACTGATCCACCTTGCTACCTAACCATGGGCCTCATTTGAGACAGTCTGAGAAGATGTCACAGTCAAGATGATTAGGAATATGGGGATGAGTGCATCAGGTACTTTTTTTAGAATCCAGAGGTTGATTCAGAGGTGCTGGGGTGGAGTACACATAAGAAAGTGAGAGAACAGAGATGATACTTGTGAAAAACGAGAAGCAATGGTAAACTCATGGGCAACGGCGGCCTGGTCTTGGGGAACTGAGGAAAGTCCACATGAGGAGAAATGCAGTACAGGGTGAGATGCACATTTTATACTTCAAAAGGCCCGTGATCTTCTTTGATCTCTGCTCTTCTCCAATCAATCACAACCCCACCATGACTGAGCAGACGATCTTTCAGTGGGGAGGGAAAAGGGGAATGTGTGATTTCACACGGAAGGGAAGGAAAGCATTGGGATGAGAAAGGGATACAAGGAAAAGGGAAGGGAGAACAGGGGAAGAACAGGAAGGGAGAGGGGAATAAACATTTGTATAGTGCCTTTTACGTGTCAGGCACTGTGCTAAGTAAGCACTTTTTACAAATATTACTTGTATCAATTTGTTACTGTTGCCCTTGTTTTTGAGTCATTGTCTGATTCTTTGTGACCGCATTTGGAGTTTTCTTGGCAAAGATAGTGGGATGCTTTGCCATTTCCTTCTGCAGCTCATTTTATAGATGAGGAAACTAAGGCAAACAGGGTTAAGTGACTTGCCCAGGGTCACACAGCTAGTAAGTGTCTGAGGCTGAATTTGAACTCAGGAAGATGAATCTTCCTGACTTCAGAAATAATTTAGGAGAAGTCCTAAATTCAAATTGCATGGTTTATAGGGTACCTTATATTTCACATCCAATCTTCTGAATATGTAAAGTAAAAGAGCTAAAACTACCATGGCAAATTTCATGAAAATAATAAGTTAAATTACCTAAAAACAAATCTCATTATATACATGTATGTATGCATGTCTATATGGGTATATGTCTATGTGTGTATATGTGTACATGTATGTGTGTATATTTATATATACCTACATGTGTATGTATATATGTATGCGTACACACACACATATATTTACCTCTAGGGAGCTTAAAGACAGAACATCTCCATATGCCAAAATATTCATTTAGAGATATGGACTGTTCCTATGATTTCACTGATGTAGGGAAATCACGAGAGAGGAAAATCTTTCTACCAATGTTAATCAGTACTTTCTCTATATCACATTGTTTTGCAGGGTTGCCTATAACAGTAAGAGATTAAAAGCCAGTTTGTGTCAGAGATGGGGCTTGAACCCAGGATTTCTCAAACCAAGCACATGCTAAATCTCGAAAATATGTATAGTAGTACTTTTTGTCAATAGCAAAGAACAAGAAACAAAGTGCATGCCCACTGACTGGATTATAACTAAACAGATTGTAATATATGAATGTAATGGACTAACACGCTGTAGAAACAACAAATATGATAAATTCAAAGAAACATGGAAAGATCCACATAAACTGATGCCAAGTGAAATAAACAAAGCAAGGAAAACAATATATACAATGATTATAACAATGTAAATCAAAACAACAGTAAAAATAAAACTAAATGTGTACAATTATAAAGCCAAAATTGGCTTCAAATAAAACATGAGGAAATGTACCTCTTTTCTTCCCTTGGAAAAGCAGGGAGCAAGGGTGATGGGAAGAGCTGTGGACATGGAGTATTGGTTCATATGCTGCCAGAAACAGTCACTACATCAATTTGTGCTGCTTAACTGTCAGGAAGTTGGATTTTTTGGTTTGGAGTTATTGTTTTTTTGTTGTTGAGAAGCCTCATTAGGTTGAGGAAAAGGGAAGTTTATACACAGAAAAGACCATGATGCAAAAACAAAAGGCAGCAGTAAAAAACCAATATACCAAAACCACTTTGCAGTTTTGACTATCAAAACAAAATTGATAGAAAATCATATCCACAAGCAAAAGACTTGGATTTCAGTCAATCACCACAGTATCTTTAGTCTGTTATATTTTAATAAAACAAGGCAGAGCAAATTTCTACCATACAACATATTTAAACTAGCCTGTGTTAAGCACACCCTTTGGGAACCACTGAAACCAGTACCTTTCCTAATGGATATAAAAGAGTGCCTGAAGACTTGACACATACAACATTGCACAGCTTCTTCCTCTCTGCTATAGAATACCTGCTTTTCCATTGCTTAACAAGGAAATAATTTCCTTAAACCAACTGGTCCACTATTAAGTGCTTCATGTTCAAGTCTTTTGCAAATTCCCAAAATATGTTATATAATATGTATATATAATACAATACAACATATAATATAAGGCAGAAAAATAAAATAGCAATTGTCATTTGTAGAAAGGAAACAGGTGTAGGGGTTCTTAATCCGAAATCTGTGAATGATTTTTTAATATTTTGGTAACTGTATTTTAACATAATTTGCTTCCTTTGTACTCCTATGCATTTTATTTTAGGTATTTAAAAGCTTATTCTGAAGTCCAGACTGCCAAAGGGGTCTATATAAAAGGTTATATAAAAGGTTAAGAATTTCTGAAATGAAGCCTCAGAAAGGCAAAACAATACATTTCTTTTAAAAGTACTGGAAAAAGAATCTCCCTACTTTTGGATATTTTACACATATTATATGTCTTAGGTCTGTGTCTGTTTAATTAGCATGTAAAGATGTAATAAAATCAACAATTTAGTATATAAAAATATATATTATGCCATAATGCAATTCCTTATGTTATGCTCTGAATTTAGTAATCTGATTTCTAAAAATGCTAGAATCAGAAGCACTCAATTCCACTTTCACAATGACTCTTTCCCAATGGATGGCCTCAAGGGTTAGAGGGTGGGAAAGAGGGCAAAAACAACCACCTGCTATCTTCAGCAACTTTTCTATCAATTGTAAACTAGCAGAGTCTCTCCTCAACCCATAATTCTCTCCACTCTCAACCTTCAACAGGTAGAAGTTCAGGAATTAAGCCAACAAGTTTAAAAAGAAAAAAAGAATTTAGTTTTGCAGTAGTTGATGCCAGAAATATTTAAATGAATCTACGAGGCAGTTAGGGTGAGGCCAAGGATAGAGCTCAGGACTTGGGATCTGAAAGACCTTCAGCCTTTCACTTGCTGTGTGATCCAGCAAAAGTCACTTAACCTCTTAATCCTCATCTGTGAAATGAAAATAATAACAGCACCTACCTTTCAAGGTTGTCATGAGAATATGATAATTTTGAAGATCAAATGAAATAACATAAGTAAAGCACTCTGCAGACCTCAAACTGCTACAAAAATGCTAGCTATCATTATTATTATCTCATCAATTCAGTAGTTCCCTCCAATGATGAAGATTCCAATCCATCCATGACTGTCCATCCTTCACATCCCTGCAAAAGTTTACAACAAGGGGTGCATCAAATGTGCTAAAGGTCTTCTACTGAGCTAGATCAGTTCTCCACACAAGTGCCAAGTGATGCTGATGAAGTTGGGCAAGAAACAGGTAGAACAGTTGTTGTTTATTCTTCATTTTTGAAGAGGACCAATGTCATCACAGGTGATGTCTTGACTTGTATGTAGATTGAATTTAAATGAGGCAGAGTTGCACAAAATCATCAGTCTCGCTATCTCTTCCAATCTTCAAAGTCCAGCAGCAGAACAAAAGCTAAGATGACTGATGATGGCCTGGGATACAGCGGATGGTCTTGGCATCTTCAATAATCCTCCTTAGTGCCTACTTCGGCCACCTTCGTGGCTGTTGAAATAAATTGTTCTCATCCGCCCATTCCACCCAGGGAAGTCTTCACATGCTCAAGGTAATTCACCGGCAGGTTTGAGGACTATCAGTTACCCTCAACCTGGTTTATCCCCTCTGCTGAGGCAGTTTTACTGGGGTATGGCCGCTGCACATGCTATGGCTTTTTGGAGCCACAGGTGAGAATTGGGTGAGAAGTAGACACCAAAGGTGGATGAGAAGCCCTGAAGAGGGCTCGCATCAGAGGCGCTGGTCCTCCCTGAACACCCCCACACACCCTGGCAGAATAGTAACAGGAGCAGAGAGCTGGAGATTGTCTCCTTGCTGCATAGAGAATTAGCAGAAAATGCAAGACTACTTCAGCCTACATTCTAGGTCACAGATAAAGAGCAAAAAGGTTCTTCAGCTGTTAAAAGGTCAGGAATGCAACTCACATAGAAAAAAAAAAAGAGCATATACATACGTATCTCTTGTTTGGTCTTGAATTCAAAAAAATTAAATGCTAAGTATTGTCTATAAGAGTGTATGCCAAGAAACATGGGAGACACAGTCCGACTCTCTTAAAAACTTACGTTTTCCGCAGCTCGCCAAGGAACAAAGATAAGAAACTAGGAAGTAGTAAGTCAATGTTGGAAGGGCTACAAAAGACAGGCACACCAATACATTCCTGGTAGAATCGTGAACTGGTCTGTGTTCTTGACACTCAGAAAAGGAATTTGGAATCATGTTTAAAAAGTGACCAAAATGTCCATACCCTTTGACCACCAAGACCCCAATGCTAGGCATATACCTCAGGTATACTCTAACCGTTTACATTACTGTATTATTGTGTATTGCTTTTCCGGTTCTGAATACTCAAATCTGCATCTTCCCATAACTCTCTCAGTTCTTCACAGTCCTGGCTTTTTGCCATTCAGAGATATTCCATTACTTTCATCTCTATAATGGGGATGGTAATAGCACCCATCTCAGGGAGGTCAAAGATAAAAAGGAATCAAAAGCCAAAATTTCAATGCAGCACTTTTTATAGTAGCAAAGAATTAAAACAAAGTATTTGATGCAAATTGTGGTACTTAACAACAATGTTAATAGCCAACATAGACCTTTGAGGTTTGCAAAGCACTTCATACATTATCTCATGCGATCTTCACAACAACCTTGTGAGATGGGTGCTGTTACTATCCCCATTATTGAGATGAAAGTAAAGGAATATCTCTGAATGGCAAGAAACAAGAACTGTGAAGAATTCAGAGAAATAGGGGAAGATTTATGTGAACCGATGTAGATTCCAGTATTCAGAACCAGAAAAGCAATACACAATAAATACAGTAATGTAAATGGTTAGAATAATAACAACAAAACAACAAAAGATGCCATGTAATTATAATGACCAACTTGGACCCAGAAACCAGTTTTTAAAAGGTACCTTCCTCCCTTAGACCTGAGTTCATGTTCCATCTCAGACATTTATTAACTGTACAAACCCAGGCAAATCACTTAACCTGTGTCTGTCCAAGATGAGATAATATTTGTAAAGTGCTTTGCAAACCTTAAAGTACCATACAAATGATAGCTAAAATTATTATTATTATAGCATTGTTGAGCTGATTTTTTTTTGCTCTTTGAAAAAAATGGTTTGGGTTCTTTTTTTTTTTTTTGAGGGATGGCTCTCCTGGTAGAAGAGAGGAGACACAGATATTCAGAATTGAAGGTGGTATAAAAATGAAAAAAATATCAATAATGATATTTGGAAAAGAAAAGACACTTCCCCTGGAAAGAAGGTAGTGAAGCTTTGGGGGAGGGGCAGGAAATTAAAATCCATAAGAAGGTGCTATCCTATTGCTATCTCAGGAGATAATGTATGTAAAGCACTCTGTGAATTGAAAGCTATATAAATGTAATCTGCTATATAAGCTGCTTATGATAATTCACACGGATGGATCCGACCTTTCCTCCTTGCCTCCCATCTAATCAAACTACTGACAACAACAACAAAAAAGGATTACACATATATAAATTAAGTCCCACCAAAGATGCATGTAAATCAAGTAAAAATATTGTTTAAATTTTTAAGAAAGCTTTCTACTTGAAAGAATCCTTGGTGATGTCTTTTCTAAATCAAATCACCGGGCTTTTTCCATACATACATATCACCTCAACTCTAGGCTTTGCCCTTAGAAATGGCGCAAGTGGCTCCTACATGGGACAGGAGGAAAAAGGGCAATCACTCAAAGTTCTTCAGCCTCTTTGATTTCCATCATAATTTAGCAGTGACTACTCTCCCTAGAGATTCAACAAGACTCTTCTACAAGTCTAAAGTTAGTTTATGAGTTAAGAGGGGAAAAAAATACTGGGGAAATAAGCAAGCAAAGAAAAATTACTATTATTTTGTAGTAAGAGGATCTCAGGACAAAATTCCAGAAAAGTAAAACAATTTGCCAAAAAAGTTGCTAAACAGTTCGTACCTTTTCACCCAGTGATCCTGCTATTGACAATGCACCCCCACAAAAGCAAATGATAGAAAAAAATATTATATATTCCAAAATATTCATAGTAGCAAAAAACTAGAAACAAAGTGGATGCTAATGTATGTAGGGAATGGCCAAATTGTAGTATATTAATTTAGTGGTACATTATTGTGCCAATGTAATAAATACAAATATGAGAGGTTCAGAGAAACATAGGAAGACTTGTATGAAGTGATGTTGGGGAAATAAAAGAGAACCAGAGAGCAGAGTACAACAAAATAAACAAAAACAATAGAAAGAGACATCAGAATTCAGATTATAGAAATCACCTAATTTTGCATCCAGAGGATTGTCGATGAAATAATTTCTCTTCTCTCAGTTCAGAAATGGTAGACTAAGCTGTTAAATACTCACTGTGGCATTTTGCTTAACCATTTTTCTTTCTAATACAGCTTGTTCTATAGAGATTGGAGACAATTAAAATGTAGAAATAGTGTAAGTAACCAAAAAAAATCAGTAAAATTTGTTTAAAGGAAAAATAAATAAATAAATAAAATAACCATCCTTCACTTAACTTTATACAGATCTAGAATTTCATAAATTAGATTTAAGACTGGGTATCAGTATCACAGAGCAGCTAGGTGGCACAATGATTATTAGAACGCTGAGCCTGGAGTCAGGAAGATGAGTTCAAACCCAGCCTCTCAGATACTTTCTAACTGTGTGACCCTGGGTAAGTCACTCAACCCTATTTGCCTTAGTTCCCTCATCTGTAAAATGAGCCAGAGAAGGAAATGGCAAACCACTCCAGTATCTTCGCCAAGAAAACCCCAAATGGGGTCATGAAGAATCAGACATGACTGAAACGACTGAACAACAAAACAACAAATGAGCTAACACTAAAAAAAAAGGTTCTATGGTTTGAGCATTGTGACAGGTAGTGAGTGTTACTGTTTTTCTGACCCAAGTCTACTTGATTCCGGGTCCAGCACTATCTTCACGAGGTGCCCACGTCACAGAAAGTTAAGTTCCAAAAGAAGAATTCCAAACTACAATTCTTGAGGACACCAAAAATCAATGACTTATTAGGCCCTTCACCTTGAAGTCAAAACCGCTGTAAAGCAAACAGGGAGATTTTTCTCATTTAACTGGGCTAACGAATGTGCTAATTTACACTCTATTGCTTTAATTCCTAACAACGACTGTCTCAAGAACAAGAAAAAAAATCTGACACATTCCAAACACACTCAGCAAGATGAGCAAGAGAGAGAGAAGTGTGAAAATCAGGTGACACATTTTAAGATTTAAATTAACTTTTGCAAGTCTAAAAGAAGCTCAACAGTCAGTCACACAAACTCTGGCCACAGAAAACTTCTCCCTTCTTCAAGGCTCACTGCAGGCCTTGCCTCTGCAAAGCTCTCCTCCATCACACCAGACGAAAGGGATCTCTCTCCTCTGGCAGTCTTCACCACTTACCTGGCAATTAATCATGCCCTGACCTGTGAGGCCTCTTCTACTGGTCTCCAGAACTCTTTGCCTCCCATTGTTTTTCAGCCTGTCACCCCAACGAAGTAACGAAATCCTCAGGGACAGGGTCAATGTCTTTCACCAACTCTCTATCCCCTAAGCACTTAGCAATGATTTCTTGATTCCATGATTTCAAAGTACTTTTTTTCCAATGCAAATGACGTATGTCACCAGTCGTGTGCTGTTGTGGGTGATGCAGGTAAATTCACCTTGCAGCCTGGAACGTTAGGCACCGTCGCTTATTCTCTGTGTGACCAGGGGAAAATCAATTAACCTCTCTGGGCCTCAGTTTTCTCATCTGTTAAAAGAGGGGGTGAGAGCAGACAACTTCTGAGGTACCTTCTGGCTCTCAATCTATGATGTGTTCTATGTTATTCAATATTACCTCTGAATTAGATATGGCTGTCATGGTTTTTTTAAATAACAAGCATTCGGTGCATCACAATATACACTCATTACTGAAAAAAAATCTTATGACAAACGGTTATGTGTCTTTATTCATTAGACAAAAGGGAAGCTCCTTAAAGGTAAGAATCGTTTCAGTTTTCCTTGAAGCACTTTGGTAGCCCAGGAGATAGAGCACTGAGCCTAGAGTCAGGAAGACCTGAGTTCAAAATCTGTCCTCAGACATTCATTGTCTGTGACCCTGACCAAGTCACATTTAACTGCTCTTTGTCTCCATTTCCTCAACTATAAAATGAGGATAATAGTAGCACTTACCTGCCAGGGTTGTTGTGAAGATCAAATGAGACACTTTGCATAGTGCCTGGAATACAGTAGGTGTTTAGTAAATGCTTGTATCCTTTCTTCCTTCGTCTTTTATCCTCAGAGCCTAACACGCAAGCACTTAATAAATACTTGTTCATTAAAAGATTACTAAATATTCCCACTTAGTTTTTGTTTTGTTTTTTCTAATAGTAATTATTATCTATACACCAAGTAAGAGAAAGGGAGTAAATACTTCTACTAATTTACTGTTACTAATTTACTAATTTTCACTAATTTATATATTATGTAAATACATAAATAATTATACATAAATGTATAATATATTATATATTACCTAAGAAATATTATATATGTATATATATGCATACATATATATACATATATGTATATACACACACACAAACACACACACATATTTAAGTACCTCTCTAAGTCCAAAGAACTTCTCAACGAACTTGGCAATTGACTAGGAAACTTACTCTCAGTCCATTCTAATCCCAAACAGCCCAGCCAATCTGAAAGGAAGATCATGGGTAAATCATGGCTTCAGGACTTTCTTCTTCTTTGCAAAGAATATAATACTCAGGAACTTAACAACAACAGAAGAAGATTAGCATGGAAAGCCCTGGTCTTCTTCATTTATTAGATAGCAATGTAGAAATTATTTTCTCTGAGGACAAAAAATCAGCTTTAAAAATGTCATATTCTTAGCTACATGCTGGGAGAAAAATAAGATAAAGTTCTAGGGAGAGAAATAAATGAAGCTTCTCAACACATCATAAGAATATGTATACATATATATATAATTACACATATATCATATATGTTATATGGCACATATATATTTATATATACACACATATATTTGTAGAAATGTGGGGCTTAACTGAAAATAAGACACAAGAGTAATTTAAAAGAGCTGTCAAACTTATATTGGCCAGTGTAAATGTAAGCTCTCCAGAAGTCTCTTCATGGGAGACATCAGACTGGTTCATTTTCATTGCATAGATACGGCAGGGGCCCACAGTTGTGGGATGCCCTACAAAAAGCCAGTCACAATTTCTAATTATATCCACTATTTCATTTTAATTACTCTTGAGAGTAATTACACATTTAACTTAGCTATCTTTTAAAAAATAAAGTTGGTTTAATGAAAGTATTTTAGAAAGCTCCGCCACATGCCAATTAGAAAGTTAATCATTCCAATTGTTCCCAAGAAAAGATCTTGGGAGGGGTCTTGGGAAGAGGGTGTTTGGTACTTTTCTAAAAAGGAAATTAGAGGCTGTTCGGTAAGAGAGATTATGCAGGAAATTGAGTTTATCAAAATTTGAAACATATAATCTGTACATAGTTTACAGACTGTAAAAGATTCTCTTTGATGAACATACTTGAGCTCTTGAAAAGAAAATTCTCAGTTCACTATGACAGCTTCTTTTTTTTTATTATATCACAAGACTTAACCCACATGATTTTACTATAGAATTATACTTGAAGTGACGAAGACAAATTAAATTATAATCTGTGAATAACAAAGCTCAAAATCAGCCTCACCAAATACAAATTACACTAACGGTTTCAGAGAGTGGAATTCAAGATGCTACCAATTTGTCAGCAATTCATGGGCTTCTTTTCAAATTTTGCATCATCCCCACCCTATCTTCACTAAAATTTCATGGGTTGCCAAAGGACTATGACTTGGGCCTAGAATTTAAAAGAAAGAAGAAAGATGACTAGCTTGTCTCTGGAAAATTACCAAGTTATGTAAGTGACCTCAAACTTCTCCTTGAAACAAAGGCCCAACTTTTTTAGTATCAGTGTCCTTCTGGTGTCATCAAATGGTTGGGATACATGTAACAAAGTTCTCCAAAGAACTGAGAACAGAATTACACAGAGGGTAAAGGAGAGGTGGATGGAAGGTATTAATTTGACATAATCACAAAATAATTACCAAGGAGAAATGGAGTAAAAGAAATGCATGTGCCAAAAGAAATGGGCTGGTCACATGGCAAAAGCAAGGTATGATGAATGGATCATCAATACATCCTTGCAAGCAAGAGAAAGTGAAGAAGGTCCCAGAAAGAAATATTCAATGCCCTCCTTTGGCAAACTTATAGGAAGACATGGTGGATGGGTTGAGACCTGTAGCAATATCCATGTTGATAACTTCAGAAATCTGTTTCAGAATTTAAGGACTATATTAAAGATATTTTTAAAATCTTAGAAAGCTGCCTAAAACACTTAGAGGTTAAGAGGCTTGCCCAAAGTCACAGTCAATAAGTGTCTGAGGTAGGATTTGAAACAGGTATTCCTGTCTCTGAGGTCAGTATCTGTCCCCTACGACACACTACTTCACTTTCCTAAACTGACCAAAAATTTGAAAGGGAAAAAAAGATCATTTTGAAACTTGATTTCACGAGTATATTGTTCTGTTTTAACAATAAGGGCCATAAGCGCAATTTGGGAAAGGAGCTGCGTTATATATACTGTTCTGAATATCACTTCAATTCATCTTCTTTAACTTTCTATAGCATTGGACATCATTGATCAATCCTCCCTCCTGCTATATACTCTATTCTCCCTTGGTTTCCACGACACATTCTCTTCTATCACCTGTCTGATCACACCTCATTCTTCTACGCTACCACATCATCCTCCTATCATCTCTAAACCCCAGTATTCCCCAAAGTTCAGCCCAAAGAGAGCTGGAGGGTCCTCTTCTCCCCCATTTGCTGTTCTTTGGTGATCACATATGTTCTCACAGGTTCAATTATCCTTTACGTGCAGATGACTCCCAAATCCATATCTTCATCCTTCTTCCCGACTGGCATCTCCAACTTCCTGATGGGCATCCTGACATCTCTAATTCAACATGTCCAAAAAATGGACTCATCCCTTCTTCCTCTAAACTTACCCTTCTTCCTCATTTCCTTATTTCTGATGACAACAACAAAACCTTTCTAGTTTCCAGTGAGGTAACAGAGTAGATAGAGCACTGGACCTGGAAGTGAGAAGACCTGAGTTCAAATCTGTTCTCAGATACCAGCTGCGTGACCCTAAGCAAGCCATTTAATCTGTCTGCTTCAATTTCCTCACTTGTAAAAGTGTAATAAGCATTTCCCAGGGTTACTGTGAGGATCAAACGATATAACATTTGTAAAGTGCTTTACATACCTTAAAGCCCTATATAAATGCTAGTTATTATTATCTTGATTCACATCCATAGCCAATCAAGTACCAAGTCCTAATAATTCTACCTCCACATCTTTTTTCAAGTCCATCCCCACTTTCTCCATTCATGCGGCTAGAAACAGTCTTTCCATTGGTCCAATCTAACCTTCACACAACTTCTAACGAATCTTCTTATTGCACAGTTAGCAAACAGTCAATATTTGAAACTCTGAAAGACTTGGGACCAAAACTATGACTAACTACAATTCTAGAAGACAGACCATACAGCACCATTATGTCCAAAGAGGACATAGGTTTTCAGACATGGCTAAGCTGGGCATTTGTTTTCTTTGAGGATGCATAATTGTTACAAGGACTGTTTTGCTTTTTTTTTTCTTTTTTCGCCAGTGGACATGGGTAGGGTGAGAGGGCAAAGGGTATTAAGGATAGGACAGATTTAAACAGAAAAAGAAAAGAAAAATGTCATTGTGATATCTATTTTTAAAATGCAGAGAACAGAAGAAAGTCCAAAGGAAGGACATCCAAGAAGGACAGCTTTGAAAGTTACAGGCTGAATTTATTATATACTTAAAAAGAAAAGTAAAAAAAAATTAAAAATAAAAACTTAAAAAATTTAAAAAATTTAAAAAAAGAAAAAAAAAGAAAAGCAAGCTATATATAATATTCTTCTCTACTATGTCTACATAGATATGTACATATATGGGTTTTATTATTTTATGTGATGTTTAAGGTCAGAAAAAAAAATTAAATAAATATTTGTTGATTGGCTGTAAATCTTCCTAGTAGAATACAAGTGCCTTGAAGTCAGGATCAGGTCTTTTTTTCACCTTTTTCTCCCCAGGACCTAGCACAGTTGTCATTTCAGACTCTTGGCGATCCCTTTTGGGAGTTTTCTTGACAGAGATACTAGAGTGTTTTGACATTTTCTTCTCCAGTTCAGTCCTTTCAGTCATGTCCAACTCTTGACTGGGGTTTTCTTGGCAAATCTACTCAAGTTATTTGTCATTTCCTTCTCTAGCTCATTTTACAGATGAGAAACTGAGGCAAACAGGGTTAAATGACTTGCCCAAAATCACACAGCTAGTAACTGTCTGAGGCCAGATTGAATTCATAAGGATGAGTCTTCCTGATTCCAAGCCCAGTACTTTATCCACTTCACCACCTAGCATAGTAACTGGCATATAAATGCTTAATAAATGCATGTTGAATTGAAATTGTTTTAAAAAAGAAGATGATGTCTGGATTTATATATTGAAAAGATAAGATTATTAGCTAGAACTAAGAGCAAATTTGAGAAGTCACCTTAACTATCTACTGGTATTTTTTTTAATCTAAATATTTTAATATTACTTTTAAAACTAGAAACAGCTTCAGTTAGCAATTTAATTTAGATATCCATGGTTAGTAGTTTCAGCTAATGGTACATGTGAAGAAAAGGATATTTGTCACACCTACTATGGGAAAAGGTAACTCAACAATGTAATTTATAAAAGTTAAAAAAAAATTTACAATATTGTATGCACCCAGATCTCAACAATCTTAAGCAATCTTGAGAATTCCATCCAACTGACTTTGAGGATTCCATTGGATAAAAAAATAAAAATAGAAACAGGAAAAAAAAAACCACATAGTGGTTGGTAATGATTTCTTAAAAGGATTAACTTCATGTTTTGACAGAATGCCCTGAGAACTATGACTATGTATTCATAGCCCCCACAATTTTGCTTCACAAAATATTCCCTTAAGTGCCTTGAGATGAGGCCAGTGGAGGGTTAAAGGCTGTCTAGAGAGTCAGGATCAAATAAAGTGAAAAAGGCCCTGTCATCATCAACCATAGCAGTTCATTGATCTCTTCCATCTGCTACGCCAAAAAAAAAAAAAAGTCTGGTAAGCAGTAAAGAAAAAAACTCTTTATAACTGATTCTGGCAAAGGTTCAGAGGGAATTTTTCTTAAAAAGGTCCAACTCCCCTTTACAAAAATATAAGAGCTGTCGCTGGGGAGGTGAGAGGAGGAGAGAGGGAAGAATCCAGCCAGAGAAGGCCTTCCAATTATTTATAAATCTTTCTTTCTTCAAATATATCACCTGATCAAATTACAGTTATAAAACCATGAATAGTAAATGAAGGAACACTCAACCATTGCGACCACTTTACGAAGTGTGCTGTGCTCTTGTGAGGGAATGATAAGAAGCAGCTGGAGCCCCAGCCTAGAAAAGTCGTTAACTGAGGCAGAGGGAAATTAAATTACTTCCCCAGTGGTGGGCCAACCATTCCAACACTCCCCCGTACTTTTTGAAACGTACCAGCCCACAAATCCTCCACAATGTCTTCCACTTGGGAATCAAATGTTCAGCATGTTCCTGGAAGACGCTGATGATAAATACAGTATTGCCTTTTTTCCACCACATAAGAGACATCTATTTCCTGCAGAAAAGTTACTTAAAGTCAATCTCTGCTTTTGAGAACTGTCTAGATGACTCAAGGGTGTCTTGTACAGGAGATCCTTGTTGTCAATAGCAAGCTGGACTAGATGGCCTCTGAAGTCACTTCCAACTCAGAGATTCTCTGAGTTTATCTTTGAATTATCTAAGAGTTTAATAGCTAAGATTTAATAGTAACTAACATATAATACTTGCTACATGCCAGGCACTGTGCCAAGCATTTTATGATTACCATCTCATCTGATCCTCAAAACAACCACTAAAGGTAGATACTTCTATTATCCCCACTTTATAGATGAAGAAACTGAGGCAAACAGAAGTTAAATGACTTGCCCAGGGCCATACAGCTAGTAAATGTCTGAGGCAGGATTTGAACTCAGGTCTTCCTGACTCCAAATGCTAACCACCTGTCTCATCTAGTTTACTACCAACCTCAACTGCTTTACTACTTTCAGGTGGTATCTCTGACTATTTTGTTTCTTTTTAAAAATTTTTTTTCTCAATTACATATAAACAAAAAATATTTAACATTCACCTTTTATAATTTTTGAGTTCCAAATTCTCTCCCTCCTTTCCTTTCCCCTCCCCTCTTTGAGAAGGCAAGCAATTTGATACACAATAGATTATACATGTGTGGTCATGCAAAACATTTCCATGGTAGCCATGTTGCAAAAGAAAATGCAGACCAAAAAAAAGAATAATAAAGAAAGTTTAAAAATTATGCTTCAATCTGCATTCAGACTCCATCAGTTCTTTCTCTGGAAGTGAATAGTTTGGGTTTTTTTTTTCCATCATGAGTCCTTCAGAATTGTCTTAGATCATTTTATTGCTGAGAATAGCTAAGTTAGTCACAGCTGATCATTATCTGCTCACCTCACTTTGCATCAGTTCCTATATGTCTTCCCAGTTTTTTCTGAAACCATCCTGCTTGTCCTTTCTTACAGCACAATAGTATTCCATCACAATCATATGCCACAACTTGTTCAAGCCACTTCCCAACTGATGGGCCTCCCTTCAATTTCTAATTCTTTGCCACCACTAAAAGAGCTGCTATAAATATTTTTGTACATATACACTTTCCTTTTTCCTTGATTTCTCTGGGATATAGACCTAGTAGTGGTACTGTTGGGTCAAAGGATATGCACAGTTTTATAGCCCGTTGGTCATAGTTTCAAAATGCTCTCCACAGAGGTTGAATCAGTTCACAGCTCCACCAACAGTGCATTCGTGTATATGTTTTTCCACATCCCACCAACATTTGTCATTTTCTTTTTCTGTCGTAGTAGCCAGTCTGATATATGAGGGATACCTCAGAGTGGCTTTAATTTGTATTACTCTAAACACGATTTAGAGTATTTTATATGACTTTAGATACTTTTGATTTCTTTGTCTGAAAACTGCCTATTCATATCCTTTGACCATTTATCAACTGGGAATGACTTCTAATCTTGGCTATATCTGGCTTTTTTTAAATGAAACTTCTAAAGGACTTCAGAACATTTTCTGTTTTACTACTGAACGATATTAATTGTTTCCAAATAAACCATTAATTAAAGAATTATACAGTACCTTATAGAAAACAAGCACTTCAGAAAAGTTTGCTTGTTGAATGAAAGTTCTCTAAGACCTCTTAGAAACTGTTAGCAGTTAGCAGGAACTTACTACTTTAGGGCAGCACTATTGCCTCCATCCCCAAGAAAACACTGATTTGAAAGTTCTTTCACAAAACTATCTTCACTTTCCCATCATCAGTCTCAATTAGAAAGGTTTTACTATGATAAATTAGTAGTAATGACAGCAAGTACACAGAGTTGGCTCTAAATAATCATAACTATAATAAAATAATGGCTAGCATTTCTACAGCACTTTAAGGTTTACAAAGCACTTTATATATGTTAATTCATTTGATCCTCACAACAAGCCTGTGAAATATGTCCCATTTTACAGAAGTGGAAACTGAGACACAGAAAGATTAAGTGACTTGCCCTGGGCCACAAAGCTAATGAATGTCTGAAACAGAATTTGAACTCACGTCTTTCTGACCCCCAAATCTGTGTTTCATCCACCATGCCACCTAGCTGCTTAAAATGGACTATATCCAATGCTACAGCCACATTTAACAAATATTTATTAAGCACCTACTATGTGCCAGGCACTGTGCTAGAAAAAGGTGACAGGCAATTTCATAATTGTCTTAAAGTATATGAAGGAACATCTGAATTAATGAAATCTATATTGGTTTCCATTGAGAATAGGTCAAGAGAGGACTAATTTGCAATAAGAAAAATGTGAGCTCTGCACTAGGAAGAACTTAATGGGGGACTTCAACTCAATAAAAATTTAATTCAGCAAACATTAACTCCATGCCTTTTGTGTATAGGAAACTAGGCAGACACTGGGAATATAACAAGATAAAAAAACAAAGAATCACAAAACAAAAAACTGGAAAGAGCTTCCGAGGTCACCTAATCCAACCTTTACCTGATCAAAATATGCTGCTGCCCTCAAGGACTTATGATCTAGTAGGAGAAATGACACATAAGCAAATAATTAGAACACAAATTAGATGATAAAAACAAATAAATCCATAGTGTTATGAGAAATGAAAGGAAAGAGTTACAACACCATCTCCAGAAACGTTCCTTAATCAGTTTCTCTGAAGTCAAAAGAGAAATCATTAAGATGATCACTAATGATTGTAACAAAAATAATAATAGCTAGCACTCGTATAAAACAAAACAGTTTACAAATATTATTCATTTGATCCTCACAACAACTCTGGGAGGTAGGTTCCATAATTATCCCCATTTTATAGATGAGGAAACTGAGGTAGATAGAGTTTAAGTGACTTGCCCAAGGATATACAGCTACTAAGGCCAGTCTTGAACACAGACCTTCTTGACTCCAGTTCCAACACTCTATCCACTGCACCACCTAAAGGTAAAGATATCTCTTTAAAATTCTATTCATGTGAATCTCTTTGCAACGATTTTGAAACAATCCTGCCTGTACACTAGGCTGAAGAAGATATACTCTTTTGAAGTTTGGTCTAGTTTCTGACTCATAAAAAAATATTTAACTTTAATTTTTAAAAGTAAACATAAAGTCAACATTTAACATAACCTTTGATTTCTAATTTCCTATTGAATCTGTCTGGACCAATTTCATTTGTAAAAGCTAATTGAGGAACAATGGGTAGATTGTATTTTACTGAATCCAGCCAGAATTCCAAAAGCATAAAAATGTCAGAAAATACACTAATTCTTATATAATAAGAATCCTACAAATCCATGTCCTGTTTTGAGAGTTACATAGAGCTACTTTGTAGCTTTTTAAAAAGAAGAAAAGAAAAAAAGTACTACAGGAAAAATGTTTTCTCCACAGATACAATTAAAGTTTCATCTTCTTTCAGCCCAAATCAGAACACACAGGAAAACAACACTTTGATGGGCAGGTTTCCTAAAATATCCTCAAACAGGTGAAAATTCAATTCATAGATGAAAGAACATCAAAATGCCTGTGGATTAATATTTAATGCATAGAGTGTTGGGAAGGGGTCTGGGAGGACCAGAGGTTCTGTAAATTTTGCATTTTCCCAGCCACTGACCCAGTCTCTCAAGCACCGGGTGTCATCCACATGCCTTTGAAATAAACCTTCCTAACCCACAGGGTTTCTTCAATTTACAGTTTAACTCAGGGAAAAAGGATAAAGGGGAAGAGAGAGAGAGAGAGAGAGAGAGAGAGAGAGAGAGAGAGAGAGAGAGAGAGAGAGAGATTGAGAGAGAGATTGAGAGATGGGAGGAGAGCCCAGTGCTCTGGAAAGAGGTGCCTGCATTATGGGTAAGAAAACCAGTATTTAAGTCTGACTATTCTATTTAATGCCTGTGTAATCAGTTTCCTCATCCGCAAAATGAAAAGTTTGAAATAAATGATCTTCAAAGCACTTTCTAGCTTTACAGCCTATGGCCAATTCTGTAAGATTTCCAACAGACCCCTTTCTCCAACCTCGACTTTAGAACAAAACCATTTCATAGGGGAAACAGAGAAGGAGAATGGAAGAAGCACTGGACCTGGAGGCTACAGACCTGGACTGGAATCCTACCCCCACTATTCAAGAGGTGGGTGGCATTAGGAAAGTTATTTAACCTTTCTAAGCCTCAATTTACCATAAGGATATGTGTGATTTCCTTACTACGAGGAATTTACAGTCTACAACTTGATAATTAAATGTTAGGGAGTTGCCAGAGATTTGAACTTGGATCTTCCTAGTATCAAACCCAACACTTTATCCATTACACCTTGCTGCCCTCAGTTTGCTGACCTGTACAAAAGGCATGACAACTCATGCACTCTCTACACCTCACATGGTCACTTGAGAAAAGCTCTTTGTAAAAACTGCAGGGTTTTTTTTTTGCAGATGATACGATGGTATATTTAGACAATCAACTAAAAAACTAATCAAAATAAATAACTTCAGCAAAATTTCAGGATATAAAATAAACCCATATAAATCATCAGCATTTCTTATAAATTACCAACAAAGTCTAGCAGGAAGAAAAAGAAAGAGAAATTCCATAAAAAAATAATTAGACAATATTAAAACCTTAGGAGTCTCCCTGCCAAGGCAAACTCAGAAACTATGTGAACACAATTATAAAACACTTTTCACACAAATAAAGCCAGTTCTAAACTACTAGAGAAATAATAATTGCTCATGAGTAGGCCAAGCCAATATAATAAAAATGATAATTCTACCTAAATTTGCTTATTTATTCAGTAGCATACCAATCAAACTACCAAAAAATTATTGTATAGAGCCAGAAAAAAATAATAACAAAACTCATTTGGATGAACAAAGGGATGAACAAAATCATGTCAATCAAAGGAAAAATATAAAGGTGGCCTAGAAGTACCAAATCTGAAATGATACTATAAAGTGGTAATCATCAAAACAATCTGGCTAAGAAACAGAATGGTGGATCAGTGGAATAGATTAGGTACACAATACACAGTAGTAAATGGCCATAGTAACCGAGTGTTTGATAAACCCCAAAATCCAAGCTCTGGGATCAAGAAATCCTTTTACTTCATTTTTGAAGAGGATCAATGACATCACAGTTGATGTCTTGACTTGTATGTAAACTGAATTTAAGTGAGGCAGAGTTGTACAAAGTCTCCAGCCTCACTCTCTCTTCCAGAGTCATCTAAGTCCAGTGGCAAGACCAAAGCAGGATGACTGGCAATGGCCTGGAATGCTTCTTTGATGTCTGACCTAACTTCATGGTCATTGGAACAAATTACTCTTCTCCACCCGTTCCACCAGGGGAAATCTTCATATGCTTGGGGTAGATAAACCTCTAACTCACCAATTGGTTTGAGGCTCATAGGTTACCCTTAATCTGGTTTAGTCTGCCTGCCACATCTCTTTACTAAGGTGCCACTGCTTCACGTGATCCAGCTTCTTAGAGCCATAGGTGATAATTGAGTGCCAGATAGACACTAAAGGTGGATGAGCCGCCCTGAAAAGGGCTCAGTTAGCTCTCACACAAGAGGTGCCAGTCCTCCTTAACACCCTATACACCTCCATACACAAATTAGTGGAAGATGGAATATTTTAGCCTGTCAGATCTATGGATAAGGGAAGAACTTATGACCAAACAAGAGAAAAAGAACATTACAGGCTGTAAAATGCATAATCCTGATTACATTAAATTGAAAAGCTTTTGCGCAAATTTAAAAAAAAAACAGTGCTGTCCAAAAAAGGAAAAAAAAAGATTAAAAGGAAAGCAGCAAACTGGGGGAAAAAAATTTCACAGCAAGTTTCTCTGATAAAGGCCTCATTTCTCAAATATATAGAAAATGAAGTCAAATTTATAAGAATATGAGTCATTACCCAATTAACATATAGTCAAAGATATAAATAGGAAATTTTCAGACAAAGAAATCAAAGCTATCAGTAATCATATAAAAAGTATTCTAAATCACTATTGATTACAGAAAGGCAAATTAGAACAACTCTGAGGCACCACCTCAAACCTATGAGATTGGTTAATACGACAGAAAATGTTGGCGGGGATGTGGAAAAACAGGAAGACTTATGCACTTTTGGAGGAATTATGAACTAAGCCAACCAATTTGGAGAACAATTTGAAACTATGCCCAGAGGGTTATAAAACTCTGCAGCAATACCACTAATAGGTCTATATCCCAAAGAAATACGTACACATGTACATATTTGTATATGTACATTTAAAATAACTAGACAAAATAAAATACTTGGGAGTCTCCCTGCCATGACAAACCCAGGAAATATATGAACACAATTATAAAACACTTCTCACACAAATAAAGTCAGTTCTAAACTATTAGAGAAATAGTAGTTGCCCATGGGTTGGCCAAGCCAATATAACAAAAATGACAATTCTACCTAAATTAACTTACGTATTCAGTGCCATACCAATCAAACTACCAAAAAATTATTTCATAGAGCTAGAAAAAAATATATGTACAAAAATATTTGTAGCAGCTCTTTTTGTTGTGGCAAAGAATTGGAAATTGAGGGAATGGCTGAACAAGTTATGGTATATGATTGTGATAGAATACTGTTGTACTTTAAGAACAACAAGCAGGATGGTTTCAGAAGAAACTGGGAAGATTTACATGAACTGATACAAAGCAAAATGAGTAGAACCAGGTGAACACTGTATGCAGTAACAGCAATATTGTAATGATGATAAACTATGAATTGACTTAGCTATTCTTAGCAATACAATGATCTAAGGCAATACTGAAGGATTCAAGATAAAAAATGCTATCCACCTCCAGAGAAAACACTGATGGAGGCTGAATGCAGATCAAAGCATGTCTTTTTTTTTTTACTTTCTGTATTTTTCTTATTTTTATTTTTAGTCTGTGTTCTCTTTTGCAACATGGCTAATATGGGAATATGTTTTTCATGACTGCACATGTATAATCTATTTCAAAGTGTTTGCCTTTGAGAGTAGGGAGGGAGGAAATTTGGAACTCAAAATTATTTTTTAAAAATGAATATTAAAAATTGTTTTACATGTAATTTGAAAAAAAAATATTAAAAACATTCTTTAAAAAAAATACTGCAAAGCACAATATATTAGAGCTGTTACATATCATAGATGACAAGGAAGTATAGTGGATAGTGGTGGGACTTGGAGTCAGGACGACCTGAATTCAAATTCTGCCTCAGATACTTACCTGCTATGTGATCCTGGGCAAGTCATTCAAACCTCTTTCAGCCTCAGTTTCTTAATCTATAAAATAAGGATGGTAATGAGAGCACCTCCCTCCCGGGGATGTTGTAAGAATCAAATGAAAGATAATATTTGTAAAGCACTTGTAAACCTTAAAGTGCTACTACATAAAGGTTAGCAGATATTATTATTACTGTCAAAGCCACTTGTCTAGAATTCAAAGTCTCATCAGCAATACTACCTTGGATTTTCTAGTGGCATCCAGTAAAGCTGTGTTCTAAAGTAAAGTTATCCTTGGAATTCATGTCCTAAAACTACATTTTAGCTGGGGAGGAAGCAGGGGAGTGTAGGAGGGAACTTTTAAAAGAAATGCTCTTTTTTATTTAAATGAGTAGCCTCCCATGGATGGGTCTAAGTTGGAAAGTCATACTACTATGCAAACGGAGGGAAAAGGGTCTCACAGGTGTTCAGTTAACTCTCACTGGGGCTATCAAAAGAGTCTCAAAACATACCCCAGAAGGTGATGACACCATAATGACATCATGGGGACCTGCTTAGGTATGTTTATGAAATAGATGGGAGTTTGAGTGATGAAGAAATGTTATTATCTCAAAGCAGAGAGAGTACTTGTTCCTAGTAAATGGGCATGTGCAGGAAAAGTGACTGGATAAGCAGGGGTATGGCTAGCATAGAAACTTGTACGTTATGAGATCCTAGAATAGGCAGCAAGAGCATCAAAAGAGTGGGTAGTGAAGCTGGAAGAGGTTGGAGTTCTTCCAGTGGTGGTTTAAGCCATGAGAACATATGGGTTTTGGTGCCCATGCAGTGATACCAGCACCTAAGTGTGCCAGACTAACTGTCCTGGGTGCTCCCATCCCTTGAAGATGTTCTAATGAGGCAGACAACATGCCCGGTTAGGCATACACAAAACCAACACAAGGTGACTATGCAGAAAAAGGCACTACCAGTTGGGAGAAGTGGGGGGACCAAGAAAGGATTCATGAAGAGGGGAGCACTTGAGCCAAGTTTTGAAGGAAACCAAGATTCCATGAAGCAGAGGTGAGGAGAGAGTGAATCCCAGGCTTGGTGGGGCAAACAGAGCAAAGGCAGTGAGACAAGATATGGAAGGTCATGTGTGAAGCACAATGAGGTCAGTTTGGCTGGACTAAAGAAGAGTAAAGTGGAATAAGATTAGAAAGGGAGGCTGGAGCCAGGTCATGAAGGTTTTTAATGCAAACAGGGGACTTTATATTTCTCCTAGAAGGAACAGAAAACCACTTTAGCTTACTGAGGTGCTTGGCATGATCAGATCTACACTTTAGGAAAATCACAATTGATTACAAAATCACACACACACACACACACACACACACAATTACTAAAGCAAAAAGCACAATTGTGGTATAATCAATTACTCACTAAGGAAAGAGAGTCCTAGCAGATGCAGATATATGCTGGGACACTTCTGAGCCTACACTAGATTCCACATGAGGGCAAAAATGCTCAAGGAAAAGCATAGACACCCTGGCCCTGGATGTGAGAACATTGGGAGAAAGTGTTTGGGGGTAAGGTTGGAGAGGTAGGTGGGAGTTTGTTGAAGGGAGTCTGTAACAGAACCATCTTATAATGAACTCTACTTTAAGAAGATAATATTACAGAGAGTACAATCAGTGAGTATATCAGTTCTCTCAAAAAACATTTTTTTTACATAAACTACATTAAGCCTTCAAGGTTCAGATGGATGCACAAATGTCAAGTCAAGCAGAAAAGCACTACCTACAGATTAAGGCATGCCCATAATTTGAATCTACATAATGGGAACCACATTTGGAAGAACATGCTTTCCCCTCACTGACAGGTGTATATAATTCCCTTTAACCTCAGACCAAGCAGGAGACTTATTTAATTTTGCAACATGTGGCATGCAGGGCACAATTCTACTCATGGAAGGATTTTTCTCCTTTATGCAAAAGAAGCTACACCTTAGAGCAGCCAAGGAAGATGTTCACGGATGAGAAAAGATCCAATCTTGTCCATATTGAGGGGATTTTGTGAACTTATACTCATTAGGAAAATTGACATACACTCAATGCTTCAAAAAGTTGTTTTAACTGCCCCTTCCCCACTTCTACATAATAGTCCACTGAGTAGGCTTTCCATTTTAGTCATATCAAAGTTTAGACTTCATCTTTAAGTAAGTGACTGCGCTGTTGTGATACAGGAAGCTTTCTATTTTCTGGATGGGCTTAGTTTGTGCATCCCACACTGAATTTCCATCAAAATGGACCATTTAGGTCCAGCCATAAAGAACAGATGGGAAGACAATGGTTTTGTAGGCACGCCAATCAGGACAACCACAGAATCTCAAAGTTGGAAAGACCACCAAAGGCACTTTAGTGCAACCTGCTCTTGACTAAGGACAGATTTCCTCTCTGATTCTGATAAGCAGCTAGGTGACACAGTACTCAGAACACCATACCCATTGTCAGGAGACTTGAGTTTTTATCTAGTCTCAGATACTTATTAACTATGTGATTGTGGAGGACTCAGTCTCTCTCTGCTTCAGTTTCCTCAACTCTAAAACAGGGGTGAAAATAGTACCTACCCAGGGGTGCTGTGAAGGTCGAATGAGAAAATATTTGCAAACCTTCAAGGGCTATGTAAATGCTAGTTATTATTACTGTTCTTGTTATGTTAATGTGTGAGAGATTGGTAAAAGTTAGGGAAAGTTAGGTTTTCACAGAGGAGTTAAGTTCCACAGTATAATTAATGGTCAGCTTGAACAAAGAAGGGAAAAAAATTAACTAAGCTAGATGGACCCAGACAATGAGAGAATAGCTAGTGGCTTTCTGAAAACCACAAACTCCGGATATAGGCAAAACTGGCCTAAACCAGCCAGATAACGGTCAGGGTTGAAGAGAGAAAACTGGGTCAAATGGCTACCACGCATGCTTAATTGGTTAATTGAATATTACCTTACACACCCAGAGGGAGGAGTTTTCTGCCATTTTTGAACACGGGATGTATGTTAGGGGGGTGGGGAGAAACATACCAAGGAGTTGTATGTGAGGAGCGTATAGGGAAGATTGTGACCCAGAAGGAAGCGGACCAATCCATTCTCCGAAGGGAGGTACTGAACTGATGGTGCATCAGTCTAACAGAATAAAGCTGGTCTCACTCCTGTATTCCCCATTCCCTCTTCCTAAAGAAGGTGGAGTCTGTTCCTGGCCAGGAACTTTTACCAATGGCTTTGGATTCCTCAATAATAATAAAGTGCCCTTGATACCTGAATTTCAGTGTAAAGTGTATTTCTAACAAGTAGAAGGAATAACATCGAATAATGGAGAGGACTTGAATAGGCTTCAAGAACTGGATTCAAATTCTGTCTTGGAAATTTACTATTGCGTGGCTATGGGCAAGTCACTTAATTTCTCTAAAGTTCAGTTTGAGGCTTCTGATTTAATAATAATATCAATAGCTAACATTTATGTAGCACTTTGAGGTTTGCAAAGCACTTTACATTTTCCTCTGATCCTTAAGAAAAATTACCCACATTTTACAAATTTGGAAACTGAGCCAGAGAGAGTTTAAGTGACTCGCTCAGCGACATACAGCAAGTAAGTGTATGAGGCAAGATTTGAACTCATGTCTTCCTGACTCCAGGTACAGTGCTTTATTCACTATGTCAACTAGCTGCCTACCACCATACTAACTTAAAGACACTAGTTATTATTTGTCCCTAATGATCCTGGAATAGCTTTGGCCAAATCTCTTTTTTAAGACCTGTGATTTCATTGGTTTACAGAAATCCTCAAGAAGGAAATCCACTCTACCAATGCAGGTCAGAACCCTGTCTGCAATTTACAGTCTTAGAGAGTTTCCAAGAGCACCTTGCCCAGGGTCATGTAGCCAGTATGTGTCACAGACCTGATGTAAATGGCCAAAATACTTGTATTCATTCCCTAAGGACAGTTGAACTAATGTAGCTAAATTCCCAAATCCCCAGGAATTTGAAAGGGCCTAAAAGTAAGACTTGGATCTAACAGTAGAAATGTTTTCATCAGCATGAATAAAGTCAGGACTGGACTCTCAACTCTAAGTCTCACAACAATGTTTGGTCTGGTTTTTTTTTTTAATTTTTAATTACGCATTAGGATTTGCAGAGGACGCAGCCTACATGAACAATGGGGAGTCTGATGATACCATTTAGCATAAGATATAGCACATCATCAATGATGACATTCTTAGAAAGGGGTGCAAAAAATAATTGAGGAGGAATGAGAAACCTTTGGGAATGAAATGCTAAAAACACAAAGGGACACAATTCCAGTGAGAAGAAAAAAAGGGAGTTGCCTAAAGAGATCAATGTAGATGCAAAGGGAACTCACTACCAAACTCAAAATTTTAAAGTAAATATACAATATAAAGGAGGTAGCTAGGTGGCTCAGTGGATAGAGCACTAGGCCCAGAATCAGGAAGACCAGAGTTCAAATCCTGCCTCAGATGCTCATTGTGTGATCTTGGGCAAGTCATTTAATCTCAATCTGCCTTAATCCCTTGGAGAAGAAAATGGCAAACCACTCCAGGATCTTTGCCAAGGAAACCCCACACACCATTGTGAAGAGTCAGACACAAGTGAATGACTATAGGAAACACAATACAGAAGATGGGAGCAAGGACAGGTCACCTAGGAGGAATTACTCATTGTGGTACGACACTATGAAAGTTATTTCAGGAGTGCTAAAGTTCAGAGTGATCTGAGGCTGGCCAGGGAAGCTAAAAATAATTTTAAAAGAGGAGAGGTTAGCTATAAGGGGAAAAAAAGAATGGGTAAGACAGCTGGTTGGGGTGGACAAGACAACTGCCTACTGACAACCTCTTGTTGGAAGACTGATCTACTCAATTCTTACCTGCAACCAACTTTTGGTTTTTTGCACTCAGAACAATGGGCCTTTATGCTGGAAATGACAGAATGAAAATGGTTAACAGGGAATTGATAATCAAGATATGTAAAGTAAGAGTAAGGGTGCCATTTTGCACTCAGACAGAGCTGCATCTTCACATAGAGAAAGAATTCCTGGATACAACTGCTGAGCCAGTCAGTAATAATTGAAATGATCATGTAAAACAGGAGAGGTACTACAGGATCAGAGAAGGGCAAATATCATCCTGATTTAAAAAAAAATGGGGCAGGGGAGAGGTGAGGGAGGAAAGAGCCTTCAAACTATAGGCTGGTGAGCTTAGTTTAATTACAGGGTAAATTAAAAGCTAGGTATAGTCATATGAAAAAATGCTTTAAATCATCATTTATTAGAGAAATGCAAATTAAAATAAACAATTAAACAACTCTGAGGTCCCACCACACACCTATCAGAAATGATGAATGCTGGAAGGGATGAGGGAAAATAGGTACACTAATGAATAGTTGGTAGAGTTGTGAACTAGTCTGACTATTCTGGAGAATGGTTTGGAACTATGCCCAAATTACCATAAAACTACGCATACTGTTTGACCCAGCAATACTAGTACCAGCTCTGTACCCCAAAGAGATTAAACAAAAAGAAAAAGGACCTATACATGGAAAAAATTTTATAGCAACTAATGGCTAAACAAGCTGTAGTATATGATTGTGATAAAATACTACAAGAAACGACAAGGGGGTGGTTTCAGAAAAACATGGGAAGACCTATATGAACTAATGCAAAGTAAAATGAGCAGAACCAGGAGATCATTGAATGCAGTAATAGTGATGTCATAAAGTTGATCAACAACAGTGAAAGACTTGGTTACTCTGATCAATACAATTCCAGTCCAATCCAATATAATCCAAGACAATTCCAAAGGACTCACGGGTGACAAAATGTCATCCACCTCCAGAGAGAGAACTGCTGAACTCTGAGTGTAAACTGAAATATATGTTTTTTAATTTTCTTTACTTTCCTTACTTTAAAAAAATGACTAATATAGAAATATGCTGTGCATGATTTCACATGTATAATTGATAGCATATTACTTTCTCAGGGAGTGGAAAAGGTGGGGAAAGAGAGAATTTAGAACTTAAATTTAAAAAAAAAAACACTAAAAATTATTTTTAAAAGAGCAATCGGAGGTCAGAAACTCAAAGTATTTATTTGTAATCTTTTTAATTGTATCTCTTCATGAAGAAGGAGCTCCCTAGGACAAGCAGCTACTGAAAGGTCTTATGAGAAAGTGCTAAAATTCATCTGATTTTTTTCACTTTGTACCAATATTCACCTAGTCTCCTATACTTTTGATTCTTTGTTCTCCCTCAACTCCCAGAATTCCAGAATTGGAAGAGACCTCTGGAGTCACCTGGTCTAACCTTCAATTAGTGCTATTTTTAGATCCTTAGAAATTTTCTTTAAAATGGAAATGTAAGGTGCTCAATCTTCCCTGTCAATATTATCTTCTACACTTACAAGGAAATGTCTCTGTGAATGATCATTAAAGAAGCACTTCCTGCTAGGAAAGGAAAAAGGGATTCAATTCATAAAACTAATATATCTAAATGAAATTTGCTAAAGGCTAATCTTTACAACTGATAAAAGGTTCAAAACGGCCAGAGAAGGACTCATATGGAAGTTTGAGGACCTATATCTCAAAGTCAAGTCAACAAAAATCTATTAAGCACATATCTGATACAGGCACTGTGCTAAGTGCTAGGCATGCAAAGAAAGGAAAAAACATATACCCTGCCCTCAAGAAGCTCACATTCTAATAAGGGAGTCAGAATGTAAATAACTAGGTAATAACAAGATAGATGATACAGAGTAGCTGGAAGGTAGGTCTCCATTAATACTCTGGGCTGTCCACTGCAGTCTTTGGTCAGCTCATGATATAAAAAAAAAGACAGCAAAAAAGATAGCTTCCCCTTCTTAAATGGGAAAGTCCCCATCTCTGAGACATCAGTGATGTTTCTCCCAGATTTCCTCAATTCTCAGGGATTCTAAAGCAGTGATCATTAGTATGGCAGGTAAGTATTACCTGTTTCCTCAACTACAAGATCAAATTTTGGGATCTTTGCATATTGCAGTCGTTGAAGTTGCTAAAAAGAAAGGAATATGAAAGAGGTTGTGTCAGAAAGACTGCCTCCCTACGTAAGTGACTCATTGGGCCTATTCTTATAAAGCAGAAGACAGTTCTATGGTCTTAGTTGGATTTTTTGAAACATTTTTGGTAAGTTTCCCAGGACTCAATAACTCATTCCTCTGAACAGTGGACAGATGCTCCACAACAAAACAAAGAACAAAAGTGTCACTAGGGTTATTCATGGTCTGAATTTCTTATTTAATTTTTACATCTCCTGGGTATGCCTTGAGACTCCAAAGCATGCTAAAACTGTTATTATGATATTCACAAATTAGAACTGAAAGGGACATTGGATTTTACAGGTAAGGAACTTTAGAAACAGAGAAGTTAAATGAACTGCCCAAGGTCAGGCAGCTAATACGATTCTGAGCCAGAAATCAAACCTCCTTTAGACTTCAAGTCATGTGTTCTTTCTACTACAGAATTAAGATTAAAAAAAAAATCTTTATAGGCTAGAATGAGGGACTGAATTTAATATAATGCAATTTAGCCCAAAGACAGAAGGAAATGACACCTCCTTTTCAGCTTCCTTTTGTGTGCTGTGGTTTCCCGTTAGATTGTAAGAAACTTGAGGGCAGAGACTGTCTTTCTTTTAATATGTATTCTCAGACCTTAGCACAGTGCCTGGCACATAGTAGGCACTTAATAAATGTTTACTGACTGATTGACTAATATGTACAAATGTTTATAGTGGCACTTCTTGTTGTAACAAAGAACTGGAAACAAAACAAGTGCCCATCCACTGGGGAACAGCTGAATGAATTATGGCATATTAATGCAAAGGAATGTTTTTGTACTATAAGAAATTTTAAAGGGGATGAATTCAGAGAAACCTGGGAAGATCTGAATGAACAAAGTGAAATGAGAAGAAGTAAGAGAGTAATTGATGAATGACTACAATAACATCAAGGAAAACAGTTTTGAAAGACTTAAGAAATCAGGGGCGGAGAAAAGACGGTGGCAGGAAAGCAGGGACTGGCTTAGGCTCTCCCTGAAATCCCTCCAAACACCATAAAAATGGCTCTGAACAAATTCTAGAGCTACAGAACTCATGAAATAACAGAGGGAAGCAGATCTCCAGCCCAAGACAGCCTGGATGGTCACTGGGAAGCGTCTATCACACGATGCTGGGAGCGGAGTGCAGCCCAGTGTGGGCTGTACCAGGACAGACTAGGCACTGAGGAGATTGGGTGGAGCAAGCCATAGAGCCCTGAATCACTGGGCTGTGGCAGCTACCAGACTTCTCAACCCACAAACACCAAAGACAACTCAGCAAGTTAATGGGAAAACTGCCGGAATGCAGTTAGAGGAGTACACTGTCTGCCCGAGCCCCAAAGGCAGAGGAAGTGATACAACACAGCTGCTGCAGCAGCAGGAAGCTCCTGCAGTTGCTTCCATAGCTCCAGCTGTGGTTACTTATGGCCCCAGGCCTGCTGGAAGGAATCAAGCAATGGATCAGAGCAGGAGTAAAGTGAGCATTTTGCTGGCACAGAGGCAGCCTTGCTTGGATCTTGGGTCCTGGTTGGTGGTCCTTGGGGGAGGAGGAGCACTGCTGTGGCAGAGCTAGCCACATAGAAGTAGCTCTGAAAACAGCGGCGCAACACCCCCAAGCTTGGGACACAGCACTTGCCATTGTGAAGCAAGTCATACCCTAACAAAAAGCTCAAGGGTCAAGTAGTTGGCTGGGAACATGAACAGGCAGCAAAAGACTGAGACTATTGAATCTTTTTTTGGTGACAAAGAAGACCAAAACATACAGTCAGAAAAAGTCAACAAAGTCAAAGAGCTCACATCAAAAGCCTCCAAGAAAAATATGAATTGGTCTCAGGCCGTGGAAGAGATCAAAAAGGATAAGGAAAAGCAAGTAAGAGAAGCAGAGGAAAAATAGGGAAGATACATGAGAGTGATGCAAGAAAACCATGAAAAACAAGACAATGACTTGCTAAAAGGAGACCCAAAAAAATACTGAAGGAAATAACACCTTAAAAAATAGACTAACCTAAATGGCAAAAGAGCTCCAAAAAGCCAATGAGGAGAAGAATGCCTTGAAAGGCAGAATTAGCCAAATGGAAAAGGAGGTCCAAAAGACCACTGAAGAAAATGCTACCTTAAAAATTAGAATGGAGCAAGGGGAAGCTAGTGACTTTACGGGAAATAAAGAAATTATAAAACAGAACCAAAAGAATGAAAACATGGAAGACAATGTGAAATATCTCATTAAAAAAAAACCACTGA
>CM053626.1:231385898-231405011 GCA_028646595.1 Phalanger gymnotis
TTTCAAGGCATTCTTCTCCTCCTTGGCTTTTTGGAGCTCTTTTTCCATTTGAGTTAGTCTATTTTTTAAGGTGTTGTTTTCTTCAGTATATTTTTCAGTATTCTTTTGGGTCTCCTTTAGCAAGTCATTGACTTGTTTTTCATGGTTTTCTCTCATCCTTCTCATTTCTCTTCCCAATTTTTCCTCTATTTCTCTTTCTTTTTTCAAATCCTTTTTGAGCTCTTCCATGGTCTGAGGACAGTTCATGTTTTTCTTGGAGGCTTTTGATGTAGGCTCTTTGACTTTGTTGACTTCTTCTGACTGTATGTTTTGGTCTTCTTTGTCACCAAAGAAGAATTCCAGAGTCTGAGACTGAATCTGGGTGCGTTTTCACTGCCTGGCCAGGTTCCCAGACAACTTATTTGACCCTTGAGTTTTTCAGCAGGGTATGACTGTAGACTAAAGAGTTCTGTGTTCCACACTTGAGGGGGATGTGCCAGCTCTGCCACACCAGCACTCCTCCTTCCCCAAGAACTCCCAACTTGGACTGGACTTAGATCTTCAGCAGGCTCTTCACTCCTGCTCTGATCTACCACTTAATTCTTCCCACCAGGTGGGCCTGGGGCCAGAAGCAACTGCAGCTGTAGTTTTGTAGCTGCCCCACCTCTGCTGCCCCTGAGGCAGTGGCTGAACCGCAAACTCCCTATCCCCAGCAGCTTTTCCCACTAACCTTCTCTGTTGTCTTTGGTGTTTGTGGGTTGAGAAGTCTGGTAACTGCTGCAGCTCACTGATTCAGGCCACTAGGGCACGCTCCACCCGGCTCCTGGTCTCGTTGGTCTGCACAGTCCATGCTGGGCTCTGCTCAGCTCAGCTCCCTTCTGCTCCCAGCTCCATGCGGGATAGACCTTACCCAGAGACTATCCAGGCTTTTCTGGGCTAGAGCCCTGCTTCCTTCTGCTACCCCTCTGGGTTCTGCAGTTCTAGAATTGGTTGAAAGCCATTTTTATAGGTTTTTGGAGGGACTTGGCGGGGAGCTCATGCTAGTCCCTGCTTTCTAGCTGCCATCTTGGCACCGCCCCCCTCCCTTTTTCTCTTATATTTTCTGTCACTCATTTTTTTGACTCCTTCCCTTTTGTTTGTGAGCACATTCCAGGTTTGGACTACAGAGCTTCCACCGGTTTTAGGTAATTGAGATTTCTACTGACTTTGGTTCCTGACTCGAATAACCTCTGGGGACTTCACTGGCCTCAGTAAGCTTTTAGCTTCCTTGCCTTAAGGCTTTAGTGTAGCTACTTATATTGGTGGTCAGCTCCAGTTCCACCTTTTCTTTGTTCCTTTCCTTTGTTCACTGGGCTGAATGAGCCTCTGCTAATTTTTGCAGGGCTCAAGGGAGAAGGATAATGATAGAATCTTTAAAGCTTTGGGAATCCTTATCCTAGGAATCCCTTTAGGTGGTAAGGTAGTATGTTTTCCCCTACCCTTCTTCCTCATATGGCTGGGCAAAGGCAATGGCTGCTGCACTTTGCACTGGGATGAGGTGTGGGCAGGGGGTGAGGTGTGATGGCAAAGTCTCAATGTAGGGGGTGGGATCCCATTATGGGCCTCAGATACAAACCTTTGATTTTGTTTGTGTGTTCCTGCAGAGAATGTGGAAGAGCAGGGTTGAGTGAGTGCTTTAAGAATTAGCTTTCTCCAACATTAATTCACAAGAATTTTATCTTGTTTAGGTTTATTTTTTTCAGATGGAGGTGGCTTCAGGTGTTATTGCTCTATATCTGACAAACCTCTTTGGAAGTCTTTTGTGGAGTTGGTGGGGACTAGGGAAATTGTCTAGTCTTTCATCCTGTTGGTACTGTGACCTGGATGTCCTAAGCCAGTTCATTCTTGTTGTTCCTCACTAGAAATGGAAAACAGCTGGTCTGAGGCAGTTGCTGTCATCTAAAATTAAGAATTTGATTTTAGTATTCATCAGATACTTAACTAAAACACTAATTTAATTAGCAGGACTGTGTTATCAGATAGAGTCTTATACATGACATGTCTTAGGTCATTTAAGAATTGGCAAGTGCTACTGTATCAGAAAAAACTAAAATGTAAAATTCATTCCAGAGAAAAGAGATAGTTTATTAGACTAAATAAGTAACTTTTAAGCAATAAAAAACCCAATTAACCTCATATTTGTCCCTATTTAAATTGTAAGAGCTTACCTTCAATATACTGATATCTGTAACAGCTTATCATTTACCCCCTTGTCACACATTCTCTGTGTCCAAGAGGGCATTTCAAAACTTTATATGTTTGCATACTTTACAGGACTGATAATCTTTATTTTAATGTTTTATTGATGCCTTTTGTATTTTTTAATTCCACAGTTCTTTCCTAATCTATTGCTCTCAATTCTGGTACACATGTGTAGGATAATAAAAATATTCAATGCATTGCAAGAAACAAGATCCAATAAGCATCTTTTATGTGTGCTGATGGAACTGCTGTTAATTGAATTGCGTCCTGAGCTGAGAATTCATTTAGAGCAACTCAAAGTCGGTCAAATTTGAGATTGCACAAAGAAACCACTAGAGAAATGGCTTTGTAATAATAGACATGAAAGTTATTTTCTTCTTTTTCATAGAGGGCTGACAGAGAACTTTATTGGTTTTTATTTTCAATAGCATTAAAATGTATGATCTAGATCAACACCTTAATGAACATACTATATGCCTAACTCTTCACATAGATGGTGCAGTGGAACACCGTGCCTGGAACCAGGAAGTTCAAATACTGCTTCAGACACTAGTTCTTGGGCAAGTTACTTAACTGCTCGATGTCTGCCTCAGTTTCCACAACTGTAAAATGGGGATCATGATAGCATCTATTTCCAGGGTTGTTGTAAGAGTCAAATGAGGTAAAATCTGTAAAGTTCTAAGGCACAGTGCCTGGTGCATAGTAGGCACTTAATAAATCCTTCTCCCATCTCCCAGCCCCTTCCCTTGAATCTTCCTTTTTATCAAAGAAAAGTTTACTGACAAAAGAACTGAATCTGACAACATATGCAAAATCTCATATCTGTAATCCCCCACCTATTTAGAGGAGGGAAACATGTTTTGAAACCAGTCTTCCAAGACCAAGATTGGTCACTAGAATTAATCTGAGCTTGTATACTTTTAGCATTGTTTTCAATTACATGATTGTGTTCTTTGTGTGTAGATCATTTTTCTGATTCTGATTACTTTGCTTTGCATCAAGCAAGGTGATGTAGTCAAGAATAAAATGCTGGCCTTGAATCAAGGAGTACCTGAGTTGAAATCTTGTCCCAGATGCTTAACAGCATTGGAGCCCTGGGCAAGTCACTTAACCTCTTTCACTCTCAAGTTTCTCATTTGTAGAATGGAGACAATACACTGCACCTACTTTATAGCATTGTCCTGAGGATTGAATAAGGGATTGAAATAAAGGGCTTTGCAAACATTAAAGCATGGTATAAGTACTATCATTTATTATTTTTCTGTATTTCTTATCTTTATTGTTCCTAATGGCACGATAGTAAGGAATTGTTAAACTGTAGTTTTGCATGACTATTTTGAGACCATATGTATATATATATAGATATTATATATACATATATGTATATATACAATATACATATATATACATATATAATATACATTTACTGTATATGTGTATGTGTTATATTCATGTACAGAAAATGGAAGCAAATCCAGGTAATGGAAAATGAACATGGCATAGTTCTGTAAAATTAGTGTCAGGAATGCTACATTTCAGAATGAGCTGAGGCTGGCAAGGGAAGAAGCTAAGGATAACACAGTATTTTTCTTTGCTTTTTAAAAATGAATTGAGAGAAAAAGGAGAATGAAATATGGGATGGAACTTATGCTTGGGATAGGTAGGAAATGATCACTAACAGGGCTGCTTAATCATTATTTAGTTATGGTTTTCTCTGCAAAGGAAAGCAATATTTACACTAGAGATAACAGCACAAAAATGTCTAGTAAGAGTTGCTTCCTAAGATAAGTAAGGAGATATCCTTAATGAATTCAAGTCACTAGGCCCAGATGAACTGCATTCTTGGACCCCAAAAGAACCAGCAGGTTGTTGAGCCACTGTCAGGGATAATGAAAAGATAATGGAAAACAGTAGAGGTACCTATCACAGAATTGGAGAAAGGCAAATGTCCCTATTCTCTAAAAAGGGAATAGAACAGCATGACACTTACAAGCCAGTGGGAAAAATTCTGCAATGGATCATTGGCGAACCGCTAGAAAGGGAAGCATTGAGTACGGAGATCTAGCCAGTATGGCTTCACTCACAACAGGTAATGCTAGTGATAAACCTCGTTTCCTTTTGTGGACAAGATTAATAAGCTAGTAGATGAGAGGAATGCAGTGGATGGAGTTTACCTAGAATTCGGCCAATCTGTTATTGTAGAGAAGATGAAGAAACATGGATTAGATATAGTCAAATGATGGATGAAGAACTGGTTAGATGGCCAGACTCCAATCATCATTGTTGCTTGTTTGATGTCAGGGTGGCCACGGAGTGTCCTAGATGTGTGTGATTTACCATTTTTATCAATGACTCTCGTAAAAAGTATATATAGCATGCTCATTAAATTTACAGATGACATAGGGTTCTCAAAGTATTAGATAGAGGAGGAAAAGATGGAATGTAGTCATCCATAAAAAAGATCTGGGGGTCATAATGGATGGCAAGCTCATTATGAGCCAGCAAGTATGATATAGCAGCCAGAAAAGCTAATGTGGTATTGGGTTGCCTTAAGAGTGGTATAGCTGCAAGGAAAGAAGGAAGGAAAGGTTAGAGAAAGGAAGAAATATTTGTTAAGCACTGTGTCAGGCACTGTGTTAAACTCTGGGGATAAAAATATAAGCAGAAAGAGAAACAATGTCTACCTTCAAGGAGCCATTCTAATAGGGAAAGGCAATCTAGAAAGGAGCTGAAAATCTTTGTAGGGGGTGGGGAGTGGGGTTAAACACAACTACTTACTTGTATTTTTACTGTCTTACGTATGGTATGTTCACATCATTTTTGTCTCACTTTCTGTTGCAACTGAATCTGTCCACAATGTGTACCCAAAAGGGAAAACGATGAAGCTGAGAAGTCAAATCCAATCTATTGTGGTTAGTTTGAATTATTCAAGCTGATTTTGGTTTCTCATCCCTAGGGAGGGGTGTTAGCATGAGACATTTGGAACTCATCCAACATAGCCCTTATGGACCCACCCCTTCCACTAATTCTTTATTTTAGTGAGCAGACACAAACCAGTAATTCATTTGATTTCTGTGGTGAGGATTGGTTATGTGCTGTATATTTGAAATTTATTTCAGTATCACATTTTATCCAGTATTGCAGTTAACCACTATGAGTCATAAAATAACACTTTTTCCTCTTCTCAGATTCTGAGCTAATTTAAAATAAATGATTTCAGAATTTTCTCAACTACCTGCTGGTTTTTTTTTCTCCCTTCATTAGAGAAGCATGAAAGCAGGAGAGACCTTGTTTTGAATCCTGTTTCCCACATTTACTAGCTATGTGAACATGGGCATCTTTTTTTTTACCCTCTCTGAGCTTCACTTTCCTCATCTGTAAGATAGGGCTACTAATCACAACTGTAGTACCTAGCCCACAGTGTTTTGAGGATTGAAGGAGAGAATGTATATAAAGTGCCTTATGAACTTCAGTGGGCTTTATACATATCCACTATCATCATTAACAATAATACCTTTTCTGTTAGAGTAATGATAAACATGTTTTTAGGGAAAAAAAAGGAATGGGTCTAGATCTATGTCCAAGTTGTGTTGTAAGTCCTGGGGTCTTTTTAATGGGTCTTAAAATCAGCTGCCATGCTAGGACACTTGAAAGAACCCTATTCCTGACAAAGGGGAGGTTCCTTAACTAGATAACAAAATAACAAAAGATATATGTTAGAAAGCCTTTGTAAGATATTCAAGCTTTTGTATTCAAGAGTTTTCTCCTTGGGCCAGGGTTATTTACTGATCTGAAGTAAGAGCCAAAACATCCAAATGAGTCTGAATGACCTCAAACATTTTGCTGCTTTTGGTTAAGGGCAACATGTTCCAAAGGAAAGAGTACTGGCTCTGGAGTCTGAGTACCAAGGTTCAGATCTTGGCTCAGCCTCTAATAACTTCAACCTCTTTGGGCTTCAATTCCACATATGTTAAATGAGACAGTTAAGCTAAATGACCTACAAGTCTCCTTCTAGTTCCAAATTTATGATTTGCTTGTTCCAATATCCATCCTTGAGTAGATGGTGTATCATCTCCAGCTGGAGAGGTTTCCATATTTGGGCCGACATCAATATTATATCATGTCATACACAGTATCAACATCTGCTTAGATATGCAGTTTAGCCTTGTTTTCTGTATGTTAGTGCATTGTTGGACAGCTTCATTAATCAGAAAAAAATATTTGCCACTATTTACTACTACTTAAAAAGTACTATGCCAGCTGTTGCAAGGGACAAAAAAATGAACCTGAACTGGAATCAGCCATCAAGGAGTTTAGCAGAATGTGGTACTGGCCATAAGCTGGGAATTAGAAATGGAAAAATTTGACTGTTTTGTGGAGTTCCCTTGGCAAGTGACTCCAGTATTCAGATAAATTATTATTTATTTTTCATCTTGTACTTCATTATTAATCAATAAACATTTATTAAGCAAAGTCTCATTTGATAATGCAACTTTTTAGAAAATCGTCGTGTAGAAAGCAGAAGGAGTTATGTAAGAGAAATGTGCTGCTGGTTATGTGTTTTGGTGGCTACTGCACAGATGACTCTAGATGTGGTATTAAATTGAGGTTTGAAAAAAATACTGTATGAAGCAAATCTCATGCATTTCTTGCCACCTGTAAATAATCAGATTCTGCCACCAGGTGGTGCTAGAGCCACACCTTCTGCTAACCAAGGTAAGTGGCCTAACCAAGCCTTTATGAGTTAATAAAAAAAGCTTTATTATAAAAATCAGTTCCATAATTATCAAGTAAGAATTTTCAGGAATAACAACTTTCACAGCAAAGTCAGTGAATTAAAAAGTTTCATACAATAACTGCTTAATGGTGTCTCTTGACACTGGCATTTCTGTCCTTGGCTTCTCTGTAACCTTTAGCCTATCCATTGGCTGGTCAGAAGATTAATCTTTTTCAAACTACCTGGATTTGAAAAGCCTCTCTCCTTTAGGTCAGCTTCCCGTCTTTTTTTCCTTGCCAACCATGACCTTTTTCTTTTCTTATCTTCTAGGTCCTCATCTTTCTACTTTTCACCCAAGCCTTTGCTTGGTGAAAACTAAACTTCTTCCACCACGCCCCTTCATCTTAAAAAAAAAAAATTTTTTTTTGAAATGAGTTTCTGATTCACTAGACATGTTTTATTCAAGACTCTTCCTTGCTTTACAACATGTATAACCGAACAACTGAAGGTTTCATTTTTGCAAGACACAAAGAATTAAAAACATAGTAATTGCTCTATGAAAATTACCTTTGTGCCATTAGAATGAGATCACAGGGGTCATATAATTTAGAGTGGAAGGGTATCTTGGAAATGATTTAATCCAGCTTCATTTTACAGAGGTAGAGACCAAGGCCCGTGAGATTAAGTGACTTATCCAATATCGAGCAGAATATATGTTGCAGACACAAGTGGGATTCCAACCTAGTTCCTCTGATTTAAAATCTAGAATGTGATTTTTTATTGGAAATAAGAGATTTTCATGCTATCTTGTGATAACACTGAGATTTTACAAAGAAGCAAAAATTATTCCTTTAAAATAATAGCAGTGAAACAAGTAGAGGTTAGCAACTTTAGCAGGGATGGTCACTAAATTCACAAGAGGAGGAAATATTGACATCAAGAAGGGGAAAAGAAAATTCACTATATAATTGGCTACTTAGGGAAGGAGCCAGCTAATCCATCATGATTTATAATCTCTGTGTGTGGCCTAATGACACTTGTTATATGGGTACCTCTGTAAAAATACCGCCTTGGATAGGGAAATATTGGAAACAGGAACATTCCTTATAGTGAGAGAATTAATCATAAAAGACTGATAAAACTAACAACAATATGCCATATGTTCTTATCCAGTTCTTAGGATTATTTGTGAGGAAAAACTTTCATAGGTAAATTGGTGTGTAGAATTTTAAAAATATCCTAGTGCTGTTTTCACCTGTGTGAGCTGGATGGGTGTTAAATGAATTTAAAACTAGAGATCCAAACTGCTTCTCTCAGAACTTGTGACCAGGCCTTTCAGCTAAGACACAAGCAACAATTGGCCCTGTGGCTTTGTAGTTTCTGGTGTTCTTTTCCTGACTGCTTTTTTTGTTATTCAATTTAAAAATAATGGGACAGGAAAATTGTAATGAAACGTTCCTATTATGCTATTAAATTGCCCAATTTCTCCCAGAAACTCCTGCCTCCTCTGCCCCCCTATCCCCCAATTAAATCTGATTTCTGAAAGAATGTGTTAGAGAAAAGGGACAATATGAACAAACTCACTATTTATGAAATTTGTGGATGGTGGAGCCACAAAGGCTAATATATGGGCTAACATGGAAAATTCTCTTTTAATGAAATTAGTGCTAGGGCTAAGGACTGGATGTATAATTGCATTGGTATGGGAAACTTTATCCATTCTGGTCAGTTAACATCCCCTTTGGAAATTAAAGTGTGACAGAGCTGCCTAGAGCACTCACCTGAGGTTACCTGATTTGCCAAAGGTGATACAGCTAGTCCCGTCAGAGGTTAAACTAGAACTCGGGTCTTCCAGCTTTGAGGCCAGCTTTCTATCAACTATACCACATAGCCGTTTTTCACAATGAAGTTAATTAGAACTTAATTTCTTATTTTTACAGTATCACTGAGACCTATTAGGTAGGATGGTATGCACTGAGGCTTTGGTTTCATAGAATGTAAGTTGCAAAGGAGCTCAAAAGTCATGTGTTATCCTACATGCATGTACCAGTTGTCATTGCTTTTGGGGCAACTTTGAGGTTTCTTCAGAACAAGTTGACTAATCAATAAGTGCTAGGGGCAGTAGGCCTTTATTTGTATGTTTTAACTTTTACAAGTGAAGGACTGTAACTTTACTTGAAATACCCAAAGGCATGAAGAGGGGGATGGGGGAAGAGAGGTCAGTGATATATATGTGGATCATATTCACTGAGACAAACAAAGATGCCACTAGGTTTCTCAAGGATTTTGGAAATATGGAGTGGCATTCTGGTAAATTATTTTTAAATAATATTTTATTTTTTCCAATTATGTTTAAAGGTATTTTTTACATTCATTTTTAGAAAATTTTGAGTTCCAAATTTTCTCCCTCTCTCCCTGTCCTCCCCTCTTCCTAAAATGGTAACCAATTTGATATGGGTTATATATGTGCAATTATGTAAAACACATTTCCATATTAGTCCTGTTGTGAAAAAAGAAATAGACCAAAAGGAAAAAGAATGAAAAAAAATAAAGAAAATGAAAATAGTATTCTTCAGTCTGCATTCAGAGTCCATCAGTTCTTTCTCTGAATGTGGATAGCATTTTCCATCATGAGTTCTTTGGAATTGTCTTGGGTCATTGTATTGCTGAGAAGAGCTAAATCTTTAAGAGTTGATCATACAGTGTTGCTGTTTCTGTGTATAATATTCTCCTGGTTCTGCTCATTTTACTTTGTATCAGTCCATATAATTCTTTCCAGGTTTTTCTGAAATCCTCCTGTTCATTATTTCTTATAGCACAATACTATTCCATTACATTCATATACCATAGCTTGTTCAGCCATTCCCCAATTGATGGGCATCCCTTCAATTTCCAATTTCTTTCCATAGCATGTGTTTACAACCAGCTTTCTTGTGTGTGTGTGTGTGTGGGGGGGGGTGTCAATAGAGAGATAATATGCTCAGGACACACTTTTAAATTTAGTCTGCATTATTAATATATTTTCCGTCAGTTTATTAAGTTGAGCTAATCAACAAAACAGTAGGTCAAGCCCTAGTTTGTAGCATTTATTGATTCCTGAGATGTGAATGTTCACACTGAAAGTTTAACAGTTGGCTCTTAAGAGCCAGTACAAACTGGTCATGGTAAGAAAAGGCAGCCAGTTACAGGCACCCTCCTGCCCTTGATCTCAGGTCATACTAGGCTCTTAGTCCCTCACTTCCATGCAGGAACATCTGGATTGTCCTGCTCATGCGTGTGGAATAGGGCCAGATGTTTTATAGGGAGGAGCAGAATCTTTCTTTTTTTCTGATGTCCCAGTTAAGAAGGCACTGATAATCAAAGCTGAAATATGTCATGGAAGATGTGAGAAAGTATGAGGCATGGTGTCAAGGCCTAGGTAGAGTTGTGTGTGTAGCATCAAAATAGCTTGCCCCAAGAAAGGCTTTTCAAATTATCATACTACAAGAGCAGGGAATATGTGATAAAGCATCTACAAATTGGTCATAATTTATTCAATTCACTAAGAATTTATTAAACATCTAAAATGGGGGTGGCACCGTCCTGTGCACAGGGGGATACAAAAATCAACTGTGACACAGTAGCAGCCATAAAGTAGTTTGTAGACATCTACAAACGGGAAGTATGCACAGATAGCTTTAATACAAAGTAAAGTATAATTGGGATAAAGAAGGGATCCTAGGTTTGCTGAAATTTCAGAGGGAGTGAGCTCTAGAGGGATTAGTGAAGGCTTGATGAAGAAGTAGCACACGAAGAGGATTTTAATAGGTCATTATGAGGAAGGAGTAGGTTCCAGGCATGGAGCACAACTTGTGTGAATGCATGGAAGGTTGAGATGACAAATTCAGAGGAAAAGTAACTTAGTTTGAATGTAACAAAGAGTATATTAAGGAGAATAATTTGAGATTGCACTAGGAAAGGTAGGTTGAGACTGTATATTGTAGAAGAACTCAAATTCCAGGCTAAAAAGTCTATTTTATTCTAGAAGAGTTAGGGAGCGGTTAAGGGCTTTTGAGCAAGGAGGTGACAGAGTCAGTCCTGAGTATTTAAAGGATTATTTTGGTAGCTATGTGAGAGATGAATTGGAGGGGAAGAGATTGAAGGCAAGAAGGTTATTTAGGAGAATATTACAATAGTTTGTCTTGGAGGTGTCAGGATGAATGGAAACGTTCAATTCAACTCAACTCAGTTCAGTTCAATAGGTATACATTAAGTACTTATTACTCACCGTTTATGTTGCTATATGCTGAGGATATTAAAAAAAAACATCAAAATTGTCTCTGCCCTCAAGGAGCTTATATTCCAAGAGGGGGTGACATTATGTACATGGATAAATAAATACAAAATATGTAGAAAGTCAAAGATGATTTTGAGATGTTGAACCTGGTTAACTAGGAAGATGGGTCAGTCAACAGAATTAATAGTTAATAATAGTAATAGCTAAAGTCTATATTTATTTAAGGTTTGCAAAGCTCTTTATGTGTGCTATCTCATTTGATCCTAACAACAAACCTGTGAATTGGGTACCATTGTTGTCACCAATTTACAGATGAGCAAACTAAGACAGAAGGAAGTTGGGAGGAGAGGTGATGATAATGAGTTCATTTTTGGTTACACTAATCACTAATTAGAACATAGATTAGAAATGTCCAGAAGGAAGTTGGGAAGAGGGACATTTATTAGAGATGATGATAACTAGTTCAGTTTTGGACTTGCCAATTAGAACATATGATTAGAAATGTCCAGAAGGATGTTGGGAAGAGGAACATTATTAGAGGTGATGATAATTAGTTCAGTTTTAGACACGCCAGTTAGAATATATGATTGGAAATGTCCAGAAAGCCAGGAATGGAGGACCGAAACTAAGGGTGGAGAAATTGAGGATGCGTTGGGGATATTGAGCATTAATTGGGAGTTATTTGCAAAGAGAGGATTGAATGTATTGAAAAATATATTACTACCTATGGAAGAAGAGCAGACAGAAGAAAATGAGGCCCAAGATAGAGAGTTGGAAGATACCTAGGCTTGGGCAGGAGGAGGAAGATGAACCAGAAAGGAAAATGAGAAGGAACAGTCACATAAGTTAAAAAAAAAAGAAGATTCTACAAACATTATTGACAAATTGTATGCAGTTTATTTTGGAAAAGAATTCTACTTTAAGCTCTTACAGCAATGTAATGCCCCTGTGACTAGTGCAGTGTTGCAAGACTAAAATATAATCTAATGCTGAGGTATAGTCAGATGCCTCAATTTAAAGAGGATCAAATTATTTATCCCCAGGTGGTACCAGTCTAATTCGTAGATAAGTTTTAATTGAATTTTCAAAAATAAAAAACCCTTGCAGCCACAGTTCCTCCTGTAAGCTCAGAGAGCAAGCTTGAATGGATTTAGTAAAACCTTACAGCTTACATAGGGTCTTTACTGGGAAAGTTCCATTTACTGAAGATTAGTGCATTTTCTATCTTGCATCCCAAAGTTTATTGTATAGGCTAACTTCCTTTGGCTTTGATAGATGTACGGAGGGATAATGTGTTGTATAACTGCATTGCATTTCCATTTCTTTTCTCTTTAGAATAATACATTGCTTCTAGAGTTTTTTCGCTTTAGGGCATGACTAAAGAGGCCATATAACCATTATCCTGGTAATGTAGTGCGTGTGTGTGTGTGTGTGTGTGTGTGATAACCTGAGTTCTTTGTTAATAATTTAACCTTTTTGACTCTTAGTTTGCTCAGTTATACCAACTTGGCACAGTGGAAATGATTCGTATGGTGGAAAAAGTGCAGGTCTTAGAGAAAGAGGACTTGAGTTCAAATTCTTGTTCTGCCATTTCCTGGCTATGTGAGTCATGGGTCAGTGGGAAGCTGACCCTTGAGAGTCATGGGGAGACTGGCAAAGATGGAGGAGTAAGAGGAGGCATTATAGCCCAACTTTCTCTCACAACTGCTCCAGAAAAGAATGAGGAGGAACACCAGACTTAGTAGTGATCAGGAAATCCAAAGAGATAGCACAGTGGGTTATTTTTTCCCAAATCAGCATAGATAAACAGACAAAGGGTGGGCATTGAGGGAGGGGAGAAGGGCATCTAGCCAGGAAAACTTACATAGAGTGCCACAACACAGGGACTGAGCTGGGCTGTATGTCAGGGCAAAGAGTGGTCATGCATCAAGTAGGGATAAAATAAGAGAGTTGGCAGCTTGATGTGACCCAGGAATGGGGCTGTAATTTGTGGTTGTTTATCAGCAAGGAGAGTAGAGGCCCATGTGAATTGGGGTCTAGAGGAATAGAAGTAAGCCAGTAGCTGTGGTGCTCTGACTCTGGAGCAGAGTCCTGGATTCTGGGTGGACTGAAGCTGTGGCCAGAGGCTATGTACCATGGCAAAGAACAGTCAAATGGAACCTGAAGTTTACAATGGAAAAGGTATAGCATCAGAAGTAAGTCTGCAGTTCTGTGACTCATACCCCAGAGGAGAATTTCAGGTTCTGTCCAAAAACCTGGGTTGGGTCCTATCTCCGAATAACTAGGACAGGAAGCTTAGATCAAGGGTGAGCCTGTAGTCACTGAGAACATGCAGATCCTTCCAGCTAGCTGACAGGCCATGGGATGAGAAGCTATCTACAGGAGCTCCATCCAAGGGGAAACCTGCTGTGTTGTCATGTGAACTCAGCTGCAGAGATCAGACCAGGAATGTTGCACTCAGACTAATTCAAACCACTTAGGGCATTTTGAAAGTCTGCCTGGTCTCTCCTTCCCTGAAATGCTTGAAGAACACAACATACGTTTTTCTGGAGGATACAGTACCAGGCTACCAGAGAGCACAGATGAGGATAAAAGAAGCCCTATACATTCTCTCTAGAATTGCACACAGCCTGGCCCTAACACAAGGTCCAAACTTCAATAAGTTTGGAAGGATAAATAAACAGAATGTCACCCATGATAAAGAGCAATTATAGATCCAGGGATGCCCTAGACACAAACCTGCAATAGGAAAAAAACCTTATAGTTTCTGCTTTGCAAAGCCTCAAAGAAAAATGTGACTTAGCCACAAGGTTTTCTAGAATTCCTAGAAAAAATGAAGAAAGAATTAATAAATGATAAAAAGGAAATGAGAGTTCTAGAAGAAAGAATTGAAGAAGATAGGAGTTAGAGGAAAGACATGGAAAGAGAATTAACAACTTAGTACAAGAGGTGCAAATCATTACCCAAATGATGAATTCTCTGAAAATGAAAATGGCAAATCACCTCAGCTCCTCATTTTCCTTATCCTTAAAATGAAGGATCTTGGCTGAACAACCTGTAAGATCCCTTCAAGCTATAAACACAGCATTATTTAATCCTCGTGTGTGGGAGGGTATTATCCTGCAAGTATTATACTCTTTTTTTCCCCCACAGAGTTGTTGCCAGGGGATATAGCCTGGGCCTGAACCTATGATTTCATTCACATAGGAAACTACCAGGTGAGGAAACTCCGTTTCTCCCTTTGTGTTAGCACCTTCTCTGCAGTTGAGTTGTCCAGATCCTTGGGAAGTTAAGTGGCATTAAGTGGCTTGTCCATGGTTATCCAGCCAGTATATTTCAAAGGTGAGGCTTGAACCCTGGTCTTCCTGGCTTTGAAGTTGTCTCTCTCTAGCTATGCCAACCTGTTTTTCTGACTGCAATTTACTAATTTTTTAACACAATCGTTGTGTAAGAACATGATGCACTGGCTAGAGAGTTAGCTTTGGAGTTGATGTGATCTGGGCTTAAGATGGGTACTGTCTGTCTCACTCTGCTTAACCTTTAAGGGCTCCCAAGCAACTCTAAGGTTACTCATCAAAGAACTATCACTAACCTGCTTTGATAGAGGGAGTCTGGTGTGGACCTGCGATTGTGATATGGACCTGTGATTTTCACCAGACATCACCAGACAGCTCCCAATCTCATAATTCCCTTTTTACTGGAAGACTAAGGCATCATTGTTCAGCATGGATTTTTAGTGTTAATTCATTAGCAAGTCCTCTGACTTGCCTCCTTGGGGAAGCAAAGTTAAAAAACAAACAATTAGAGTTTCAGTAAAGTTTTTTATTGTTGTTCAGTCATTTTCAGTCCTATCCGCCTCTTTATGACTCCATTTGGGGTTTTCTTGGCAAAGACACTGGAATGGTTTGCCATTTCCTTCCCCAGCTTGTTTTTCAGATAAAGAAGGTGAGGCAAGCAGGGTTAAGTGACTAGGCCAGGGTAGAACAGCTAGGAAGTGCCTAAGGCTAGATTTGAAATCAGGAAGATGAGTCTTCCCGACTCAGGCTTTAAAGTAAGAGATTGAACCAACTATTAGAGGACTTGAGAGGGCATTTTGATCTATGTATCATTAACTGGTTGTACTTTCATGTGCTATTTAATATTAACAGATGTCTCCTAATGCCTCACTTTTTTATGAGTCATTTAATTCCTTCATTTTCAGGGACTATAATTTTGAAGGCCAGTTTTTTTGGGTGTCCACTAACTCTGACAATTCTCTGAGGCCATCTCAGAAGTGAAAAATATTTGGGGCATTAACTCTGGGTCATCTAGGCAAATTAAGTTCTTATCTGTACTTAGCTTTTACAGAAAAATGACTAAAACATCTCCTCCACATTTGAATATATTTAATTCCTAATCCCCTAGTTTGCTAAAGGGTGGGTCTTAATAGCTATTGGGATCTTCTCTTAGGTTTATTTTCTTTATTACTAACTATGCCCTATGCTATTAAATCCAAGAAACTCTAACATAATTTAAAATTAAGATAAAGGCTCAGACATTCTTAAAAGTGACAGAAAATTAACACCCACTTTATCCCTCAGGCTAAATCAGCGGGAAAGTGCTGTGACCTATACTGTGACCTAATGAAGTTTAGTCTCTGTGGAAGCATTTTTATGGACATAGGCAATTTTCTTTGAAAATGTTGCCTCTCCCTTTCCTCCGAGTTTTAATATGGTAGCTATGTGCTAGAAATGTCCTAGAGGAAGTCAGATGGTCCAGTGGAAAGAACTTTGTATTTGGAGTCAGAAGACTTGGGTTAACTTTCTAGCTCTGCTACTCACTATTTATGGGATGTGAGACAAATTACTTAATTTCTCTGGGCCTTAGATGATTCTAGATCTGTAAAGAGGGCTGGAAGTTTGGACTTTGATGACCTTTATGACCCCTTCTACTTTTAGAGTAAAGAGACTACTGCTAATAATTCATGATGTCAGTTGGTATGATGTTACATTCCTTAGAGATTGCTCTTCTTCCTCATTTCTGTGTTGGCTTACATTCAAGGGGGAGTTCCCAGTGATAAATGTACATGTAGGTAAATAGAAAAAAAATGCTTCCAACTAGGGATCAATCTAAAATCCTGCAATCTTAGATTTGGAAGAATCCTCAGAAGATCAAAGGGAGTGAGTACCCTCAAGGAATGTAACCTCTTGTGCCAGAGAAGAATGTCAGCTATAGACCTAAGAAAGGACTTCCAGTAAGGGCACATATAATCTCTCCATGTGGACCTCACTATGTTTGTATTCTAAGTTTATTTTTTAAAATTTAATTTATTTTTTTCAATTAACAAAAATCTATTTTCAAGACTTCCTACATATCTTCCCATTGGGAGAAAAAAGAAAACCAAAATCATTGTTTCAAGCATGCATAATCAAGTAAGACAAATTTTCTCATTGTCCATGTTCAAAAAAAGCATATCTATCTAAATTATATTAAATATATAATTTATGTGTACATCCATATTCTATATATTTCTATAAATATGTATTTAGATAGATGGATAGATAGATAGATAGGCAAGCAGATCAATTTGTACTCTGAGTCCCTCACCTCCATTTGAGGAAGTAGGTAACATGTTTTATCATGAATCCTCTAAAACCATGGTTGGTCATCAGAGTTCTTAAGTCTTTCAAAGTTGTCTTTACAATGTTATTGTTATTGTTTAAATTGTTTTTTTGGTTCTGCTCACTCTACTTTGCATCCGTTCTATACTTATTGTTTAAGCCCACTCTCCAAGGATCCCATATTTGCAGTAGAAAGGTGTATTGTAGGCTTTTGGGAGATGTGTTTTTTTTTTATCAACTGTTGTTGCTATGCCATCTTAGTAAATACCTTTGCTAAAAGCTGGTTGAGTCTACTGGCTGATAATTGGTGGGAAACACCTAGGGGGCAGAGATCATGGGTAGCAGTACTATAAATTCTGCCCGTATGAGTTACCCTTAGAATCCCAAGATTAGGAGTGAGCCACCCTCTGGGGACCCAGGTTGTAAGTGTTAATATAGGTTATGTGGAAGAGAGCTCTTAAGGGGTGTAATGTTTACATTGAGTAAAAATGTCCTTTCTTATAACCTCCATAGTTTTACCTTTGGTCCCAGTTTGCCATTTGAAGGCAAGTAGAATAAATCTAATGTATTTTTCACATGAAAAATAAATATTTGAAGTAAAATATTTTTTGCATTTTATGTTTCTTATAAAAGTCTGTTATCCAAGATATATAAGGAATTGGCATAGATGTATAAGGTCTACGTGTAATTCTATAGTATATAAATGGTCAAAGTATATGAACAAACAATATTCAGAAATATAATAATTCAATATCATTAATCATAAAAGAAATGCAAATTAAAACAATTTTCAACTTTCTTCCATTTCATATACACCAAACTGTCAGAAATTATGAAAATTGAAACCCTCAGTGTTGGAGGGGCTGTGGGAAGGCAGGCACACTAATATATTCTTGCTGTGGTTGTGAATTTGTCCTGCTAGCCTAGAAATTAAATTGGAATTATTTGAGAAAAGTCACTAAGCATAATCATAATTTTTGATTAATTGATTCCACTATTGTGCATGTACCCCCAGAGGACATCAGTGACAAGAAACAAGGACCTAAATATGATAACATGTTTATCATAGCATTCTTTGCAGTAGCAAAAAAGACAAAAAAAGGGAAACGAAATGGGCATGTAATTATTTGGGGAATGGCCAAACAAATTGTGGTATCAGAATGTAAGCTGAAATTATTGAACCATAAGAAATGATGAATATGAGTAATTTAGGGAAACACTGGAGGACTTGTAAAAAGTGATGTAGAATGAAGAAGGCAGAATGAAGCGAACAAAATACACAGTGACTACAGTATTGTAAATCAGTGGTATCAAACTCAAAAAGAAATGGGGGCCACTACACTCTATATAAGGATTCCTGTGTGTGGGCCATATATTGATTTAGAAAACTACACATGCTTATATGTTTCTTTTTTATTATCAACACATTAAAATCATATAGAAATTACATTTTGGTCTGGTTTGGGCTGTATTTGGGAGTGTTGTGGGCTGTGTGTTTGACACCTCTGACATAAATTGATAACATTAAAAAAAAAGGTGCACTTTGATGAGTTGTGATGAAAAATCTGCCTGGAAACTATATAAGGAAACATCCACTTCTCAGTGTAGGGTAGATATTTGGAACAAGGTATATACATCACATGCAATTACAGAGTTTGCTGCCTTTGCTTTTTTTTTTTATATTATTGTTATTGTTGCAAAGAAGAATTCAATGGACATTTACACATTTAAGGGGAAACAACTGTGGTATAAAAATAAGAAGAAGCAATAAATATTTAAAAAAGAAAAGCTAGTCATATTAATTTGATGGAATACTATTATGCTGTAAGAAATGATGAAGGGAGGCTGCAGAACCCACAAAGTGGCAGAGGGAAGCAGGGCTCCAGCCCAGGACAGCCTGGATGGTCTCTGGGTAAGGTCTGTCCCACATGGAGCTCCCAGCCCCCAGCTGAGGGGAGCAGAGCTGAGCCCAGCGCACACGGCGCAAACAGACCAGACGTGGGCCTACCAGACCAGGAGACAAGTGGAGTTTGAGTCCTGAATTACTGAGCTGTGGTATCCACCAGACCTCGCAACCCACAAAGAGCAAAGACAACAGAGAAGGTTAGTGGGAAAAGCTGTAGGACAGGATGGAGTTTGCGGTTCGGCCACTTGCCCCTGGGGCAGTGGAGGTGGGGCAGCTTTAGAACTACAGCTGCAGTTGCTTCTGGCCCCAGGCCCACCTGGTGGGAGGAATTAAGTGGCTGATCAGAGCAGGAGTGAAGAGCCTGCTGAAGATTTAAGCCCAGTCTGGGTAGGGT
>CM053626.1:231405511-231424714 GCA_028646595.1 Phalanger gymnotis
AAAAAAAAAAGAAAAAGAGAAAGAGAAAATTTTTTCAAAGGCTGAAATACTAATGATCTTGAGTAGAAGAAAACTCATGAAAAACCCAGAGTACAAGCATTTATATTACATAACCAATAAGAAGACTGATGATAAAGAATACTTTTCACCTCTTGGAAGAGAGGTGCAAAATGAGATACATTTTCATACATGGCCAATGTGTAGGTTTGTTTTCCTTGACTATTATTTGTTACAAGGTAGGGTTTTTATTTGGGGAGCAAAGAATTGTGGAGGAGGGGTGGGAGGGTTTGTGATTGAGATGTTTTACTTACTTTTAAAAATTTATTTATTTTTAGTTTTCAATTGAGTTCTCAATTTTAACCCTCCTTCTCCTTCCCCCTCCCCAAGATGGCCTGCAATCTGATATAGGCTATACATGTACAATTACATTATACATATTTCCACATTAGTGACAGAGATATTTTTTAAAAGGTAAAGAAGAGAAAGAGTTTTAATGTAATCTTTAAAAAAAACTCAGAAGAGAGCATTAAGTTCTGAAGAGGACAGACAAGCAAGGTAGTTTTGTTACTATTGTGTTGAATTTTCCACCTGTATGAATCGAAAATTTGGATTATAACGACAGCACTGTAGAAATGAACAGTTTTGAACTCTGGTCAATGTAATGATTAACTATGATTCCAGAGAATCAACGATGAAGAATGTTATCCACTTCCTAACAAAGATGTGATGAACTAAACATGCAGAATGAGACATATTTTTGGACATAGCTAATATAGGAATTTGTTTTACTCGACTATGCATGTTTGTTACAAAAGTTTTGTCTTTTGTCACTTGAGGAGGGAGATGGGAAGGAGAAAAAATGCTTGATATCTAAAAAAAACATACAATGTTATTTTTTAAAATAAAAAAACTATATCAATGCAAAGTCTTCAAATCCGAACTCTGATCCAGAAAGATAAAGTAACTATATTTATTAAATAGGGCTCTGTAAGTTCACAAAATAATATTTTATATGTCTCCCAATTCAAAAGATACATTCCCTGAAAATGAAATAGAAGAAAGGAAAGAACCGTTAACCACTTGACTGGCCTCTAGGATCAATTCTCATTTTATTTTCATGAAATACTTAATTCAAAATATTAATGGATAAAGAATCCATCTGCTTTGGGCAAATATGATATATATGGTCTTATTTTATTTAAAAAGAAGTAAATAGACTCGTCTTGTCATAGCACATTGAAACAAATATTTTAACCTAATATTCCTATTACTTTTTGGCTACGGGTAAATAAAGAGTTCTCTGATATCAAACAAGGCAATACAAATTTTACTAGCATTTATAGCATCTTATTTATGAAAAAAGAGGTTTTCTGCTATAATTGTTATACAGACAAGAGTCATCATGACTAGTGGTTGAAAAATAATCATGAGCAGCTGTATGATTAATGCATCAAGTAAGAAATTTTACATTAAAAATAAGCCCTCTCAATATAATATTATCTTGACCATTTTTACAAGTTATACACATCAAAATCATAAAGGATTTTAGGCATCTATGTAAGTCATTTTTATTTAATGTTTAAAATGTCTTGTGCCATTTAAAATTTTTTAAATAAATCTTTAATTTTATTTGGATAAAGAAATTCATCTGCATAGACGATTTTATGAAAATTGTGGAAGACTGCATTTTTTTTTTGCAAAGGGATTGGAGTTAATTGCTACATAAGGTTTGTAAACTATTGTACTAAGGTGACTGGATCTTAGGATAACAATAAAGCATAACTGCTCAACAAGTAACAAAGGTTTTGAGTACAAAGCTGGTAATAAAATATGTGTGTGTGTGCGCGCGTGCGTGTGTGTGTGTGCGCACGTGCGTGTGTGTGGTATCTTACTCGCAATTTTAACATTTAGTAGATTACTGTTTGGGGGAATATGTGCATATGTATGTATATATGTATGCATCTATATATGTATATACACACATATAAGTATGTATGTGGTGTGTTGTATTTTATATATAAAAACTCAAAAAAGCTTTATATTATGTGTAAATACATGTATTATATATCATATCATATATATCATATTATATTATATATACATAATATGTTATTATATATAATGTTATGATATGATATTATACACATATATACGGCTTTGAGTACAGAGCTGATAATAATGTATGTGTATGTATACATATATGCACGTGATTATATGTGTGTATGTGTACGTACATAAAATATTCATCAGAAAGAATCACTAGGTTTGTAAAGACTAATTATAAGGCTGGATTGGCAACAGGGTGATGCATTTTTTTTGGCAACAGTAACTCTTGAGGACAGTCAGCTAAGCTTTTGAAGGGTAAGAATCTGGAGTAGTACGGAGAGTAGTCTAATAAATAATTGGTCATTGAACTATTTAAACCTTTTTATAAAAATGAGGTTCCTTGGTACATGTATGTTTACAAGTAATAACCACAAGATTATGGCACAGTGAAAGCTTTAAGGGCCATCTCCAACTAAAAATCAGTCAGAAGGGAAGATAAACAAGCTCTGAAATTAAAATACTATCCAATACCGAAGTCCATGAGAAAAATATGGCTAAATACACACACACAAATAACATTTTTATACAATGTTTTGGTAACACATCTATTATACAAAGTAAAGTACAGCCATGTAGTATTTCAATGAAGGAGAAATCACAAAGTACCATAAAATGTCTCGTTGAAAAATATGCTCTATTTAAAGCTTTAAGATATCGAACTTGTAAATCTACTAGAAAATGAAGGGAGTGTCTTAAGGCAAAAAAAAAAATGCTAGGAAATGATAGCATGCATTCTTTACAATTTGTAGCTAGGTTATTACCCATGATAAATTGATAACCATTCATTAGCTTCTGAGTGAAATAGACAACTGGCAGGCTATTTCATGGCTCAGAGAATTTACTGCAAAAGGGCCCAAAGGAGATGGATACATGGCACAGGTGACACAGAATCCAGAAAATAAAATGAATTTTTGCAAATGGTTACTTTCATGCGATTCTATTTTTTACCAAAAAAAAAAATGAACTTAGAGGCAGACATGGGAATCTGTTACTGATTTAAGAATTAAAGGTCACATTTTTCTAGGTCAATGATAAAGCAACAACATTCATCTCCTAACATCAATCGCTACAATCTGTCAGTCAATGAGAATTCACTAGGCAGCAACCACAGGGAACAGAGCATGTATCTATTGAGTGTGTGCAGTATATGTCAAAAAGTAGCACAGTCCCTGTCATTATGGGATTTTATAAGCCAATAAAGGCAAGAGTGAGGAAAGAAAAAGCGGAAAAAATCAGCTTCTTGATATAAAATACAAATACCTGAATAATAATTATCAGTTACTCAATAAGCATTTATTAAGCACCTCCTATATGCCTAATGGTGTGCTAAACACTGGGGATCCAGAAAAAGGCAAAAGACAGTGCCTGCCCTTGAGGGGCTTACAATCTAATGAGGAGACTACATGCAAACAACTAAGTACAAATAAGTTGCGTACAGGATGAATGGGGGAAAAACATCAACAGAGGGAAGGCCTCATTTTTATATAAAGATTTAAATAGTTCAATGATCAATTATTTCATTAGACTACTCCCTCTACTACCCCCAATTCTTACCCTTCAAAAGGTTAGTTGACTGTCCCCAAGAGTTACCGTCGCCAAAAAAATGCATCACCCTGTTGCCAATCCAGCCTTATCATTAGTATTAGTATCTTAGTATTAAGAGGCACTGGGAGAGACTTCCTGTAAAAGGTGAAATTTTAGCTGTGACTCAAAGGAAGCCAGGAAAGCCAAGAGGTGGAGATGAGGAGGGAGAGCATTCCAGGCATAGGGGGATAGCCAGAGAAAACGTCTGGAGTAGAGAGATGACGTGATGAAGTGTCTTATTTGCAGAACAGCAAGGGTATGTTGAGGGTGGGAGGAAAGCTATGTAAGGTGTAACAAGCCTGGAAAGCAGGGAAAGGACTAGATTATGAAGGGCTCTCAATGCTAAACAGAACATTTTATATTTGACCCTAGAGGCACCGGAGTTTATCAAGTAAGATGCGTCATCAGGAAAATCACTCTGGCAACTGAACGAAAAATAGATTAGAGTGGGGAGAGACTTGGGACAGGCAGATCCACGGGCAAGGTTTTGGATTAGTCCAGATGGGAGATGATAAGGACCAATGCCAGGATGGTGGCAGTGTTAGAGAAGAGATGTATTTGAGAGATGTTACAAGGGTGAAATTGACAGGCCTTGGCAACAGACTGGATATGAAGAGTCTGGGTGGTCCCCTCAAAAATAATATGAAAGTTTGGAAAGGGAGAGAATTTGGAGACAAGATGAGTTCAATTTTGTGTATGTTGAGTTTAACATGGAATATTCAGTTAATGCAATTGGACATGCAAGTGTGGAAGTCAAGAGAGATTAGGGCTGGATAAGTAGACTTAGAATCATCAGCATAAAGATGGTCATCATCATCATAGTACACTACAATTTAAGGTCTGCAGAGCATTCTACATACATTGTCATTTTAGCCTCACAACAATCCTCCAAGGTAGGTAATATAGGTACTATTAACCCCATTTTACAGATGAAGAAATTGAGGCTCAGGCAGGGAAAGTGAGTTGAGATTTGAACCCAGGTCTTCCTCACTCCAAGCCCAATACTACATCATGCTGCCTCTCAAAAGAGTCAGGGATGATGCTAACAGGCAAGGAATTTGGTGAGATTAAATTTAAGAAAATATCAATTCAATTAGGGCAGCCAGGTGGCACAACGGATAGAGTATTAGGCCTGGAGTCAGGAAAACTCATCTTCATGAGTTCAAATCTGGGCTCAGACACTAGCTGTGTGACCCTGAGCAAGTCACTTAACCCTGTTTGCCTCAGTTTCCTCATCTGTCAAATAAGCTGAAGAAAGAAATGGCAAATTACTCAAATATCTTTGCCAAGAAAATCCCAAATGGGGTCACAAAGAGTCTCTACCCAACTGAAACAAATTAATAACAATACAACAAATCAATTCAATTTAACAAGTATTAGTTGAGTACCTTTTTGTTTTCTCTGAACTGTTGGGGAGTATGACATATACAAAAGTATAAGATCACTACCCAAAGGTAGTTTTAAATTTCATGTGAAAACAAGACATAGATTTTTATAGATTTTTTAAAGTTCAGTGATTGAAAGTCACTGAAATTCAGCAGTGCTGTAAGTAGGAAGATCTAAATTCTAGCTGCTCTCACTGCCACCAAAAAGTCACTTAACTTTAAATATGCCCCTTAACCTCTCTGTATCTCAACTCATCTACCAAATGGGGACAAGATCTGTACCCCACTTACTTTGTGGGGGTGCTACAAACATGTGAAATAATTGATATGCTTGGAAAGTTAAATGCATTGTACAAATAAGAGGTTTATTAATAGAGACTAACTTGACAATTAACAAGCACCTACTATGTGCCAGGGATTGTGTCAGATGCTGGGAACATAAAGACAAAAATTAATCAATCCCTGACTTCGGTGAGCTTACAACCTATGAAGGAAGACAGCACACAGATAAATAAGTATTTCTGAGAACATCCTAGATATTCCAAAAGTCTTAATGCAGTTTTAAGCTATTAAAAACTTAGCTAAACCACATATTTATCTGTATACATGTCGTACAAAGATTTTAGTTTGCCTGTCTTCTTTCAGGACTCATATCTAGTGCCACCTTCTGCAGCAAGCCTTTCCCAGTTCCTGTAGTTACTAGAATCACCCTCTAAAGTTAGCTTTCACCTACTGTATATGTAGCTTCTATGCACCTGCGTATTTATATGAGAATGTGAGCTCCTTGTAAGCAGAACAGCATTCTTGCGTTTCTTTGCCATTCCTTAACACAGGGCTTGGTACATATCAAGCACTTAATAAATGCTTGCTGACTATGTATTTTATACTTATCTTATGTTGTTCCCTAACACGCACCCCAGTAAAATATAAGCTTATTATTATAAGATGGCATCCCCAAAGCCTACCACAGGTCCTGGCACAGATTAGGCACTTGACAAATGCTCATTAAACTGAATTGATATAGTACTACTGAACTCTTTCTATGGAGTGCTTTATACCATAAATTTCTTTTATTCCAACATCTGAATAAGTAAGCAGGGCAATTGTAACTATCCCTATCATGTAGACAATAATAAAGAAATTTCATCACCCATTGTACACACACACACACACACACACACAGAGTTATAGTCAGGACACCCAAGTTGGAGTCTTCCATATCATGCTGCTTAAGTCTTAGGAAAACATGGCTGGCCATAAGAAGTTTTATTATAATGTAATTATATATTGCTCTTAAGTAATTACACTTCTTGCTAACAAGCAAACTCATCTAATATAATTCAATTCATTTCAACAAATGAATTGCAGAATGAGCAGATATAAATGGGTTATGACTTACACTGAAGATCTCATCACATTTTCTTCTCCCCCCAACCCATCCCTTTTCCATGCCTCCTTATTTCCACCAAGAGCACCATCAACCCTCCAGTTATCCAGTTTTGCACACTCAGTGCCATCCTTAATATCATATGCCTGCTGAGGTAATGTACATGATATGAATATGTAATTACTCTGAAAATTATTCATTGCAATTAAAATGAAAGATATTTAATGATGATGACCTAGTGTGATATTACATATATCCGCTTTGTTTTTCCTATGTGGATGGCTAGGCCAGTCTTCCTAAAATGCCTATCAATCTTGCCGAGCAACATAACTTCCTGGGCCTTAACAAAATCATCACACTGTCACCCCACAGACCACATACACCATCTGAAGGAAATTTGGTTTTCATTCTTTGTGCAGGACATCCTCCACAACACTGGAAGGTAACTTTGATAAACATATGTCTCCATATTTTATGATACTGATAATGGAGAATCATTGAACAAAATGATATTTTAACTGCAAAGTTATCTCTTCCATTATTCTGAACACACTGACATTACTAAGTTTGTAGATTTAGAGCTGTTCAAGTCCAACTCCCCTATTTTGCAGATGAAGAAACTGAGAAGGCCCAGAGAAGGTAGTAAGTGATCAGCCCAACTTCATATGGACAGTAAGTGGGAATAAACAGAAGAAAGACCTCTGATTCTGTATCCAGTGTATTTTGCACTGTACTGTAAAAAAGACTGCTACTTGGTCAGATTCACAATGTTTTTCATAAATAGTAAGAGCTCACTAATTCACCTCAGTTAGGGGACATAGAAACTCCAAGCAAAACCATGTTACTGAACTTCAAAATAGTAAATACTAAAAGGATAGGAATGGATCTAGCTGTCAGTCTCAAAAAATATAATTATACAATTTACATTTATATGATGTTTACATGTAAACATATTAATATAAATTTATATGTATATTTTACATAATTTTTAAGACTTGCCAAGTGCTTTACAAACATTATCTCATTTTATCATCATAACAACCCAGAGAAGTAGGTATTATTATTATTATCCTCATTTTACAGATGAGGAAATTAAGGAATGTAGAAGTTAAGTGATTTGCCCAAGGTCAGTTTGTGACGCTTCTGAGTCTGGATTTGAACTCAGGTCTTCCTGACTATAAAGGCTTAGAACTTTACCGCACCAATTAGTTATCCAGGTGCTTTAATACTTAAGAATTGTTTGTAGTTAGACAAACCCTTCTTTAAAGATAATGACTAAATTAGTCTCCCCCACCACCAGGGGAAAAAAACCAGCTGGTTTCACTCATACATAGGCAAAACTAGGCAGGTAGGTGGCACCATAGTGCACAGAGCTTTGGGGCTGGAGTTCAGGAAGATGTAAATTCAAAATCCAGCCTCAGACATCTTAGCAATGTAATACTAGCCAAGTCGGTTAACCTCTATTTGCCTCAGTTTCCTCATCCATAAAATGGGTTGTTGTGAGGATCAAATGAGATAATAACTGTAAAGCACTTACCCCATTGCCTAACACACAGTAAGAGCTATTAACTATTATTATTAATTGGCTTGGCTTAGTGGATACTTTTTTTTTACTCCTTCTATAAAGCAAGGAAACTTTCTGCCCACAGGTATAAAAAATCCCACAAATTATGAATTATTAGAGTTCATATTAATTAGGTTTTACTGTAATCATGGTACATAGGCTTTAGAATTAGAAGGCATCATTTACAGACATTTGGTCCAACCTTCACATTTTACAGATGAAAAAACAGAGGCCCACAGAAGAAGCAGACCCAAGTTTAGAACCCAGGCCCTGAGTCACACCCAGCACTCCAGCTACTTACTATACCATAGCTGCCTCCAGGCCACCTCATCTTGAAGGCTCTATAAAAACTAACCACCATCTGGGTCACAATCACCTCCTTTATCAGATAAAGCCAACACTGCCAAAAGCTAACAGAAGTGACTGGTTGAGAGCTTAGCTTCTACTCGTTGATGTAGGATAAATAACTGTTACCTCATACTCTAGTGAGAAAAGTTAAGGATTAGAAAGACAAGCATCCTCTGACAAGAGGCAAAACATTCTTTAGAGAAACTGGAAATTATGTTCTGCAGTAAATTGTATTATGATTATACTTGGTGCTCTCCATTAGCTCCGGAGTGGAGTCTAGCTGGTTATTTGCCTTCTCAACAATTAACAGCTGAACGTTTCTGAAAGCCAGCCTTGGCAGAGGTGGGGAAGAGGTTATCATTTCAGAAGGAGACTTCAAGGGCTCTAAACTAAATCATGGCACCAAGAGGATTATCAAGTAGGTATTCAATCATAAAAAAGAAACCAGACCTGACTAATGAAGAAGAACGCTGCCATCTCATGACAGGAGAGATGATGAACTAATATGCAGAATGAGAAATACATTTTTAGTGGCCAACAGGGGAAAAGTTGTTTTGCTTGATTATACTGGATAGAAAGATTCTGGTTTTTTTTTCTTTCTTTTGTTCTTTTTTTCCCAGGGGGGAAGTGGGAGGGAAGGAAAAAACGCTTGATAACTGAAAAAATAAAATAAATTTAGAAGGAGAAGAAACAACTGAGTCTATCATCCATGGCTGCTGGACCACCTCTGAGAAACACTAGATACAGCATAAAATGCATTTAATTATTAAAGAAAATTTTAAATTCTAAAAAATTTCAATAGTTACCTTTCAGAAAAGGTTACCTTCCTAGGTTACACTGATTTGGAAAAGTAACTTTAAGTGGAAAATTTCAATATGCCAAGGATGTGAGATGTTGCCTTTCCAGGCTCATAATGCATTACTTTCTAGAGCAGGCACAATATCACCCTAGGGACACCCAGAACTAGCTTCTCCTAGTGTCCCAGCCCAAAAAGGCAAGGCTAGTTTTTCCTTAGATAGTATTGAAACTCTCCAGAGATTTAATTAGGAGAACTAGCTGCTTCCTGGGTTCCTGAGTACACAAGAAAGCACAGGAGTAAGAGGTCTTTCTTTCATAGCCAAATGTGGAGCTTGTCTCCAGAACAACCCCATCTACTCTTCACTTATTTCAGACAAACATTCCTCCATTCCACTCCCACCCCCTATCCTCCTACCTCTACGCTGTTACGCAACCTCCCAATTCATTCCCCATCCCCCACCCCCATTCTGAGTCTGGCATCAACCCTTCAGGACAGTTATGACTTAGTGTGATCTAGGCACCCCCAGAAGCAGCTCGACCGGTGCCACTGAGAAAATGCCACCATTCCTTCTTTCCCCCTCCAATAGCCTCATGGCTGGAGCAAATTTCAGACTCTGTACTCTGGGGCAGTGAATGGATGGTAAGGTTCCTCCTGCTTTCATTTTGAGTGGGCTAGTCAATTGCCTACAGAATGAGCAGATAAAAATGGGTTATGACTTACACCGAAGATCTCATCAGATTTTCTTCCCCTCCCCAACCCACTCCTTTTCCATACCTCCCTATTTCTGTCAAGGGCACCACCAACCCTCCAGTTACCAGTTTTGCACACTCAATGCCATCCTTAATATCACATTTTTATTCATCCCCATCTAGCCGGGCAGTTGCCTCATTTCATTGTTTCTACCTCCACATCTCTCCCATCTATCCCTTTCCACTCATCCATAGTTTGTCAATTTACTATTCATGTAGCATTTAGTAACTGTTTCTCTTTTGGCCAGGAACCCTGAGGGTCTTCTCCTCCCAATTTGATTTTTTTTTTTGAGTTTTTAATTACAGGGGCCTTCCTCTGATTAACTTCTTAAAGAGGCCTATCCACTGAATGAGCATTACCTCACTCACAGTGAGCACCTGAAAAGATCTTAGCCTAAAAGGGCTAGGGTCTCCCAATGCATCCTGGGCCATCTCCTGTCATCCTGGTGAGTATCAGGCCATTGGACAGGCCAGATGGCTCTGGAGGAGAAAGCAAGGCTGGTGACTTTGTGCAACCCTTTCTCACTCAAATCAAAGTCAACTGCAAGTCATGTCATCATTTCCCTGATGTCATGGTCCTCTTTGAGAACAAAGGACAAACCACAACAAGTTAGTCAATAGATAAATTTACTAAGTACCCACTATGTGCCAGGCACTGTACCAAGGACTGGAGATACAACGAAAGGCAAAAGGCGGTCCCTGCCCTTAAGGAGCTTACAAACCAACGCGGGAAGACAACACATAAAAAGAAGCTGAAAAGTGAAGAGGGAGAAGGGAGAGGGCATTCAGCATAAAGCATAATGTAGTCCTGCAGCTGGTGTTAAGCATGAGGTGGTTACTCCCCTTCTTTAAATGCAGATTTGGAAAGAGCTTTCCAATGTTCACCCTCCAACCTCTCCCATCAGGGAGAGAGGTCCCAGAGATAAGAAATACAGAGGAGATGTGAGTTTCAGAGTTGATGGGATCTTTCAGGAAGATGAGTTTCTGGAAACAATAATAAGCCCAGGAGTTCAGTGAGGTGGGAAATGGTGAGGTGGCTGCTGCGGGACAACACCCTAGGTCAAGTCTTCATCACCAGCCACCTGGTCTATTTCAATACTATAATAATAATAATGGCTTAGCACATCCTAAGAACCTCATAAATGCTCAGTGCCTGCCTGCCTTCTTGCCTAATTGGTCTCTTCTCTAATTCATCTTCCATACAGATGCTTAAGTAATTCGCAAGGCACATGGCTTTCTGAGTCACCTCCCTAATCCTAGTCATTCCCTATGACTCTAGGATGAAATATGAATCGCTCTATTTGGCATTTAAAGCCCTCCACAACCTGTCCCCAACCTACATTTGTAGTCTTAGTATAAATCATTTCCCTTCTTACCCTTAAGGGTCCAGCCAAACAGGCCTTCATACTTAGACAAAAACACAACTAAAATATACAAATATGAATAGGAAATTAAGGTATGCTATCCCCCATTAGGCATTATATGTTACTTTGAGACTTACAAAAATCTTCATTTGTATCATTCCATTTGATCCTATCCTGTGCCACTGGCACTATACCCATTAAAAGCATAAAGAAAGAGGAATGAATCTGTATTGAAAACTTCTGCTGAGTTGAAATCAGAGACAATTCACTTTGCCTGTGGCTTTTGCTTTGTGTATGGTGACTATATTTACATACAGAGAAATAGGACTCCTGCTGAACAATTTTTAAGTTCGCCAACTGTTATGACCTATTGTTTGATTATTATATTTTTTATTATTGTATTTCAATGGTGTATCATTTGATTATTGTAATTTAGTAAAAAAGATTTTTAAAAAGGACATTCATCTGGTTGACTAGCTATATGGATTGAATTAACTGAATAATTAATTATTAACAAACAGTTATTATCTACAAGTTTTCCCCATGCCCCAGGCTATACTCAGTGGTTTTCTAAAATAATGAAGCCTATTTAATCATATTACTCTCACATTAGTCATATTTTAGTGACCACAAAAATATTTTTGTACTATTAACAAAACAAAAAAATTTTAATGCTCTTTATTTCATCTTTATCTCATTCTTTTTTAATTTCCATTTTATGCATGTTTATAATGTATATTATAATATTTCAGGGGGTCTATATTCAAAATGTTTTTAGCGATAGAGTACTGCCATCAAAAAAAGTTTTGAGACAACTTCATTACAATATGCTGCCTCTCTTAAAAGGGAATATACTCCTATTAGGGTGTCTTTACATTTTTCTAGTCTTGTTACTGTGATTATTTACTCTCAGATTTGGAGAAAGAAAGAATTCAAACACCTACATTATGTGTAAAATTCAAAGTTCTTATTAGAGGATAAGAAAGTAGGTCCACAGGAGAACACTGTACACAGTAACAGCCACATTGTGCGATGACTGATTTTGATAGACGTAGCTCTTCTCAGAAGTGCAAGGACCTAAAACAACTCCAAAAGATTCATGATGGAAAATGCTATCCACATCCAGAGGAAGAAATATGGAGTCTAAATGCAGATCGAAGCATACTATTTGCTATTTTTTTGTTTTTTTCTCTCTCGTGGTTCCTCCCGTTCATTCTATTTCCTCTATATAACATGACTAATGTGAAAATGTGTTTACTAAGAATGTCTATATAGAGCCTATATCAGATTGCACACCATCTTGGGGAGGGGGAAGGAGGAAGGGGAGGAAAATTTAAAACTTATAGAACTGAATGTTGAAAACTAAAAATAAATTAATTTAAAAAGAAAAAAAGGAAAGTAGGTTTGCTTAACTCCTAAATTCTTAATTCCTGTCCAGCACAGTGACTAGCTAGGCTCCCCTGGAGTTAAGTGACCAGGGCAGAACACCTACACCAATCACAGACACACACACACACACACACACACACACACACACACACACACACACACACACACACACACACACACACCAAATCTTCTTGTCTCAATTTTGAATACTAATTCAAAAATAAATTTATTTTGAAAACTCTAGATCTATCCCAGTCTGGTGTGCTTTGCTTGATTTGTTTCTAAAAGGGTATTGCAAAACTATACCATGTAGTGAGTAAAACACTGGAGTTAAGGTCAGGAAATTTGGGTTCTAATTCCTTCTATGACTCTTATTTCTATACCTTCTATGTCTTCTACACCAAATTATTTGGGGCATTTGGTCTCTCTCTCTCTCTCTCTCTCTCTCTCTCTCTCTCTCTCTCTCTCTCTCTCTCACCCTCAGTTTCCTTATCTATAAAGAAAGGATAGTAATATTTCATTCCAGTCCAATATTTATTAGGCATCCACTAAGTTACAAGGCACTGTGCTAGGTGCAGGAATACAAAGACAAAATCAAATAAAAAATTATAAATAGCCTCTGCCCTTAAGAAGCTCATGTTCTTTTATGGGTACAGCAGGCACAAGTGGCAACTAGCCCAAAGAGCTCACTGAGTTGTTATGCAAATCATAAAATAATAAATGTAAAGCACTTTAAAACCAGAAAGTTCTATGTAACAGTAAGCTATTGTTTTTTTATTATTGTTGTTATTAATTAGTAGGTCACACAGTGAATTATTTTAATACAAGTGCTACAACCCAATAAAGTGAGCTGATGACATCCGAAGTCTATTAATGAACCTTCTGTAAAACAAAATATCCTTTAGTCAAACAAGTCAACTCTGAATGTGTCTGTTTTGCAAGCCAAGGTGATGTTTCTGACTACAAGTCTTCTTAAAACTTTATGCACAAATTAATGGCTTCTTGCAAATACCCACCACCAAAGACCCCACTCAGAGAGCTGAATCAGTATCTTTTCAAATAAAATTGCTTTACAGTGTGTCTGTTTTCTCTGTCCAACTCTATAATAAAATCTTTAAGGACGGGAACAATGTCTTGTAAAAGCAACCAATATTTGCTAAATGATTGACATAGAGGGAAGAAAATAAAGGCTCTCATGTAAATCCTACTAATGAAGAAAGTAAACTGGAAAAACTACAGAAAAGCTAAGTCTGAGCATCTGTATGTCTGGGACAGTCATATATCAGGGATACAAATGAAATAGCATAATAATAAAGACAATAATGGCTCACCTAAGAAAAAAAATCATCCAAAATATAATTTTACCTCACCTTTTACTAATAATATCAGCTTTTAAAAGTAACTTAAACTTACATGAAATGATACAAAGTAAATTGAGCAGAACTAGAACATTTTACACAGTAACAATATTATTGTACAATGATACTGTGAATGACTTAGCTCTTCTCAGCAATACAACAATCCAAGACAATTTTGAAAGACTTAAGGATGAAAAATGATATCCACGTCCAGAAAAAGAACTGACAGTCTGAATGCAGATCAAAGCATACTTTTTTTTCACTTTATTTTTCTTAGGGTTTTTTTTGGTCTATGTTTTCTTTCACAAGATGACTAATGCGGAAATATGTTTTGCATGACTGTACATGCACAACCTAAATCAAACTATTTACCATCTTAATGAATGAAAAGGGAAAGAAGGCAGGGAGGAAGAGAATTTGGAATTCAAGATTTTAAAAAACAAATGTTAAAAATAATTTTTACACATAAATGGGGGAAATAAAATACTAAGTAACTATACTGAAATGGAAAAAATAAAAAGTAGCTTAAGTGCCTTTTAATAAGGTGTTCACTTTTTAAAGTGTAATAATTGACACTAAATAGGAATTTTAACAAAAATTGGGCCATCTACTAAAAAGGTCCAATTTATAGTTTCTTTTAAAAGGGTCCAACAAATGGTTTGAAAATATCCAATATGTAGCAAAAATAAAAAGAGAGAGGTCCAACATATAGTAAAATATTCATAGTAACACCCTTTTGCAGTTGCAAAGAACTAAATACAAAGTGTTTGAAGAATAGTTAAAATAACTAGGTATGTGGATACAATGGAATATAATTATTCAGAAAAAAAGGATGGCTCTGAATAAGAGTAATTCAGAGAAATATAAGATTTGTATGAAGTGATACAAAATGAAACAAACAAGACAAAAAGAACAATACACATAATAACAACGTAAATGAGGGGATCACTAAAAGGAACTCATACTTTGAGGAGAAAACCCACTGGACTTGGAGTGATGAAGAAATGGGTTCAAATCCCATTTCTGACACTAGCTGTATGACCAAGGATAATTCATTAACCCTTTCTTAGCTTTAATTTCCTCATCCGTAAAATACGAGGGTGAGACTAGATGGTATCTAAGTTCCATTCCGTATCTAAATTGATGACCCTATGATCTCCCTCTCATGGAAGAGAGGTGGGATCTATCAAGGTATAATGTTGTATACCTCATTGGATGAGGTGTTTTTGCTTAAAAGATTCAATGGTTGAGAAGAGAGGAGAGAGAAGTATAAGAAAAAAGAAAGAGGGGGAGGAAGATGCTTTTCTTCAGAAATGATTGTAACATAAAGACAAAAGGCATTTTAAAATGCAATTTTTTTGAAAGTAGACATTATTCACTACCTGCCTTGATTTATATATTGTCTTCTTATGTGTTTTTATCACTTCTGGAAAATCAAGTTAGATTTCAACAGACCTAAAAACACATAAAATATACCTATACACTGTTATCTAGCAAAAAATATTGTTACCAAAATTTACTTTCAGATAAAAAAGAACTGCAACTAATGTGATGTACAGAATAGCTAAATATTTTATGAAAAGAGGATTAAAGCTTTTGTTAAGGCAGCAATTATGCACTAGTATTCAGCTTAGTGTTCCAGTCAGCTTAGTGTTCACTCTGGGCTCATCAGGGATCCCCTGGGTAGGATTAAAACATTTTATCTCTTATCTATAAATAGATCTTTACATCTGAATCAAAAACTTCCCTACAAAAGTAAGATTGCTGAACCAAAAGTCAACTAGATTAAGAATTGTATATATGGCCCAATTTTGGCTCCTAATCTTATTAGCTATTAAAAGCCCATTAAAAGGAAGCAACATGCGAATGCAGAAAATGGAATACATTTAAAAGTAAACTTAAAGAACTAAAAACTAAAGAGGATTTCACTTGTGATTGCAATATGCTGAATCTGTGATGAGGATGATATTCAAATGGCACTGTTTTCCCAGTATTTCTCAATGTTCTATAAAGAAAACTGGAAGAACACAAGCCAAAGAATAATCACCTCATACAATTCCTCATCACAGATTCCTAGAATACTAGAGCTGGAAGGAAATTAAAGTTCACCAACTCTGCATTTTAATCCAAAACAAAACAATACACTACAAACAGAGGAAATGTTCAGAACCAATGTCTTCTCTTGCAAACTCAGTCATCCGGCACCAATAATTCAATGAGCATTTATTAAGTACCTACTACATACCAGGCACTGAGCTAAGCAATGGATCAAGAAGAAAGAAAATGCCAACAGCAGTTAAATCAATCAGATATTTGCCATGAAAAATACCAAGGGAAGTAATAACAGTAACAACAGCTGACATTTAGGTGGTGCTTGAAGGTTTAAAAAGCAATTTATACACATTATCTAATTTAAACACTCCCCCCCCCACCCTACAACTAGGTACTACAGGCATTATGTTCCATTTATAAATGAGAAAACTAAGTCTCAGAGAGATTTTAGAAAATTGCCCATTATCACACGATGGTAAATGTCAGGGGACAAGGTGGATGAGAGTACATTACCTCATTGGATACCTATTCTCTTCATGGTGAGTCTGAGTCTATTGCTATATATGTATTTATTCCTACCTTTATGGTCCAGCTCCAAGCTGGAATGCCCTCCCTGATCTGAATCTTAGCTATCCTTTGAATCTCAATTCAATTTCTCCTTCTACTCTAAAACCTTTCCCACAGACCTCTCAAGGTTAGGATCCATGTTTTAAACACTTCAATAATCTCACTAATGTAGATACTCCAATAGCACAAATCCCAACCTATTTGAACATTTCTGATCCTATGTGATCCTTGTCCACATCCTCCCATAAATTCTTCAGGAGGTATCCACCCAATGACTTGGGAGTTTTTGCCTAGGTCTCTTAATATCATGAAAGGGACACCAATGTAGCACTTGGGTTCTTCCAAGTCCCTGCTTGATATCTTTTATACCACTATTTTTGCATAATGGATCATTGGTAATATATCCATCATTCATTTCTTCTTGACCCTTTGGGTTACCATAATTTTGAAACCTTGGAGATTGCATTATTCAAAAGCAATGTCTTCCTCTTATTATCTTCACAGCACAGCACAATGCTTGGTCAGTCAGTCAGCTAGCATTTATTAAGTATCTACTATGTGCTAGCTAGGGACAGCTAGGTGATCTAGTGGATAGAGTACTGGGCCTGGAATCAGGAATATCTGAGTTAAGATCCAGCCTTAGGCACTTGCTAGGTGTGTGACCCTGGGCAAGTTATTTAACCACTATTGCTTCAGTTCCTCATCTGTAAGACGAGAACATACTAGAAAAGGAAATGGCAAACTACTCCAGTATCTCTACCAAGAAAACTCTATGGATGATGCCCATGGAGTCACAGAGCTGGAAACAACTGAACAAACAACAATAACATGTGCCAGGCACCATGCTAAGTACTAGGGTTGCAATGAAAAGTAAAAGACAATCCCTTCTGTCAAGGTGTTTACAGTCTAATAAAAGGTCCATAAGTATGTCAACTGACCTAGACCTGTACAAGTCAATTAATATATCATAGGGGTTAATAGGATGATATTAATCCATCTAATTATCCCCTCAGATTGTCATCTTATTGAGGATATGGTTTCTCCAAACTCTGTAAAAATTTATCAGGGTGTAATACACAATTATGTGCACAAAAGGAACTCAATTCACCAATGATGTGACTGTTTGCAATTTCCTTTACTCTTCTGATGTTGCTTGTTCTTCTGAACCAGGAGAAATTTCAATGTCTCAGCAACTCTTAGACGGGAAAAAAGGCAAGGCATTTATTTTCTCAAGAGCCCTTATATTGGCATTTTCAAGTATCATACATGCAACCTTGTTGGAACAGTTCCTTTCTTAAGGAAGAAATATGGCCTAGATTTCAAGTTTACAGCGGTGCACCACATTCAGAATGCTTTCCAACTCTACAAAGGCTATTGAAAATCTAGTAATATCCCTTCTAGAGGCCATTAAATTGGTGAAACAATGCTTCTTTAGAATGATAGCTCTGAAATAAGCCTAAATTAAAAATTCACTGAGCTTGCCACGAAACACTAGGCCTTTGGAATGCAGAAGACTTAGCAAAAATAATAGAAAACTGAAACATTTTTCTATTTTAAAAAATTCAACATCACTTCAGTGAATTGTAATTTGCTACATAGTATCACAAAATGACTTTTGCCAGAAACTATGAAATATTGTTTATCTATGAAGATTCTGAAAGTTCATATTTTAGGGGTCTTTTTCCCTAATGTAACTACCTAATATGTGAAGATGAAGTTCAAATCACTCCACCCTATATATTCCTTATACATTTATCAGGTGAGAACACATCTTGAACAAAGGTACAAACAAGGCCTAAACATTTCCGTTCAATGAATCAATAAAAGACTAAGAAAAGTTACTGGATGAACTGGAATGATAATGATCATAAGAGTATTGTATCGACTTGATGTCTTATGGGTCCATCTATAAATTATAAAGTCAAAACAGGCCCAAGAGATTCAAGCTAGGGGAGAGGAAAGGATGTTACAGTTAAATCTCCGAGAAGGAATCAAAGGTAGGATCCATGTCAGGGTTGGGGGACAGAGCTCCAGGTTCCAGCTGAGATTTCCTCCTTCCCCTTTGAAAAGGAGAACCTCGGGGGGCGGAGCCAAGATGGCGGCTGGGAAGCAGTGACTGCCGTGAGCTCCCCACCAAGTCCCTCCAAAAACCTATAAAAAAAATGGCTGTGAACCAATTCTAGAGCTGCAGAACCCACAAAGTGGCAGAGGGAAGCAGGTCTCCAGCCCAGGACAGCCTGGATGGTCTCTGGGTAAGGTCTATCCCACACGGAGTTCCCAGCCCCCAGCTGAGGGGCGCACACGGCACGAACAGACCAGACGCGGACCTACCAGACCAGGAGATGAGCGGAAAGTGCCCTAACATGCTGAATTACTGAGCTGTGGCATCCACCAGACCTCTCAACCCACAAAGAGCAAAGACATCAGAGAAGGTTAGTGGGAAAAGCTGCGGGACTGAGTTTGCGGTTCCGGCCACTTGCCCCTGGGGCAGCGGAGGTGGGGTAGCTTTAGAACTAGGCTGCAGTTGCTTCTGGCCCCAGGCCCACCTGGT
>CM053626.1:231425214-231483413 GCA_028646595.1 Phalanger gymnotis
GAAAGGGGGATGGGAGGGGAATGGGGCGACGAAGGGGAGGGCAGACTGGGGAACAGGGCAACCAGAATGTACACCATCTTGGAGTGGGGGGGGGGAGGAAATGGGGAGAAAATTTGTAATTCAAACGCCTGTGAAAATCAATGCTGAAAACCAAACATGTCAAAAATAAATTTAAAAAAAAAAGAACTAGAAAGATTATGCTCAATTGTGCTGGGTAGTTGACTCTTGGTTGTAATCCAAGCTCCTTTGCCTTTCAGGAATATCATATTCCAAGCCCTCGATTCCTTTAATATAGAGGCTGCTAAGTCCTGTGTAATACTGACTGAGGCTCCTTGATATTTGAATTGTTCCTTTCTGGCTACCTGAAGTATTTTCTCCTTAGCCTGATAATTCTGGAATTTGGCTACAATATTCCTTGCAGTTTTCATTTGGGGATCTCTTTCATGAGGTACCAGTGGATTCTTTCAATGACTATTTTGCCTTCTGGTTCTAGGACATCACAGCAGTTTTCCTTGATAATTTCTTGAAAGATGCTGTCCAGGCTTTTTTTGATCATGGTTTTCAGGTACTCTAATAATTCTTAAATTATTTCTCCTGGATCTATTTTCCAAGTTGGTTGCTTTTCCACTGAGATATTTTACATTTTCTTCTATTTTTTCCTTCTTTTGATTTTGTATGACTGATTCTTGATGTCTCATAGAGTCATTAGCTTCCATTTGCCCAATACTAATTTGTAGCAATTATTTTCTTCAATTAGCTTTGAACCTCCTTTTCCATTTGGCCAATTCTACTTTTAATGGAGTTGTTTGCTTCAGTGAATTTTTTTCCTATTTGGCCAATCCCACTTTTTAAGGAGTTGTTTTCTTGAATCAACTTTTGTGCTTCCTTTTCCAAACTGTTAACACTTTTTTTCATAACTCTCTTGCATAACTCTCATTTCTTTTCCCAATTTTTCTTCTACCTCTCTTACTTGATTTTTAAAATCCTTTCTGAGATCTTCCAAGAAGACTTCTTGGTCTTTAGACCAATTCATATTCCCCCTTTGAGGCTTCTCATGTAGGCATTTAGACATTGTTGTCCTCTTCTTAGTTTGTGTTTTAACCTTCCCTGTCACCTTGGTAGCTGTCTATGGTCAGGGCTCTTTTTGGTTTTTTGCTCATTTTTTAAATGTTGAGTTCTACAGGGGGCACTGTCCCAAGCTTCTTGCACTAGTGGCCAAGGCTCTGGTTACTGGTCACAGGTCACTGTACTTTCTGTGCATGGGCCTCTGGGGCTGGTGGTTTGCCTACTATGCTAAGGTGACCTGGCCTAGTCACACCTATTGTGCCCTGGGTTCTGGGGATGACAATTTGCCTGCTGCTCAGAGCTGGAGGCCTTGCAGCTAGCCTGCTATACCACTATCCTGCTGAGCCAGTACTGAGGGACCTTAATTGCTGATCTGCATTTTGGCTAAGAGCCTTCCATTGGCTTGCCCAGATACCACCTGTGCTAGGCTATGCTCCCCTTTTACCCAAATCATACAGAAGGCCTTTTAAGTTATCTCGGGCTGGAAAATTGTTTCACTCTATCTTTTTGTGGATTCTGTCAATCCAGAATTCTTTTCAAGGCTTAATTTAACATTGTTTCTGAGGGAATCTGAGAAGACCTCAGGCAACTTCCTGGCTTCTCTCTGCCATCTTGGCTCAGCTCCTTCCCACCCCCCCCCCCACTACTTTTAAGACCAGAAATGCTACCCCCACCCCATTCCCACACAAATATAGAGAAGAGCAACAAATCTCTTTTGGCAGACAACTTCTTCACTTGGCCCTTGACTGAATATTGCATGTAAAAACAGATACATCATTCAGAGACAAAAACCCTTCACCATTCAATTCTTAAATATGCCACCAAGAAAAATGTGAAAGACAGCTAGTTCTCAGTATTGCTCCAGCTCAGCATTCTTTTAAAAGGGATTACAAAAGCAAGTTGGTGCCAACTCTTGTATAAAGTACATATTATAGCAGCTCTCATTGAAAGTTGTTTCTCTTATATGAATTGAAATCAATTTGCTATTTTGAATTTAGATCAATATTAAGGTGGAGTTAAATATGGTCACTTCATATGAGCTTGGAATTTAGAGCTTTTTATCCAGCTCAAGCATTGAAATATTTTTTCAACTGTTTCTGGCACTGAATCCTGCATTCAGCTATTATCTGACTTCTTTTCTTTTCTGAGAAAGTATCATGGTGTCCTGTATTGCTGTGTACTGGACTTGGAGTTTGAAAACCTGTGCTTTGACTACTGGTCTTAACTATTTATTAACTGTGTGACCCTGGGTCAGTCACTTAATATTTCTGTGCCTCAGTTTCCTAATGGAAAATGGGAACTCTTGTTGCTACCAGAGGCAGCATAGTATGGTACAGTGATGTCAAACTCAAATAGAAATGAAGGATACTAATTTATACATAAGGACCCCTGCAGGCCACATATTGACTGAGTTGTTAAATATGATATTAGTCTTGTTTTATTATAATTTTTATTTATTTTATTTAAAATTTTATTTAGAATTTGTTAAAATTTGTTTAGAATTTTTTAAAAATTATGTTATGATCTGTTTGGGGCTCTCCCTGGTGGGCCATTTTGTGGTACTTCTGGTGTAGTAGGAGGATTTGGAGCCAGGGAACTTGGGTTTGAATCTTAATCCTACAACTTTCTTCTTGTGTGATCAAGGGCAAATCACTTCCCCTCTCTGGTCCTCAGTTTCATCACCTGCAAAATGAAGAGGTTTTAGGGGTGGGGAACCTGCAGCCTTGAGGCCACACATGGCCCTCTAGGTCCTCAAATGTGGCCTTTTGACTGAATCCAGCCTTCATAGAACAAATCCCTGGATGTGTTCTGCAAAGTCTGGATTCAGTCAAAGGACCACACTTGAGGACCTAGAGAGCCACATGTGGCCTTGAGGCTGCAGATTCTCCACCCCTGGGACAGATGATTTTTTTCCAACTATAAATGTCTGATTCAATGAGCCTTGCTTGCACTACCTCTCTTGCCTTACAAGATGAGGAAATTGCTTCCGATAGCGTCGAAGAAATAGGTGCCATTGCTAATACTTGTACATTGTTTAAACACATGAGATCCAATAAATTTACTGAAACAATTGGCTTTTTTAAGCCCAAATAAAGTCAAACTAGAACATCTTTCTCCAATTGATAACATAATTTAATAGGATTTCCCTAAAGTTTTCTATGCAAACATAGGAATCCTAGTATAGGACCTTCTTTCACCAAAAGATGCTGACTAGTTGAATTCTCCATTATTCCCAAAGAGTGGCCTAACACACACAGAGGTTAAATGACTGGCCCAGGGTCATGTGGCTAGTAGGAAGAATTTGAATTCAGTACTGCCTGGTTCTAAGCACAGCACAAACGTCGAACCACCACTATCATAATCAACTCTTAAATGGATAATATTCCAACTAAACCGAATCTATAACAAGCAACTTAAAGTAATTGCTTATTTGATCTCCATTTACAAAGATAGCTATTCTAACACTTACACTTTTCCTTTAGTTCAGTCATTTAATGGGTCAAGGTCAGTACCATCAATGATAGCTCTCCACTGTACTTAGATTCTGCCAGCCAATTACCAATGCTGAAGTTTAGAAAACAGGAAAACCATAAAAGTCAGACTAATGCTGATAAGTATCATTACCCTATGAAATAGACGTCTACCTGTCTACATAAACACATTCAGAAGATTACCTGTTAAGACCTAGTCTGATTATACCAAATGTTAGGATAGAGATTAAGATTAAATAATGGGAATGTAGACTTTGAAAAAAAAAGGCAAATATCCAATATCTGATGTTTTTCCCTTTATGGAGATTTAAATGCAATTGCATTGTGAGACTATTACTGAAGTTTTGGTTGAATGGTTTCACCTGAAGTGACGGAGAGTAATCACAGCTGAATAGCAAGGGCAGTCGTGTGCATGTGTGTGCCACACGCATGTGTGGGTTCCTTGGTTGCTAGATGGAACATGATGTCTCCCTCCCCACCCATAATTCTTGCTTTGACATTTTGGAGCACAGACAATTTGTAGGATGACTTTTAAAACACGGAAAAAGCAAGAAAATCCATCTTTTCTTTTATTGACAAAGGTTAGAAAAATGAGCCTTAGGCTCATTATGAAGTTAAAATTATTTCGTAAGCAAAAGTCAGACACACCCCAAGATTCATCAGACTGCCAGTCTCTCTCATGAGGCTCTAACTGAAGTTTGTCAGCATAAGTATTTTGGACTGTGCTAAGATTTATCCCAAATCTTAGTGGAGTAAAGCTTGTAAAATACCTCTTCAGACAAGCACACTGGTTCTAGTTTCGAATGAGAGATGGAGAAAATGATGAACATTCTCTCTCTCCAGTGCTTGCTGAAAAAATAGTTCCAAAATGTATTGTGTTGGGGGATGGAGAGAAGGTACCAATATGGATCACAGAAGTCACAAGGGTATCACATCCACACTCATCCACATTCAAAATCCCTTCATTCAGAAGGATCTCAAAATGGAATAGCATGGAGGTGCATTTGTTAAGTACTTACCTATTTCCCAAGCACATGCCATAATCCCTATCATCTTCTCAGTTCTGACATATTTGCCATTAGAAATGCTACACTGGGCCAGAACAATTGTCCTGTAGCTTCAACTCTGATGGTGAAACTCAACAATAATGGGATTTAGAACTAGAAGGGCCCTTACAGGATCAAAGACCTGGAACTAGAGGGTGCTTCAAAAGCCATCTCATCCAACCCCTTCATTTTACAGGTGAGGAAAATGAAGCCAGAAAAGGACACTGATTTATCCACAGTGGTAACACAGGTGGCATCTCCTTATAGAGGAGGCAACAGGGCCTAGATTCAAACCCTGCACCTCTGGTTATATATCAAGTGCTCTTCCCACAATACATTTTGTGTCAGACCAAAGGATCAAAACATCATAGATTTACATATGGAAGAGACTTTAATTATCAACTAGTTCATGTCTCTTATTAAAAAAAAAAGAAGAAGAAATTTAAGGCCCAGAGAGGCCAATCAGCCTAGTAAGCTGAAGAGTCAGGACTTGAAGCCAGTCTTCTGCGTACAAATCCAGTGTTCCTTCCACTGTCCCAAGCTGTCTCCCAAAGTAGCTGCCATCCATATTACACTCAAAATTAAGTATGCATTCAGAATATCTCCAACTTCTAAATAGCTCAATACAGCTCTATAACACATGGATTTATTTTCATTCATTTATTTATTCATTCAAAAATATTTAAATGGATAGAAGACTTGATCTAACATTGCCATCAGCAACATGTAGTCCAATTGACATCTGAATGAAGAGGCCACTACACCCTTCTCCCCGCTGACAGAGTTAACTGTTGAGCACGTAACTCCCACCCTTTAGCCACTGTACACAGGTATCACCATCCATCCTTGGACAGACCAGAAAGGAAGGGATCAGAACCTTGGCAAACAAGTCTTCAAAAGGTGGCTACCTCTGGACTAGTTAAGATCTATCCCTATGTTCAATGAACATATTAAACATGATAAGAAACAACCAGCATAAAAACTTCTAACTCAAGAGATAGGGACACTGTTGTTATTGGTAGTGGTGGTGGTCGTGGTGGTGGTGGTCCCTCATTTTCAAAGAAGACCAATGACATCACAGGTGATGTCTTGACTTGCCTTGAATTGGATTGGAGGCAGAGATGCACAAAGTCTTCAGCCTCTTCTAAGTTCAGTGGCAGAATGTGATATGGACACTAAAGCTCAAAACTGAGACCTTCCTCATCAGAAATGCTAAAGCAGAGCCTGCATAGCCAACTATCAGGGATAATGTAGCACAAAGGTATCAAACTCTGGAACTAGACTGAAGTAGAATTGAGAAATGTCTAAAAAAATAAATAAAAACACAATACAACATAGATTATGTTAATTTGTGGTGTTCTAAGTCAATATGCAACCTGCAGGGATCTGTTTCTATTTGAATTTGATACCACTGATGTAAAGAAAATTCCAGCAGGGGGCACAAGAGGTTGGTCTAAATGACACTTAAAGTCCCCTATGGCTCTAAGATTCCATAGTTCTAAGTGGTTCTAACAAAAGTCCTTCCTGGGGCTAGAACTAGAATTTATGAACTTGAGATCTTTGAATTTCCAGCCTTGATAGAACATACCCAATAATTTGTCTCATGGTTTTTCTGCTTCAAAACAGTGACATCTATCAAATGTGAATAAATAATTTGCAATGCAGAAATGGAATGGAATGGAATATTACTGTTTCCCAAGAAATGATAAAGAATTGAAAGCAGTATAGAAAGCCCCATAGGAACCTATATGGAGTAAAGAAGTGGAACTAGTGAAATATACACAGTAACTACAAACACAGAACTGGGAATTCAACCCTGTGTAAGATTCATTTGCCTCCCATCTTTGCAGAGGTGAGGGACTATAGTTATGTAAGATAACATATGCCACATTGTCATACTCAATGAGTGTATTGGTTAGTTTTGATGATCTACTCTTTTCTTCTTTCTCTTTTATTTTTTGTTTAAAAAAAGATGGCTAAGAGATAAAGGAGGAGGGAAACATTTGAAAATAATAGTGATATTAAAACAAAAGCTATAAAGTATTAATTTTTTAGTCTATGAGAATAAAAATAATGATAGGTAAGTTTTATTGAACATCCAGCATTAACATATGAGTATATATACATATGTGTGTATGTATCTATATACATATATGGCTTACTTAGAACAAGTACTTAATTTGATCAAAAGCAAAGTTTCAAAATAATGGGAGGTCTTCAAGAAGAGGCCAGATGACTACTCATTGTCAATGCTACAGAGAACATTGCTATTCATAGACAGGTTGAAATAGATGACCTCTGAAGTCCCTGGAAATTCTGAGATTCTCTGGTTCCATGAATGAGAAATTTTAGTTTCAACCCAAAATTAATCAACCATTTGTACAAGAAAGGATATATACACATATATAGATATATGAGATAGAAATCCAGCTAGAGTTTGGTGTATATTTGTTAGAAGTGTTTAGGTACAGAAGCACTTGCCCCCAAAACTTATCAATCTGCAAGGGAATCCTGAAAAATGAGCTCTCAAACAAAAGTTGTCATAGGCCTAAAAGTTCCCAGCTCATGAGACAGAGATAGAAACAGAAAGAAATTCCCCACATATTCTCTCCATTTTTGCTAGCTATTAACAACAACAATGATAAAAGCTTATTGACTGATTTTGTATACATACATGTCTACTTCTGGCTTCTGCAGTAGGATCAGGAAAAAGATAGTCTTGAGCCAAACTAGAGGGAGAAAGGTGGTGCAGTGGATAGAGTACTGGGCTTGGAGTCAAGAAGATTTGAGTTCAAATTCAACCTCAGATAGCTGTCTGAGCTTGGATAAGTCACTTAACATGTCTGCCTCAATTTCCTCAAATATTAAATGAGAGTAATAACACCTACTTTTCAGAGTTGTTATGAGAATCACACGAGATAATATTTGTAAAATATGTGCACAAAACCTGGCACACAATAGATAGTAAATGCTTATTCTCTTTCTCAAATAAGGAGAAACAAAACACGTAGGTTACTGGGAGGGGTCTGGCATAACGAAGTACGTAGACTGAATTTCTGTAGGAGAAAGTTGGCAACATTTGTGAAAGATGGAAGAAAATTTGAAGAGCAACCTCAAGACCCAAATGCTGCTCCAGATTTTACTTACAGGTTGAAAGAGAAACAGGATCAAGGACAATTAAAAGGGATATAAAGGGATGAAAAAGGATTGCAGGCCAGATTCCGAAGTAGTCTCAAAAAGGAAGAAGACAAAGAGAAATAGGAGGAAGAGAAGGAGAAGGTAGGTGACAAGGCAAGTGAATGTAAGAAAAAGTAAGTGGAGAATGAAGGAAGTATTCCTAAAGGAAATAGAAGTAAGTCTTCAATAGGAAAGAAAAATGGAGGAGGTGGACATTATTCTTGTCAGGATGACAGAGGGCTGAAGAGTATAACAGAGGGGGAAAGCTGTGTAATTAGAGCTGGAAAACAGATGTGAGACTCTTCCTAAAGAGAAGCAAGCTGGATGCATTGAGGAGGAAGAAGCTGCTTGTCCTCCAAATAGTGATACTGGAGACCCAAAAAGCTATCAGGTCAGAGATCATCATCAAAGGAAGAAGTGTGGTAATTGTGCTTCCTTGCTGAAGACCCCTGAGGCAACCATTTGTGAAGCTGATAACAACAGAGAATATATTATCTTCCTAGATACCCAAGACATAATAGAGAACCTCCCAAGAAAAATAAATGACACTTACCCACTTCTGGTCACTTACTTGGATACACACGATACTTTTCAGAAAGAATCTAAAAATTATTGCCAGCCATTATGATGTCTTGTGCAAAAAAAGCTGAAGATCATAGAGATAGAGCGTTTTTCTCCCTTTTGCTCACTGAAGGAACAGAATGCAGAAGAGAAAAATAAATCTGGGAAATGAATAGCTGGATAAGAAAGTGGTATCTGAGAACGGGATTTGGATTTCTGGACCACGGCTTAAAATATAAGGATGACAGTTTCCTGAACAGAGATGTAGTACAACTAACAAAAGCTGGTAAGAATGTATTTGCAGGTATCTTGCAAATTGAATCAAAAGGGTTTTAAAATAAGAAGGACGGGAGAAGTAAGCACATACAAATTTGTGTGTGTGTGTGTGTGTGTGTGTGTGTCCCAAATTAGACACCGGAGTGAGAAACTCTCAAAACGGAAGGGCAGCTGGCATCCAGAAATTCACAGAAGACAAAATCAATGAAAAGAGCCAGTATTAAAATCCATGTCTATAAAATCAAATGTCTATGTAAAATGCCTAAAGTCTTGGCAACAAAAAAGAGAAACTAGAGGTCCTAATGAAAAGAGTCCAATGTGACTTCGTAGATATCACATAAAGTTGATGGGATGAATCCCAGACTGGATGATGGCTATAAATAGGTAAAGTTTTTTTCAGAATAAACATGGATTGATAAACACTTACTGAATACCTACTATGTTCTAGGCATTATGGATACAAAAAGAAGTAAAGGACATTTCCTGCCCCCAAGAAGCTTACAGTCTAATGGAGGAGACAACATGCAAACAAGGACAGACAACACAAGATAAAGAGGAAAGCATGAGAATTAATAGGGGTTGGGGAAGGCTTCCAGTAAAAGGTGAAATTTTAGTTGGGACTTATAGAAATCCAAGAAGATCAGTAGGAGGAACAGAGGAAGGAGAGCATGCCAAGTACAGAGGAGAGCCAGATAAAATGCGTGGAGCTAAGAGATGGAGTGTCTTCTTCATGAAACAGTCGGGAAGCCGGTGTCACTGGACGGAAAAGTACTCAGAGTGTAAGAAGACTGGAAAGGTAGGAGAGGACTAAGTTATGAAGGCCTATGAACACCAAACAAAGCATTTTGTATTTGACCCTGGAGGCAATAGGGAGCCACTGGAGTATACTAAAAAGGTGAGTGGAGGAAAACAACATTTTATATTAAGGAGGCATATTTATGTGAGGGAATCCAGGAATCAGAAGTAGAAACGCATGTCAGAGAGTATCTGGGTGAAGGTACAAGGAAGAAGAAAAAGCAATGATTTTTGTTATTGGAGTATATTACAAACCTCCCAGACAGAGGAAATATTTGAGGAATTTAGAAAACATCACAAGCCTGCCAGAGTAATGTGAACTGTTAGATATGGGGGACTTGAATTTTCTAGACATCTACCAGAAAGCTTCTTTTATACAAGCAAATCAGCTATTAACTTTTTAACTTGTCTTAGTGATAATTATAATCTTCAAAAGATGGTAAAACCAACAATTGAGATATTCTATTCTGCATCTGATACTTACTAACAAGGAAGAATTAAATGCTAGACTAAAAATGATAGAAATCTTGAGTTTCTTACACTCCACCCCTACAGTTTGTGACAGAGGAGGAGAAATCAACCATAGTTTGACATGTATCCTCTATTTGGGGAAAACAGATTTCAGTGTTCCAAAATTTAGCTGAATGTCATGGAGTAAAATGTTTCATGGGAAGTCAGCCCAGAAGGGGTGGGCCACTCTTAAGAATGGAATTCTGAAGGTACAAAGAAAACACACACACACAAGAAAAAATGATCTGTCTGAAGAAACTGACATGGATACATAGGGAACTCACTATCAATTTAAGACTTTTAAAAGAAATATACAGAAGATGAAATCAAGTCAGCATAACAGAGAATTAATATAAGAAAAGGGGCACAATCCTGTAAAAATGGCAAGAGAAATGCTAAAGGCTACAATGACCTAAGGCTGGCAAGAGAAACCAAGGACAACAAAATGGAGGGAGGGAAAAGGAGGATCAAAAAAAGGATAGGACCTTTTCTTGAGATGGATGAGATGGTAATAAATGACAGACGAGAGACCACAGAAGCCAAGCTACTCAATCTCATGTATGTTTTCTCTGCAAAGGCGAATGACCTTTACACTGGACATGAGAGAACAAAAATGACTAACAGCAAGCTGATATCCAAGTAAGGAGAGACTGAAAGAGTACCAATTTGCCCTTAATGAATTCAAGTCACCAGGACCACATGAACTGCATCTTTTAGTCCTGAAAAAACTGGCAGCTGTGATTGCTGAGCCACTGTAAGTAAAATTTAAAAGACAATGGAAAATTGAGTCTACCACAAAGCTAGCAGAAAAACAAATGTCTCTCTATTTTCAAAAAAGGGAAGAGAATAGAGTCTGCCAAGTATATGCCAGAGAACTTGACTTGCATTCCTGGGAAAATTCTAGAATGGATCATTAAGGAGATTTTTAGCACGCAAATAGAAAGGGCAAATTTACTTTATCAACAACATGGTCATTTAAGACTAACCATATTTCCTTTTTTGACAAGATTACTAAACTTGTAGATGAGGAAAATGGAACCAATATAGTTTGCCTAGATCACAGGAAAGCTTTGGATAAAGTATCTCACATTATTCTTGTGAAGAAGATGGAAATATGGACTAGATCAGAGATGAGGAACCTGCAGCCCCAAGGCCACATGTGGCCTTCTAGGTCCTCAAGTGCAGCCCTTTGACTAAATCCAAACTTCACAGTACAAATCTTTTTAATAAAAGGATTTGTTCTGTAAAACTTGGACTCAGTCAAAAGGCCACGCCCAAGGATGTAGAAAGCCACATGTGGCCTCCATGCTGAAGGTTCTTCACTCCTAGATTAGATGATAATATAATTGGATGGATTGAGAAGTGGTTTAATGGACAGACTCAAAGAATAGTTGTTAATGTTTCAATGTCAATGTGGTAAAAGGTCTCCAATGGAGTGCTCCAAGGGATCTGTGTTTGACCTCCAGATGTTTAACATATTCTTAATGACTTTGCTAAAGGCACAAATGACATGGTCAGCAGATCTGCTAATGACACCAAGCTAGAAGGGATAGCTAACACAATGGATGACAGAATCCCAAAGGAACTTGACAGGCTGGAGCATCAAACTGGATCAAATAAGATGAAATTCAATGGAGATAAATAAAAAGTCTTTAAATTTGAACTAGGGTACAAAAAAATCAACTTTCCATTATCTTTATTACTTCCTTTTCCTTCCCTATTGTATGTTTATCTAGACATTTTCTAAATTGTCCCAAGTAGATAAAGTACACCCGTATGTGTGGAGATGGATGTTAAGGAAAAGGAATTTCCTCTACCCTCTTCACTTTTCTCTTTCATCTTAGTTCTTTTTTTTTTTTAACTATACTTCCCTATTGCTTTATATTTTCCCCTGTTTTATGTCTCTAGCTCATCCCTGGAAAGTGAAGGAAAAGAATACCTAGTTTCTACTTCTTTCCTTCACTTCACTCTTGTCTGTGGCAAACCTATAGAGTCAAGCAGGTTTGGGTGGCTGTACCCCTCAAGGAAGTGATCAGTGGAATTTAAAGGAAATCCTGCCCCACCCTTACAGAAGACACTTCTCCAATCTAATCACACAATTCTTGACTACCCAGAGGCAACTTTACTCTAACTTAATGTCTGCTCCATAGGTACTCTTACCAAGTAACTGGAATGACATCAAGAAAGATATCAGTTAATCTAATTCATGACCACAATAGATACTCCTCCAGTAGGCTGCCAACAATGGATTGCCCACAGGATTAAAAGCAGTCATTGGTAGCACAAGGAAAAACCTCCCCCACTACCAATTCTGATTTATTTTCACTAGACCATATAGTCTCCTGGAAACCAGGATGAGCTCATTTGTCCAAACGTTGAACTTAAACCTTTAGTTTAACAAAGGATTTGCTGTTCACAGCACCACAACTGGTTCACTCCTGCACTCAAATGACTCCATTCAGAATGTTCTCTTTAGCTACCAAAGTTAAAGTAATCAAAAGACGATTCCCCCACTTCATGACATGTACACGGCACCTGATGTGTTTTGTCATGAAGAAAGACAGTTAAGCTGTTGATAAAGTCGTTTAAATCAGGTGTTCCCAGGGCGCATTCACATCTATTCAAGCAAAACATTAAAGGACATTGCACAATAAGTTATAGTAAAATGACAATGAAAAGAACAGCTATTAAGGTATCCTTAATATCAATCGGCTTAGCTTGAACAATCCTCCTCAGCAACAGAAAGTAGGCTCCCTTAAAAAGACAAACAACCAGGCATTTTCCCAACTCTACAAAGAGAGCCTCGACTTCTAAAATAGGCAACATGTTAACAGAACTGTGTTTTGCCCACAAACATACAAATAAATGTGGCTAAAGAGAAACTAAAGAATTTGGGGGGAACAGTCACCACTCTGTTTCTCATCCAAAGGTTTCCAGGACTTTATTTTATGAAGGTTTGGTTACTACTTTGACACAAATGTACCTGTCTCACCAACTTTCTGACAACAGCACAGGGCTATTAAGACAGCACGGTAATAATTATTGGGTGGGGGGGAGGATATATGCTTCATTGACGTCATTTTGTCTTTACATCACAGCATTTGGGGGGACTCCTCCACCACCACTAAGCCCTCCCTTGTGACAAAGAAAAACAATTAACGAAAACATTCAACACCATTTTTTTCCTAATAAATGTGAAGGCCTGGAATACTCTCACTCTTCATCTCTGCTTCCTGACTCCATTGGGTTCTTTGCCTTTCTTTAGTATCAGTTCAAATCTCACCTTCAACAAGAGGCCTTTCCCAGCCTCCCCTACTATTAGTGTATTCTTTATGAAATTACATTTCATTTATAATACGTATATATATATATATATATATGTGCGTGTGTATATGTTTTGTATGCATAGAATTGTTTATATGTTTTCTCCTCCATTAGACTGTGAGTTCCTCAAGGGTCAGGATAATTTTTTTTGCCTTTGTTTATATCCCCAAAGCTTAGCACAATGACTGGCACATAGTAAATGCTTAATAAAACTTGTCAAATAATTAATCAATTTCTGTCTTTAAAAGGTATCTCTCAGTACACTGGCAAAAATGGCTTCGTAGATTATCCACAATTTCAGAATAGTTGAACAGCATTATATAGGTTTTATGAATTATATTTGACTACGCCAGTTATTAAATCACTGGAAATAAAATTTGATTATTATTACCAATTCAACTTAAACATTTATGATTTGCCTATTCTTTGCAAACACTGGTTAGGCACTTGGGAAGATATAAAATTTAGATAAGAAACAGTCCCTTCTCAACATGGAATATGTTGTTATTGGTCAGTCATTTTCAGTTATGTCCAACTTTTTATGACCCCATTTGGGGTTTTCCTGGCAAAGATACTATAATGGTTTGCCATTCCCTTCTCTAGATCATTTTTACAGATGAGGAAACTGAGGTAAACAGGGCTAAATGACTTACCCAGGGTTACACAGCTAGTAAGTGTCTGCAACCAGATTTGAACTCAAGAAGATGAGTCTTCCTATGTCCTGGCCTGACTCTAACCACTATCCCACCTAGCCGCCCCATCAAGGAGCATATAATCTAGTGATATGAAACGTACGGAATAACTATTGCTAGCTTTTTTTCTCGTGTTTCACCTGAAGTAGAAATGTTTTATAGATATGTAACTCTTTTTTCAAGGTAGGGGGGATAGAGAAAAAAAGGGTTTATTCATTGAAAAAAAATAATTCTAAAATAAAATATGAGTGATGGACTATCTCTCAATGAGCTATCTCTCCATTCAACCCCATAACTCAATCCAGGCAATAAGCATTCTTCATCTATTTAGCTTTTCCTGAGGGCATTGTTATGCTGCGCTATGGTGAGTAGTTGAGAATCTTATATACCAAGGCTTTCAAGTGTACTGGGGCTTGATATGATCAAGCACAATGTCATACACAAAAAAGAAGCATGTGGAAGACCTCACCATCTTTAGGGAATCCTTCTTTTGACTTGTATATCTACAGAAATATAAAACACCAAAGCTAAAGAAACAAGGGCATCTAAGTAGCACAGGAGACAGAGTGCTGGGCTTGCAATCAGGAAGACTCATCTTCCTGAATTCAAATCTGGCCTCAGATACTAGCTGTGCGACCCTGGGCAAGTCACTTAACCCTCTTTGCCTCAGTTTCCTCATCTGTAAAATAATCGGGCAAAGGAAACGGCTCCAGTATCTTTGTCAAGAAAATCCCAAATGGGAGTCACCAAGTGTCAGATAAGACTGAAAAAGGCTGAACACCAACAAAAAGAAACAAGAAATGGACAACCCAGACTTTAAAAAAAAAAAAGTTCAAATTGAATCTCAAAAACTGACTCTGTGACCCTGGGCAAGTCACTTAACCTCTGTCTCCCTCAGTTTCCAACTGTAAAATGAGAACAATAAAAGCACCTAACTCCCATGGCTGTGCAACGCTCAAATAAGATGGTATTTGTAATGCGCTTAGCAACTGGCACACAGCAATTGTTTAATAGATGTTTATTTCTTTCTTTCTCTCCTTCCTTCTGTCACAGAAAAAAAAAAATCGGAGGTCATTAGAAAGCTGCACTGCAATACACTGGACCCCTACAGATTCTCAGATGAATTCTACCAAAGGAAAAAAAAAAGTGACTCCCTTGCTACACAAATTCCAAAAACATGGAGAAAAAAGGGGAGAACAGGTGACCCGACTCCTTCCATGAGAGTTAATTCCTAAAGTGATTAAAAAAAAAAAGACAACACTGAGGGGAAAAGACCAATATCATTAATCATATTAAGGCAAAAATACTAAACAAAAGTCACAAACAGAAATCAGCCATATATCAAAAAACTATCCAATGGGACTAAACAGTATTTATAAATGGAATGCAAGACTGGTTTAGCATCAGAAAAAAAAAGGATCTATATAATAAATCTTCTCAGCAGGAGAAAAAAATAAATACTATTAGAACCTATCGTAAGATGCAAATAAAGCCTTCAGTAACATACAGCATTCGTTATTTTAAAAAAAAAAACTTTTAAAAAACAGGAATAAAAGCATCTTTCCACAGTAAGATAAAAATATGCATTTGAAACCATGAGTTACTAGATAAAATGTAGAAACACTAAAACAACTGCCATTAAAACCACATGTTAAACATAAATGTTGACTCTTACCACTCCAATTTAAACAGTTGTAGCAATTTTAAATAGAGCAGTATGTCATGAAAAAGAAATTAAAAGAATAACTGTTGGTATATCTCTGTTTCCTTTCACAGCTAAGTTCCCAGAAAAAGCTTTCTACACTCTTTGCCTCCACTTTCTCTCTCTCACTCATTTCTCAACCCCTGGCAGTCCGGCTTCTGACCTCATCACTCAACTGAAATTGCTTTCTCCAAAGTTACCAATGACCTCTTTGTAGCCAGCTGCTGGAGTCATCTGTGAATGTTGGCTGTATAGTGAAGGCGATGGTTCCCCTACCTTTGGAATTTTGTGGGGCAAGACAGATTTTTTTCCTAACTCTTACCCTTAGTGACAACCTACTCTTGGTCCATCTTGGGTCATCTATGTTCACTTTTTCATTCCACTCTGGGCTTCCTCCTCTCCTGACTCTCCAAACTTCTTTGTCCACCATGCAACTGAAGGTGTATCTTCTCCTCTTCCTCTCCTCCCTCTGCTTTTCAGCTTACTTTTGTCATCCCATTAGAATGTAAGCTATTTGAGGGCAGAGACTGTCTTTATTTCTGCTTCAATTTGTATTCCAAGTAAGTAGCAATATGCCTGGCATACAATAAGTGCTTAATAAATGCTCCTTGCCTTGATTTGACCTGGCAAATATAACTGGAACACTAATTACTGATGACTGACAATAAAGAGAGGAATGCAACTCTAGGAGCTTGAACTAATAGCATTAGAAATGATACCCACCAACCTTAAGGGACCTCTTAGAAGCCTGAGGGAGAAACATGGCTAGCCTGGCTCTGTAAGAGTAAACCATAGCATATTCTATAAACTAATCAAACAAATAGATAAACCATAAGATTCTCTCACAATTCTAGCACAAGAGTCCCCAGGGACAGGGAGAAAAAGAATTTCTCTGTCTCAACATTTAGACAACATTAACAACAAACATTTATCAATTACTTCCTATGTGCCAAGTACTGTGCTAAGTGCTACGGCCACAAAGAAAAGCAAAAACAGGATCCTTGCCCTCAAGGAGCTTATGTTCTAATGGGGTGCTAAAATGTGTGTTACAGGTTAAGTGCTGCAGGAATTTACAGATATGGGAAATCTATTAAGAGTTAATTACTCAGAAAAAAAAATGTATTAGGGGTTGGACTTGGCCTGGACCTTGAAGTAGGATGAAGAACATTTCAGAAGACAGAAATATTACGCTGAAAGACATATTCATGTAATGATGAGCATGACCTGTGCGTAGAACAGAGAAGACAAACCAGAACAGAGTGAAGGTTGGAAGTAGTAGGAAATAGGGTTGGAGGAGAGATTTGGGCAGGTTTTGTAAGAAGGCAGAAGAGTACATTCGTAATATGATAGATGATGGGGTGCCACAAAAAAAAAATCTTTGAGCAGGCAGTGATATAAGGAAAATAGTGAGTTCTTGATGCCATGAGAGTAGAGCTCTTTGAGGGAGGGAAAGTATAAAGGGATAAGCAAACATGGCAAAGGACTAAATACCGGGTACCATCTGCAGTTGGGGGCCAACAAGAAAAGTAACTGGAAGAACTGGAAGAAAAGGTGGCCCAGGAAAACAACAACAACACAAAGCTTCAAAGAAAGGATGGTTTACTAGATTGAATGCTATGGAGAAAGTAAGAAATATAAATAAGGGTAGGACAATGGGCATTGGATTTAGCTGGTTTCACAAGAGATTAACATGTTAAGGAAATGGAGACCATGAAATTCCTGCTATATTAGCAGAGCTTTCAGAGTAGAGCACTCCAAGTTGATCTCATGGGACCCTCCGGCCTCTAGCCACTCCTAGAAACATCTAAAGGCTGCCTTGGTAAGAACAACACCTTTTACTACAAAAGAAAATGTAAGCATGTGTGTAGCAATCTGTGGTCTTCCCTTCTTGTCGCGTTCCTACACTGCCATCTAGTGGACCAGCATTAAAAGGGGGTATGTTCAACCTTCATGAAGGTAATGAGAATTAGCTCAATCAGTTATGCTAATGAGTAGGAAGTCCAAGGGACATTCCCTGTGTGGGCCAATTAACTTTGCTTAGTACAAAGCCACAGGCAAGCAGCCTCAGCCTTGACCGTATGTCTTTCAAATACTTGAGAGACCTGACCAATCAAAGAATCACAGAATTTTAAAACAAATCCAATCTCCTAATTTTACAGATGGTATTTTACAAGCCAAGAAAAATAAAGTGAGTCACCCAACTTTATACAGCTAGTTACTGACAAACCTAGGTCTGGAACAGCAGAGTGAGTCAATAGCAATCCTTCATTCTGCATCTCTTTTGTAATTCAATGACACTGGCCTCCTTGCTCTTCCTCAGATACAACACCACTCCATCCCTCCCCCTCTGATTTCATCATTCAACTGAAACTGTTCTTCCCAAAGTTACTAATAATTTCTTAATTGCTAAATCTAATGACCTTTTCTCAATCTTCATCCATCTGACCTCCTCATAGACTTTGACACAGTTGAACACTCTCTCCTTAATATTCTCTTCTCTCTAGATTTTTGGGACACTGCTCCTTCCTGGGTTTTCCTCCTACCTAAAGACCTCTTTCTCTGTCTCCTTTGCACCTCCAGATCACACCCTCTAACCACAGATGTTTGGGCCTGAGCCTTCTCTTTTCCCTATATAATACATCACTTGGTGATTTCATCAGCTTGGACTGATTTAATTACCATCTTTCTGCTAATGATTCTCAGATCTACCTATCCTACCCCAAATTCTCTGAGGACCTTCAATCTTAAATCTCCAATTGTCTTTCTCAAACTCTCAAACTGCATGTCTAGTAAACATCTTAAATTCAATGGCCAAAACAGAACTCATTATCTTCATCCTCCCACCACATCCTGCAGTACTCCCCCTGTTACTATCAAGGCACCTCCATCATCCCAGGCCAAACAACCTAAGTGACTTTCTTGACTCCTCACTATCTCTCATTTTTCCCCACATCCAATCTGTCACCAATGCCTGTCGATTTCACCCTTGCAACATCTCTTAAATATACCTCTTTCTCTCCTCTTATACCCACCACTTTGGTGCAAGTCATTATCATGTCACACCTGGACTATTCCAATAGCCTATTGGTGGGTCTGTCTGCCACAAGTCTCTATAGGTCCAACTATGCCTCCCTCCCCAAATCAACAAATTCCCATGTCTCCTTTTCACTTTCAGGATCGAATACAAAATCTCTTTGGCATTCAAAGCCCTTCATAACTTAACCCCATTCCCCTTCACCCTTCCAGTCTTCCTACCTCTTACTCCCCACCATACATGGATCTTTGATCCAGTGACAACAACCTCCTTGTTGTTCCATCAACAAGATACTCCATCTCTCAAGTCCAGGCATTTTCTCTGACTGTTTTGGGCATCTGCAATGCTTTCCTTCCTATCTCCACCTACTGGCTTCTCCAGCTTCCTTCAAGTCCCAATGAAAATCTCATCTTCTACAGGAAGCCATTCCCAATCCCTCTTAATTCTAGTGCCTTCCCCCTTAATTATTCCCTATTTATCCTGTATATAGTTTGTGCGTACATGTTTATTTACTTGCTATCTCCATCAGATTGAGAGCTCCCTGAAGCTCTCATTTCTTTTTACATCCTCGTGCTTAGCACAGTGCCTGGCACATAGTGCTTAATAAATGTTTATTGACCGATTGAACTTACACTGGAACTCAGCCCCATCCCCATCCCCCATATACTTTGTGATCCATTGATACTGAACGCTTTGCTGTTCCTCACACAAGACACTCCATCTCCTGACTGAGCATTTTCACATTTTCATGCCTGGAACTGTCTAACTCCTGGCTTTGTTCAAGTCTCAGCTAAAGTTCTATCTGCTACAAGTAGCATTTTTTTGTGACAGCAAAGAAATGGAAATAAAATGGATGCTTATCAGCTGGAGAATGGCTAAACAGTGTTATATGAATGTAATGGAACATTACTATGCTGTGAGAAAGAACAAATATGATGAATCCAGAGAAGCATAGAAAGATGTATATGAACTACTAGATGCAAAGTGAAATAAACAGAGCCAAGAAAATATACAAAATGACAACTATGCAAATGTAAAGAATCACACAAAAAAATCAAAAGTGAATGCTGCAACTTTATTAAGAATAAAAGCATAGCTCGAAAGGAGAGATATCACAACATAGTCCCACCTTATCACTTTGCAGACACAGGAGGTCCACAAGTGTTGCACATTGCATATATTTTCAGACTTTTTTTTGACATCATTCTGATTTTTTTTCTCATTTTTTTTTGCTTTAAAAAGCACTATTTCTTACATCAGATGGTGTTCTGGGAGGAGGGAAGGGAAAGATACCAAGGAAAACTATGGTGATATTAAAACTTATTTTAAAAAAATTCCTGTGCTTCTCTTGGGCAAAACAAGTACCAACTTTGAGTCACCTACTCTCCCTTACAGATAACCCCAAAACAGTTGGAGCTATTTTACTAGGAGCAATACATTGCAGAGCCTGTCAGTGTATCACTGATCTATTGTAATATCTACAGCTAGTGGTGCTCGGAGGCAACTGGTGGCACAGGAAATAGGACACTGGATCTAGAGGCAGGAAAACTTGAGTTCAAATCTAGCGTCAGATACTAGCTTACGACTTTGGGAAAGTCGCTCGACCTCTGTTTGCTTCAGTTTCCTCGACTGTAAAAGACCTCCATTTTGCAGCTGAGGAAATTGAAGCAAACAGCACTCTGTCCATTAGGTTACCTAGAAAAATAATCTGCCCTTTGAACTAAAATTGATTTATAAATAATTGCTTCTTTTGCCTTAAAATACGCAACTGTAGCTTTCATCAAGGACAGCTGCTCAGGGTGGAGGATGATGATAACAGATGATAAAAAGAAGGCAGAAACATTCAGCAGAGGACAGCTAGGTGGCTGAATGGATAGAGTGCTGGGCCTGGAGCCAGGAGACCTGAGTTCAAATCCAGCCTCAGACACCCACTAGCTATATGACCTGATCAAGTCCCTTAACAGCCACCTGCCTCAGTTTCTTCATCTGTAAAATAGGGATAATAATAGCACCTACCTACCAGGGTTGTTGTGGGGATCAACTAGGACAGTATTCGTTGTTTGTCCTTCATTCTCAAAGAGGACCCTGACATCAGAGAGGGGATAACTATGACATGCAAGTGAACTGGATTTAAGTGAGGGAGGGCTTTGCAAAGTCACCAGCCTCACTTTCTCCTTCGGAGCCATCTGAGTCCAATGGTGAGATCTAGACCAGGACGACTAGAGATAGCCCTGCGATAATATTTGCAAAGTGATTTGAAAGCCTTAAAATACTTTATAATGCTAGTTATTAGACACTTACTAGCTGTGTGACCATGGACAAGTCACTTAACCTCTGGTTACCTTGGAGATTAGCTAGGTGGCTCAGTGGATAGAATGCTGGGCCTGGAATCAGGAAAATCTGAGTTCAAATGCAGCCTTTACTAACTGTGTGACCACGGACAAGTCGCTTAACCTCTTTTTGCCTTAATCCATTGGAGAACGAAATGGCAAACCACCCTAGTGTGTTTGCCAAGAAAACCCCATACAGAGTCACAAAGAGTCGGACATGACTGAACAACTACATTACTGCTGTTGTGGTATTGTAATTATTATCTTTATTATTATTTTGCTTCTGCTTTCTCTGTCAAAGAGAAAGCTCGTTGAACTGTGAAAAATAAAATAAAAAGATTTTAAAAAACTGAAATGCCAGAAGTCAGGAGACAGAAGGCATCCAGCTGTTTCAATAAATTCAAGTCACCATGCCCAAACAAACTACATCCATTACACCCCAAAGTACTGAAAGAACTTGAAGATATAATTGCTAAGCCAATGTCAGAGATCACTTAAAAATCATGGAGCTCCAGAAGAATGATGATGAAATGCGTTACACACCTCTTGACAGGTGGCGATGGACTGAACACACAGAATAAAACATTTTCAGACAGAGCCAATGTTAGAATTTATTTTGCTTGATTATGCATACTGTTACAAGATTTGTGTTTTTCTTTATTTTTTTAAACTGTTAGAGAGAGGCTGGGTAGGGCCAAAGAAAAAGAAGAGGTCATTATAGCATTTTTAAACACATAGGACAAAACAGAAGGAAAACGAAAAAGAATAGCAGATAGGCAAGACAGCTTTAAAAGATACAGGTTGAACTTCAAAACAAAAGTAAACTTAATAATGATTTTCAGTTTCATGTACAATATTCTTTCTATTCTAATATATACATGTATAAATACATATTATATATATGGAAATGCTTGTTTTGTTTGTTGTTTGTTAAGTTTGGATTGAATTTTTAATTAAAAAATATCAACCAAAGAAAAAAGAAAAATCATAAAGAACAATATAATAAAGTGCCACATGATTAGAGATGAGCAAATGCCTTCATTTTCAAGAAAGAAAGAAGATAGGACTTTATAGGTCAATGAGGTTAACTTCAATTACTGGCAAAATTATATGGCATAATGTTAGAGATAGTTTGTGAGGACTAGGAATACAATGTGGTGATATAAGAACTAGCAAGGCTTCATCAAGAGCAAGTCATGCTTGACTAACTTAATTTCCTGTCTGACAGGTCCAATGGAAGGAAAGAGAAACACTGTAGACACGAAGTATCTGGATTCCAGCAAAAACTTCAACTACACAGGTATTTGACAAAATTTGTCAGTTATCCCTGTGGACAAGATGAAGAGATGTGAATTGATGAGATATGTATAGCAGAGATTCAAAAATGGTTGAATGATAAGAAACAAAGAGTTGTGATTAATAAGATTATTCAGCAGGAGACAGGCCTCTAGGATCTCTTCTTGTTCCCATTCTGTTCAATATTTTTGTCAATGACTTGAAGTCATAGATGGTACGTTTATGAAATTTGCAAATGGCATAAAACTGGAAGACATGACTGTGACCTTAGATTGTCAACTCTCAAAGTTTGGTCTGGGGATTCCTTGGGTCTCCAAGACCCTTTTAGAGAATCCTAGAAATTAAAACTATTTTCATAATAATACTAAGATGTTTTAATTTCTAATATGGCAAATATCTATAAATATAACTCACATGAACAAAATATCTTTGAAGATGGGTTATTAATAATTTTTAAGAGTATAAAAGACCAAAGTTTGATGAAAAGTAAAACCAAAAAGTTGAGAACTGTTGCATTAAATGACACAATCAGAGTCCCCAAAGAGTTTGACATGCTAGAACGATAAAACAGATCTGAAAGGAGGAAATTTTAAGGGGATAAATATAAAATGCTACAATTAGATTTTTTAAAAAATCACAAGTACAGAATGGGAGCTAAACACATATGTGAAAAAACTGAAGATTTTAGTGGACTTGCAAGCCAATGAATTAACAGTCTCTCACTGTAGCTAAGAAAGCTAACGTGATGTCAGGATGAATTTTTAGAAACATAGTTCTAGTTACTGTTACTTTCTAGTTAATATACACATTTTTTTAAATGGTAAATATTGAGTGTGTGGCCTCTTGTATCACCTTTTTTATTTCCAGGTACCAGCTGGACTAGACCTCTGAGTTTCTTTCTGGCTCTGGAACTCTGTAAGTCTGAGATCTGTTAATCAAGAGCCATTGACTATTAGAAATGAACAGTTTTCGAATGCAGAATTACAAACTATAAATGACCACATGAAAACATGCACCAAATAACAGTAAGGTAATGTAAATTAAAACCACTGGGAGGTCTTATCCCACACTGTTGTCTCTATTATTGTGGGAGTACAGGCATATGGTTGCATCACTAGAGAAAGTGTGAAGTGGTCCAACCATTCCAGATTTCAATTTCATATTATCCCCACTCCCCAAAAAAGTGACCAGTCTGCCTTTGACCCAGTGATCTTACTGCTTATTCGTAATATACCCTGAAGAAAGTCAAAGACAGAAACAGTCAAAGCCAGAAAAGGCCCACTGTATACCAAAATAGTCATAGCAGCCTCTTTGAGGTAAAAAAGAACTAGAGCCAAAATGGGAGATGATTGGTTGGGGAACACTGGAAAAGCCATGATGGCAAGTAAATGCAGCTGCGTGAAGTAAGAAATAAAGAATATATTATGTCCTGTTGCTTCTCACTTGCTACTTCAAAATTATCTTTCAATAATGATTTCCTGGTAAAGCTAACTGTCATTAAAGAAAAATGAGGGGAAAAAGAAATAAAGAATACAAGGAATTTAAAGAAATGCAGGAAGATTAATATGAAATAATGCAGAGTTAAATAACCAGAAGAGAGTAATGTACATAATGACTGGATTAATGTAACTGAAAAAGATCGCTAAAAGAGGAGGCTAAACTCTGAGTATAACTGAAAAACCAGCAAAGGTCTCAGGGAACAAGTAATGAAACCTACATCTTTCCTTTCAGCGAAGGGGTGGAGGATTACTAAGACGAAATAGTTTACACATTGTCAGACATAGCCTCTATGCCAGTCCCTGTTCTAAGTGATAGGTATAAAAAAAGAAGGCAAAAGGACAGTTCTTGCCCGTATGTGGCTTATATTCTACTAGGGGTAACATGTCAACAACTAGGTAAATACATAGAGAATAAATGGAAGGCATCCCTTGAGGGTGTTTTTCTTCGTCGGTCTGGAAGAGGTTGTAAATGATCATGATGTAAAGACAAAAGGCATCAATAAAATGTAAAAATAAGAAAGAAAAGAAAACTACCTATTCCGGTTATCTGTAATGAGGTAAGTCTCTGCAATGACCTAGCCAGGACTCCTCATATTTCCCCTTAATAAAGTGTTCGTCATCAAAAAACATCATGAAATATCCAATTGCAAATGACATATACAAAGAGAACTATGCCAATATTGTTTCTGTTCCTCCAGAGAGTTCCAGTTGAATCATGTTAAGAGCTAGATGAAGGCATGAACCTAGGTTTGATGGAGGCAAAGTAACCTAATGACCCCACCTGCTTTTCACAGACCAATCTGGTCCATAGTCAGCTTTCTTTATAAACGGAGGCAATGAGCCTGAGAATCTAGGACATTTCACTATGGTCCTATCTGTGTTGTCCTAGAGTTCCACGTGTGCTGTTTGTTTTCTTTGTGTTATCTCTGTTAACTAGCTTGAATCCTTACTTTGTGTTTGGATAGTGTGTCTTGGTTTTTTGTCTCCCTGTAGGCTGCTCTCCTGATTCTGGACCCTGACCATCACTCTACCTTGGACCTTGATCTCTGATTCTGTATCTCAAAGGTCTCTGTGCCAGATTTCATCTCTGATTCACTAATGTAACTATTAATAGAGGAAGTGGACAGCAGAATAATAACAAATTTTAAAAATATTAAAGATCTAAATTGCATGAATGCAGAGCCAAGTATTTATGTCCCACACAGACTGTAGTTAAAGCTGGATAGAAAACAATTTAAGTTTGTAACTGGAATGGAGTCGAGAGATGGTAGTTAATAAGTTCTAAGATCTGAGCAGGCTAGGGAGATAAGCGAAAGTTGTACAAGGTGGGTTTTGTTCTGTTTTTCCTTTTGCTACCACGGCAATAGCAAGTGACTTACGGACAAGGAAAAGAAAAAATAATTTGTTGTAGTGAATTTCATGACAAATAGCTCAATAAGATACTGACACATCAGGATCACATTTGGATTTGTAGATGTGACAAGATTTGATCTGTTTGACTTGTTTGTGAACAGGCATAACTGTGTTGTAGGCTTAAGCACTCAGGCCCACAACTACCTAACGAAAGAAGCCGGAAACAGTTAATGTTTCAAAAGATTGTTGCCTCCATTTTCCACCAGACGGAGTTCCACATCTAACTAAAAATTCTTAGGTAGTCCTGACACAAGGAATTTGTAGCAGTAGGAGAAAGGAAATTTGATTACTCAAAGCTTAAGATCATATCTGATTTTAAATCCTAAAAACCAGAAATACACTGTTCGCTTCTGTTCATATACCCAACGCCTTGACTGCTGCACAATGAACATATGAAAAGCACTAACGCAGATTTAAGTTTTCCCTTAAAGAAAGCCATAATGCTGATCCACTATGAACCCTAAAACCAAAAGTCAGTACACTAAAATGTGGCCACACCAAGATGGAGAGAACCACAGAATCTCAGAGGCCACCCGATCGATAATCCCCTCTACCACAGAGAATTGAATCATTAGAAGGGGCCTCACTGGCCATTACGTCTATCCCACATGTAAACTAGAATCTCCTTCATGATTCCAAGATTAGAGTAGAAGCCATCCTTAAGTCGACAGAAGAGTCAATATGTCATAGCAGATGGAACGCCAGACTTGGCATCAGGAAGACCTGGGTTTAGGAACTATGTCACTGGATGACCTCAGTCAAGTCTGGTGAGCTCTTTGATTCTGTCTCCTTCATCTTATATATAGCTCACTTTGTGTGTATGTATGCACATATATGTATATTATACATACACATATAAAAATACATATATGATATATATTGTATACATACTATATATAGCATATATCTTCACATAGTTTATATGTGTATATATACAGTGTATATATAGTATATATGTATTATATGTGCATTATACACACACACACACAGAGTATGTGTGTATTTGCATGCTGTCTCCCCCATTAGAATGTATGCTTTTGCCTCTTTTTGTATCCCCAGCACCTAACACAATGCCTGGTACACAGTAGGTGCTTAATAAATGTTTATTAATTGATGGTTTCCTCATCTGGAAAGGGATAGAGATTAATCACGTGATTTCATTGGTATAAGGAACTCCAGGGTAAGGAAACTCCCTCTATCAATACAGATCAGGCTCTTTCCGCCATCTTGCAGCACTGCCACCATGGTGCGCATGAATGTCCTGGCAGATGCTCTCAAAAACATCAACAATGCAGAAAAGCGAGGAAAACGCCAGGTTCTCATTAGGCTGTGCTCCAAAGTAATCGTCCGGTTCTTAACTGTGATGATGAAGCATGGTTATATTGGCGCATTTGAGATCATTGATGATCACAGAGCAGGAAAAATTGTTGTAAACCTCACGGGCAGATTAAACAAGTATGGTGTAATCAGCCCCAGATTTGATGTTCAATTGAAAGATCTGGAAAAGTGGCAGAATAATCTCCCACCATCCCGTCAGTTTGGGTTTATTGTGCTTACAACCTCATCTGGCATCATGGACCATGAGGAAGCAAGACGAAAACACACAGGAGGAAAAATCCTGGGATTCTTTTTCTAAGGGTGTAAAACAAACATACAAATAAAATGCTCCAGTGGGGAAAAAAAAATACAGATCAGTACCTCCTCTGAAACTTAAAGTCTTAGATTGCTACCTAGAGCATTGTGAGGTTATGGATCTTGCTCAAGGCCACACAGCCATTAGGTGGCAGAAGAACTAGAACTCAGTTTTTCCTGGCTTTGGGGCCACCTGTCTATCCCTTAGTCCACAATGCTATTCATCTGTAAGACCGGGATAACAACACCTACTTCATAGGGTTGTTGTGAGGATAAACTAAGACACTCAGCCATTATTGGTGTTGTTATCTTCTAGAGATGGCAGGAACCTAGGCGGCCATCTAGTCCAATCCCCTCATTCTACAGATGAGGAAAGTGAGATCCGGGAAAATTAAATTGCTTGCCAAGGTCGATGGTATCTGGCAAACAGATATCTAAGGGAAGATTTGAACCCAGGCCCTCCAATTCCAGAACCAGTGCTTCTTTATTACTACATCATGATGCCTCTTCTCATCCTGCATTGGCCTGAGTGTGAGAAAGGCTGGCATGTCTAGGAAGAGAAAGGAAAAATAGTCCTACTTCATAGATGCTCCCCAATGATTTCAATTACTACACACTGAAGACACATAGAGTTAATTTAATGAAATCCCCCAACTAATCTTGCAAACCTTTAAGTATAAGGCCATTTGACTATACATTCAAATATACACAAACACCCAGTTTTTCTAGCCTTTTAATTAAGCAAACTGTTCCAGTTACACCCCCAACAGATAGGTGATTAGATTCTTTCCACCTGGGAAAAGACAGGTGAGCTTGTAATTATTTCAACCATCAAGATTAGGGAGTTCAGAGTAGTGTTCTAATACTCTTTAACTTGAGGTAGTAACATGAAAGGAGCCAGAGTGAAATGTTAATAGCATTCTAAACAACCCAGTCAGGTCCCACATGGTTCCTAATCTTCATTACAAGCACCATACGAAAGTCAAAGTATTAACCAACAAGACCTCCCTGTACAAGTGTCCCTTTATACAAAAGCCCCATCCCTGAACAGTTACGCATAAATCTAATCTTTATTCAATAAATAATTTTCTTTTTAGGTTCACATTATTATTTCAGAAATATTTTATCTTCATTTGTGCTAGATCTCCATATAGTAACAGCTACCTTTGTAATAAAAGGAATAATAACATTTTTTAAAAAAATAAATGTTTGTCTTGGTCCAGAGATGCAATTTCATCTGAGAAGGGGAATGCCCTGGTGTAGAAACTCCCTCCATCAACATAGCTTAGCAAACAATCTGCAGACCTAGTCTTAGAGGGTTGTCTGGGGCACCAAGAAGTTAAATTTCTTGCTCAGGATCATACACCCAGTACTAAATATCAGAGATGAAATTCAGTTCTTCCTGGGCACAGGAAGCCCAACAAGAATGGAAAGAAGCCTTTCCCCTCCTCTGCCTCCCTGTTGCCCAGATCCCACCTTCTTGAGGGGATCTGAAGGGAGCCTTCTCCTCAACATTCTTGCCAATAGCCTTCCTCCTCGGCTACCCTATCCCACTCCATTTCCCTATGCTTTAGGAGGCAACCCTGACCTCAGCTCCACTCCAACCTCTACCCCTTTCCCATTAGTCCTGGGTGAGGCCCCTCCAGCCTCCAGGGTTATTCACACCATTTGGATGATCAGAGAGTCATCAACCACACACCTTCTGGAAAGACAGAGGACTTAACATTTGCCCTTAAAACAAGGCCTTAATATTTGCCCAGCCACTATTCTCTCCAGCCCACCAGGCCTTACTACATGTCCCAACACTAAACCCTCCAGACTTCTCCCTAACCCTTAAGAAGGTAACTGTGTCAAGAAAAGACTAATCTGTTCAAAATATTCATAACAGCAACATTTTAAGGATAAAAAATAAGAAACAAATTATTCATCCAATCATAGGGGAATGGCTGAATAAATGGATATAAGAAATGTAGGGTATATGATATATGAAAATGTGATATATGAAAAAATTATGATATATATGGAGGCAGTCATGGCAAGTGACAGAGAGCTAGCGTTGGAGTCAGGAAGATCGGAGTTCAGTCCTTCCTCTGACATACGTTGGCTGTTTTTCCCTGGTCAAGTTACGTAAGTTCTGAGTCCCAGGCAACTTTCCGACATCTCACCACTCACATAGTCACCACCCTAGTACAGACCCTCATTACCTTTTGCCTGGACTATTGCAATAGCCTGCTGATTAACCTCCCTGCCTCAAGTCTCTCTCCACTCCATGCCATCTTCCACTCAGCAGCCAACGTGATCTTCCTAAATTGCAGGTCTGACTCTGTCATTCCTCCCACGGGAACCCCACACTCAATAAACTTCAGTGTCTCCAGGATAAATATAATTCCCCCTCTTAGGTATTTAAAGCCCTCCATGACGTAACCTTCCTAACCATTCCAAGTCTTCATCTCCTTTGCCCCTCTCAGTGCACTCCATGATCTAGCTACACGAACCTATTTCTGCTCCTTACATAGGACACCCCACCTCTCTATTCCATGTCTTTTCAATGGCCATCTCCCATGTCCACCTCTCGACTTCCCTGTTTTCCCAGTGAGAGAAGCTTTTCCCCAGATCTCCCCCCACCCTACCGCCAATATTTCAGTCTCTGAAATTACCTTCCACCTGCCCTATAAATATTTTGTATGGCCACAGTTATAGTATCTCACCCATTAGAATTCAAGCTTCTTAAGGGCAGGGACCTGGTTTCTGCCTTTCTTTCTATCCCCAGAGCTTAAGAAATGCTTGTTAACTGCTGCACCTGATAGGTGCAGGGCAGATGCCAGCCTGCATTGGTGGAGGGAATTATCTCACCAGTAGTTCTCCATAGTAGTAGTAATGGAATCATAGGTTGGTTTTTTTTTAATTTATGTAATGGAATATCATGGCACTGTGAGAAAAAAACAAATGAGAAGAATTCAAGGAAATACAGAGGAAATTCTATGAAATGATGCAGTGTGAAGAAAGAAAGCAAAATAACACAAAAACAAATGATATGATACTGACAGCTATATAAATGAAGTTAAGTTTCATTGCAATGAAACTCAGACCAAAAACAATAAGCATTAGTCTAACTTGTTTAAAGTTAAAGTATCACTCTTCCTTTCTTTTAATTAAAAAGGAAACCACTCCAATCTAAGATCACATGTGTTTTCAGTCACAATCAGTTTTATGCTGTTTTGCTGAATAGTTTAGTAGAGAGTGTAGATTGGGGAGAGGCGTAACTATGAATTGCATGGGACTTGCATGCTTCAAGAGCTAAAACTGCACTAAGACTTTTGGGACACCCTGGATATAGGTGCAATTAAAAACACTCCAGTTCTTTTACCAGTACAGTTGTTGGTCACTCATGTCCAACTTTGGGGGTTTGGGGTCTTTGTGACCCCATTTGGTTTGGGGTTTTCTTGGCAAAGACACTGGAGTGGTTTGCAATCTTTTCCAGCGCATTTTATAGATGAGGAAATAGAGGCAAACAGGGGCAAGTAACTCACCCAGGGTCACACATCTAGTGAGTGTCTGGGGCTGGATTTGAACTCCAGTCTTCCTGACTCCAGGCCCAGTGCTCTACCCACTGTGCCACCTAGCTGCCCCACCAATACAATTACATTCTGGCATTTCTTCCTGTCCCCAGGTTGGCTCCTGAGATATGCAGCACCTGAACAGTTGGAAATGATGCAATATAGCTGGTACAAACTCGTTAAAAAGGTATTTCAGTCTCCCTGCCACTGGGATCAAGATTATGCCAGCTGTAGAAAACTGTAAGTATCAATTCTTCCCAATGAAGATGTAGCATCAATATTACATTCAAATGATGCTACTGCTTTTACTATATATTTTCTAATCTAATTAAATGGTGTGTTTAAAATCATAACAGATCAATTCTTCCCAGTAAAGACATACAGGCTACATTACATCCAACGTGATACTTCTGCTTTCACTGTGTATTTCTAATCTAATTAAGTGGTACATTTAAAATCATGATAGATCAACTCTTCCCCATGAAGATGTACATCCAAATGATGCCTCTGCTTCTACTATGTATTTTCTAATTTAATTAAATGGTGCATTTAAATCACAATGTGAGTGAAAGTAGACCAATGTAAGGGGAGTGGATAAGAAGGGGCATAGTGTAAGCAGGTGGAGACATGAGCCAAAGATTGAATAAATTATACTCCTACAAAAATGTAAGCTGGGAAAGGTAACAGCAGGGGCACAAGTGAGAGCCAACAGCCACGATGGAGGTCTAAGGGGACAGATTGGATAATCGGTTATCTATCAGTGGGGGAGGGTAGACAGCCAGGTGATATTCTAATTAGGTCACTTGCTGCCTGGTGACCCAGATGAGGAAAGAGCACAAACAGAAATTTCAGGCAGCAGCCCACAGCAATCATAAAAATTGATAAATTCCAAGAGATAAAGGAAAAAGATGTCTCTATGAAATCCTTAAACGGGGGCTCGGGGGCGGGGGCAGTGCTTTGAGAGTGTAAATAACCAGGCTCTTTTCACAGTGGAGAAAATAAAGGAAATAGGGATTAAAACATCTGTGTTCTGGCCATTGACCAAGTATTTCTATCTGTAGGATCAAGGTAGATAAAGTTACAGCCATATGACCAAAGTACTAATTGCTAATTGTGACAAGGCACTTGCCTCAGCATCCCCCAGCTATTACATCAACATCCTCAGTTCTTTTGATCAATCCTCATATGGTATAATTTCAAGGGCCTTTATCATCCTCCTCTTGCTTCTCTGGATGTTCTCCAGTTTGCCAATGCTTTCTTAAAATTTGTTTCTCAGAACTGAAGACAAAACTTAGAATATGGCCTATGGCGGATTACAGCTGAACTACTACCTACCATATTCAATAAACCATTCCTCTCCCAATGCAACCTAAGATTTCATTAGGTTTAGGGGACTTGGAGGAGGGTGAGTTGGAGAGGTTGCCATGTTTCACCCTTATTCATATTGTCCACTAAAATCCCCAGCTCTTCTACTTACATATTAAATGCCTAATAGGCACTTAATAAATGCTTATTGGCTATTTCCTACCATTATCCTCTTCCTTTTTGTAATTATTATTACCAAAAAAAAAGCACATCTTGAAAATTTGACTATGTAAGACTCATCAAATCTGTGGTTACTTCTATCAGAAATAAAGCTTAAGATACTATCAGGCCCATATATTCCAAAATATTCATAACAGAACTTTTTGTGGTAGTCAAAAATTGGAAATAAAGTAGATGACCATCAACAGTGGAGTGGCTAAACAAACTGTGCCATGTGAATATCACAGAATATTAATATGTTGTAAGAAATGATGAATGAGATGAATACAAAGAAGCATGGAAAGATCCACAATGAACTGGTGCAGAACAAGGCAGAGCCAAGAAAGTAATACACACAGTAACCATAATAATGTAAATGGAAAGAATTACACACGCCTAAAATCAAAAATTAATTTAACAAAATCATAAAGATCAATCAAGCAGGAGTTGAATGAAGAAATGTGAGAGGACATCCCAACTTACCCTTTGTGGAGGTGAGCAGTCCACAAGTGCTACGTGTTGCACATATTTTCAGACTTTTGCAATGTACGCATTAATTATGCTGATTTTTTTCCCCTCTCTAAAAATACTATTTGTTATATAGGATGGCTCTCTGAGAGGAGAAGGGAAAGCAATACTTGGGATAACTATGATGATATAAGAAACTGAAAATGACAATACTTATTTTTTTTTAAAAAAAGACTAAGGAAAAAGCTCTATTTTTAGTTTGACATAAGGAAAAATTTTCAATTAGAGATATCCTAAAGTACAACAGACTGCCTTAGGAAGCAAGGGGATCTCTGTGCAATTTACATTAGCCAACATGTATTAAAAGCCTACTGTGTATAAGGTATACTAGTCATTAGGGATACAAAGAAAAATACAAAACAATCTCTGTTTCAAGAAACTTATATTTTAGTAGGCAAATACAACATATACACAGACAAATAAGAACTAGTCAATCACTAAACATGTATTAAGCACCTACTAAGTGCTGGCACTGTTCTAGGTGCTAGAAATACAAAAACAAAAATGAAACAATTCCTACCCTCACAGAATTTGCATTCTATAAGGGAAAAGAAATTTTTACAAATATAGCATATGCGAAGTAAATTTTTTTTTAAATGGGGCAAGGGAGAGGAAGGAGGAAAGGCCTCATGTAAGAAGTAGCATTTGATCTGAGCTTTGAAGGAAACTAGGGATTATAAGAAGCTAAAGTTAGGAGGACCTGCTTCTGGACACGGGAGATGGCCTGAGTTGAAAGGCCAGGGAGAGGGGATGGAGTGAGGTCAAGAAGAAAGTAAATTTGCCTAAAAGTGACTTTAGGATACAGCACCAATAACTGGAGGGAAAAGGAGGTGGCACTTGAGCTGACCATGAAAAAGGAAAGGCAAGGAAGGGGTAGATTCCCAGAAAAGGGAACCTTTGCAAAAGCGCAGAGATCTACCATGGCTTGCCAAATTCAGGGAACTGGTAGTAAGGCTGATTGACTGTAACACAGAGTATGTCAAGGGACTAACATGAAATAAATCTGCAAAGGTGAGTAGAAGCCAGATTGTGGAGGGGTATGAATGCCAGGCTTACAAATTTCTATTTAATCCCGAACAGGGGTTTTTAAACTAAGGGATACAGACTTCCAAGGGATCCATGAGATCAAGTGAGATAATATTTGTAAAGTGCTTAGGTGCCTATCATATAGCAGCTATATAAATATTTATTCCCTTCTCTTTCCTTCTTTCTACCACCACCAACCATGAATTTTAAAGGGGGTGAGGGGTGTCTGTGAAATTGGATGGGGAAAAAGTCACATCTTTATTTTCACTAACCTCTAAATGAAATTTAGGATTTCCTTCAACTGTGAACAAAGATAACAAAATATTATTCTGAGAAGAAATCCACAGGCTTCACTATACTGCCAAAGGGTATGTATAGGACAGCCTGTACTAGAATAGGAACCCACTGAAGATAAAGTCAGAGAGTGGCGTGGTCACTCCGAAGCCTTACGAAAATTAATTTGGCAGTTGTGTGGAGGATGGATTGGAGAAGGGAAGAGATTAACAGGGAGATCTATTAGGAGGTCTCTTCAAGCTGGATGACCAGCGGTCAGGAATGCTTGTAAAAGGGTATCCCTATTCATGTGTGGTTGGGCTAGCTGCCTTTCCAATTCTGAGATTCCAGCCTGGTAGAGAAGCATACTTCAGTAACCTCTGCACTACCAGGGAGGCTGAGGCTGAGCTGCAGCAGGGCTAAAGCTGCTTGGGTGTCCACACTAAGTCCAGCACCAATCTGGTAAGCCCTTGGGAGCTGGCGGGGATGGTGCTAAGGAATGGTGAAGCAGCCCAGGTCAAAAACAGAGTAGGTCAAAGTTTCTATGCTGATTAAAATTGGGACTGGCCACACAAATGCTCAACACACTGATTCCATAATTCTATGAGTGCATGTGCAGTATTCAGTTATGTCCATAAGTTAGATTGTTATCTCAGCGGAGGATGAGCAATGAACGGCACCTAGAACAATGCTAAACACATTATATTCATTAATGTCTTATTTAATAAGGTTGGTTACTATAGCTTCATGTTGTATCCGTACACTTTGTGAGCGAATAGGAAAGAAAGACTCACATTCTTTCATCATAAAGAAGAGTCAGACACAAGGTAAAAGTTTTAATAAAAAATGATTATTCTCAAAGATTTAGTGTTTTTTTTTCTTTTTACATTTGTTACATTCATTATCAAGGAAAATACTGAAAGACGTACACAAGGATCCCTTGAAGTGAAAAGGCAAGGATGGATTATAATCTGCACCAGGGGAGAGAATGCCAAATATCCATGAGATCAGAGATCCATCAAAGTGGTGAAATATAAATGTGATCACCATGGCTACATTTGTGGGGTAAGGAAAACTAACTGAAGGAACAAGAACAAAGGGAACAGGAGAGAAGAATAAACAATAAGAAAGGACAGCAGATAAGATGGAAGGCATGGGAGCAGTTAATGGAAGGAGAAAACCATGCTTCCTGAACAGGAAGCAACAACAGGCCGTGGACGAAAGCCAATATGTTTTTCAAGCAGAGGAGATGAGATGATTTCAGGATGTATAAGTTACTATATATTTGTCACTGCTCAATACCACAAAGGGCCTGTGCCTTAAGCCAAAGTTTTTATTGAGCATTATTGATTCAACCACCATTTACTAAAAGACTACTATACACAAAACAGTATAATAGACACTGGGGGAGAGATAAAGATACTCGGTTTCTACTTTCAAGAAACTTATGGTCTAGTGGATGAGAGGAAGGCATCAGGTGCAAGAGAGACAACACTTACAGAAATATTCCATACTAAAGTATTAAACTCTATTCTGCATTAGAGTTATCGTATAAGAGGTACAGATTGTTAGGCAAGGTCAAATGGATGAAAGATCATTTGTAACTAAGACCCAGAAGGAGAGCAGAAATCAGTGAAGTTTTCATGGAAGACGTGGGACCCAAAGAGGACCCTAAGGTAGGCCCTGAAGGGCTTCAACAATTAATTGCATATAGCACTATAATACTCTACCCTGTACAAAAATTTTGGATTTAATTTTAAATCCCCAAACTACCCCTGTGCTCTTCGAACAAATAAGATGATATACATATAGCACTTTTCAAAACTTAAAGTGCTGTATAAGTATTAGCTATTATTATCATTCACAACAAAGATCACCTCCAAGTCATTTCTTGTACATTTGGTTTCCCTGATTCCATTTTAAGCAAAGTTCAGAGGTTGAGTTTTTATTTTTATTTTTTGGGTGGGGGAATACTTCTCTACCTGTGTGTAATCCCCAGTACTGTATCTATAGATAGCAAACACTCATCCTAACAATGGAAAATCTAATGATGCTGAAGCCTATGAATGTCAATAAGCTGTAGATATTTATATCTGCAGATATTTTCCCACGGAAGAAGTTAGTTATGAAAATTGTTCTGTAGACCTCTGTTTGGCCACATCATATGCCTGGTCACACACTGGCAAACAAAGCTAATCAAAGACTCAGGCTCACCTGTCCATGACAAATCCCTGCAAGCTTCAACTGGATCATGCATCTGGTTCAGCAATACTTTGAGTCACCTCTTATCAAATCACTAGGAAAGTCAGTACAGTGATTACTCTAAGCCTTCTCCATCAAGCCTCCAATCCCATACCATCCCATTTCTTTACTTCTAAAGGTTTCTTTCTATATCCATCTTCTTTTCCTTTCCTCTGATCTCAGAAGAAGAGAAATCCCTCTTTTTCAAATCTAACTCTCCGCCTGTGCTCTCAACATCACTTCTTTCACCTCCTCCACAATCTCGTCCAATCAACCGAACTTTGTTAAGCATCTTGAGTATCTTCCTTGCCAGTTCCCTCTCCTCTGCTTCTAAATAGGCATAGATCTATATTTTGGAAAAGTCATTCAACTGTGCTATCTCATCTAGCCACTATCCCCCTATTTCTCACCTTCCCTTAGAGGCCAGTTGTGAGTGGTTTACACATACTGCCTTCACTTCCTCACCCCTCGTTTCCTCATTTGGCCCCAGTGATTTGTCTTTCATTTCCACTATTCTAAAGTAAACGTATTTATCAAAGAACACCAATAGCTTTCTAATCATCAAATCTAAGGGCCTCCTCTCAGCGCTCATTTTCCCTGATCTTTTCCATGTATGTCTGTCTCTCTCTCATCCTGTCCTCTGTTATACCTTGATACATGGCTTAAGAATGACCAAACTGGAAAAAAAATAATCAAATTGCCAAAAGAATAACATGACTACTAAGTGCCCTGTAGACCAGGCCCTTTAATGTAGATAAAAGTCAGAGGTTTTGTTGTGAAAGAACCATTGTCTAAGTATTCTTGGTTCTCTTCCTGGTTCTCTTCCAACTCTGTTGACTTTGATGGGTCTTCTTCTTCCTACTTCCCAATGCCTAAATGACAGCATTCTCCAAGGTTTAGTCCTTAGCTCTCCTCTATGAGGTCTTCCTGCTTCTAGCCTCTCTCCACTGTGAGCTTCATTTTCCCAAAATATTAATTTGATGACAAGTGTAGTTCTTGATTGTCTCTGCAGTTCAAATTCCTTAGTTTGACCCCTCCCCATAAACCTCTCTATACTTAATCCTACCTTCCAGACAGACTCATCCTGTCTCCACCCCTTTACACAATCCTGATTCTATAACTTTTCTCATCCTGTTACCACTCCCCTCTCCAGCACTCCACTTGTTAAAATCTTTCCTGTCCTTCAAGGAACACCTCAAAAGCTGCCTATGCAGTGATGGCTTCCTGACTGCCCCAAATGACAGTGATCTCAGTTGAATTTATTTACTTCCTAATATCGTTGTGAGTAAACCCCCTCTACTGATGAAGATCTGAAAATTGTTTGGGACACTGAGAGGTCAAATGCCCCACCTAGAGTCACAAAACTAGCCCTGTGGCAGAAGGCGCTTTGAACAAAAGTGACCCTGACTTCCTATATCATAACTGCCTCACAGAGAGATAGAGGTATAAAGATACAGATGATATAGAGACAGATGATGAGATATAGATGATATATAGATATGGATATAAACATGGATAATATAAATATGAGACAGATGATATAGATGATATGGATATAAATATAAGTGGATCAGCTATAGGTATAGATATACTCATAACTATAATACAGAATTTTAAAATCTATTATACAGTATTGAGTATTTTTATATGGCATGTGTGTGTCTATATATATATATATGTATGTATGTTTGTGTGTATATATAAAATATCCCTCAACTTCTTGACAAAGGGGGCTTTGTTTTATATTTGTCTGTCAACCTCAATGTTTAGCACAATGCCTTATGTAGCAGGTACACAATCAACATTTGGTAAGGGGTCACTTGATATGTAAGGTGGCCACCTAGATACAAATGTTAGATCCAACAATGTGTCAAGTGAAGCCACGATGGCCAGTTGGAAGCATAAGACAAAGCCTATGAAAACCTCAGAAGAGTGACACCAACATACACAACTGAAGTGACAAGAGAATCTTCAGTAATGGGATTCTGGAGGCCAGTCACTCCAAAAAGCATCAAATCTACAGCTCATCTGCCTGGTCTGGGGATATCCTGAGAATTGTATGACACCAGGATGCCAAAGCAGTTCCTGTAGGATAAAATGAAGAAAGGAGGCAAGCAATTAGAAATGGGGGCGGGGAGGAGTCTGAAGAAATCAGCCCTCTCAACGGTCCAAAAAACTAGGTATCGTAAGAGGAAGCACATCTTAATTATCTTCACATCTGCACCAGGACCTAACACACTGCTTGGCACAGAGTAGATGTTTAATTACTGACTGCCAAATGAATGATCACAAAGACTGCCTTGGTTTGGAGCAATCAGAGAGGAGGAAAATCTGATTGACACCATTGCTCTGACCACGATGCAACCCCCGCCCCACCCCCAAAAAAACCCCTATAAAATATTGACAACTTCAATCATCATGCACGAGCAATGTAGCCAGCATGGCCATTCATTTCAGTCCTTACAAGGCAGTTTGCACAGGGAAAATATGACCATTTAAGTGAAATAATGTTATCTAGAAATTCACCCTCCTTCCTACCCCTCCACAGCCTCATCCCACCAATGCCAGAAGGACAGAGAAATTCACAATACCCTAGAAAAGGATAAATTCTCTCTGACTGATACAACTTTGGAGACTCATTTTTCTTTAGGTCTAGAACTAAACAACTTAATGTTTATATAAATATTCTAACACCATAAATGTGCTACAAAAGCATTTAGAAACCATAGAATGGGGATAATGGTTAGAAGCTGGGGAAAAAAAGGAGCTCCCCAGGGCCTCTATCTACATTTTTCAGTCGGGTAAGGTAGGAGAACCAGATTAAAATGTAATTGGGAAATATTTAACAAAATAAGTAAAAATACAATAGAACACAATGTCAATATGTGGTTTTTCTAAGTCAATATGAGGCTGCCAGGATTTAGTGATCCATTTTTTTTTTTAGTTTGACATTACTGATCTATACATCTATACTCGAGAGGTAACACAGATCACAGATTTTTTTTTAAGGCTTTCAAAAATCAGTGGGACTGCAAGCTTTCTAGCTAAACCACAAATTCTGCATTGGCTCTGTACACCTATTGATAAACTAAATCACCTCCCCCCTGCCTAAGATTCAGCCTCATCTCCTATTTTTCTGAACTTATTAAGAGGTTAAGGAAATAACCCTGCAGCTGTAGCAAATGCCCTCACTGTCTTCCTCCCTAATTCTGCCCCTATCCAAAGGAAAAAAAAATTCCAAAAATTCCCATGAAGAACAAATAGGAAATTAAAAGGAGACACAGGATGTACTCATTTAAAAAAAAAAAAGAAAACACTGCCTGATTCCCATCAGGTCCACTGTTGGCATCTCCTTCTCCTCTATACTCTTCCCCTGTAAGTTCAGGAGCAACTTAAAACCAGTCTTTAATGAGGAAAAAAGCAGGAGAAGCTGGGGAGCTGGTTTAAGTTTCTCCACTAAGGAAAACAAATATACTGTAACAGACATGAAAACAAACATAAATGCAGAGAGCCCAGGCAGAGCCAAAATAAATTCAGGCAAATCTAATGAAAATGGGTCAGTGGGCCTAAGGAAAGGCTGAATGAACATGTTCTTCCTTTTATTTTGACCTCAGTTTCAAAAGAGGGTTTTTAGAGAAATTAAATGTCATAAGCATATCTCGTGTGCTATAACTCTATTAAGATAGAAAGCAGGAATGGCTAAAAGAGGAAAAACTCTAAAGGTCAAGAGTTTCTTTTTAAAGACTATTAGATTTTTAAGACTACTATGATTATTTTGGGCCCAGTCTGCTTTAGAAAATCTCTGTGTGTGAATCATATCCACCCATTAGACTGTAAGCAATTTGACAAGCTAAGATTGCCTTCTCTTCCCCACCTTTAAATCCTTAGCATCTAGCACAGTACATAGTTGGCGTTTAATAAATCTTTGGTGAATGTTTAATAGTTGATCTCTCTACCATCCACGTGCCTTCCAAAACAGGTCTCAAAACATACCACACTCTACTTCCTCCTCTCCCTAGAAAGTCTCCCACGACTGCCTCAAGATGAAGGTTCAACATTCCTGCACCCAGGATAGCAATAATAAGGATAATAATGACAACTAGAGCTAGCATTTATATAGTCCTGTAAGGTGTGCAAAGCACTTAAACAGGATCTCATTTGATCTTTACCACACCTGGAGGTAGGTGCTGTTACTTATACCCATTTTGTGAATAAGGAAACTGAGGCAAACAGGGGTTAAGTGATTTGCTCAGGGTCACACGGCTAGTAAGTGTCTGAGGCAGGATTTTAACTGAATCCAAATCAAGCATTCTCTCCACTAGCCTCCCTAGCTTCCAATTTACACTCCCTTAACTCTGCACTTTTTAAGTTTTCTGCTCCATGCGTTACAATTGTCAAAATTACATTGTAAATTGCTTTAAGACACATTTTTTTTTCCTTTACCCTCCTGCTAGGCTTATTATTTATTATTAGTAAACAGCTCAAAAAACAAAAGCAATTCCTATTCACATATAGCTATACAAGAGCTTCCCTAATGACCACCCCAAGACAGGGTAATGTGAATTACCTGTTTTATGGATGAGGAAACTGCGCTTCAGGAGCTAAATGAATTAGCCATCATCCCATAAATAGGAAGTATAAGCTGGGACTTGAACCCAACCAGGTCTTCTGACTCTATAGAAATAATTTCCAAGCCTCTAATTTTTCCAAAATTCTCCTTTAGTACTTATTTCCAGTAAATGCCTTCAGTTAATAATTTTATAACTACAATACTGGAGGCTAGGTACAGGAACATTTCCTTCAAATGCCATAAAAGCAATTCTCTAAATGCTTACTGCATACAGCACCAATATAGGAGGCACCCTGACATTTGTTAATAGTAAGGATGCTCTCCAGGGCACTCAAAAGGAATCACATCAAATACTGATGAGGCCTGCTGTGGACCCATTTGGAAAACCAGACAATTTAGATCATTCGAGTCCTGATCTCTGATAATCTAGCTACTCATTCATCATCATTTATTAATTCCAGGAGACTTTTGTTCCAGGCCCTAAATAATTTGCCAGGCTGATTTTTATCTGCAAGATGATCCATATATTCTACAAAGAAAAACAGAGAATTATGAGATACAATATGAGTTCTTCATTTTGGACTACATGTAAATTTGGGGGATGCTATCCAGAGCATTTAACAAGGAGAGTACCCCAAATATCACCTCCATCTCCTATAATTCACTCAAAAATCAATAAAATATCCTGACTACAGTAGCCTCCAATCTAGTCTCCTAGCATCTTTCCTCTCCAAACCACCCTCCCAATAACTCCAAACAGCTATTCCTAAAACATAGATCTGACCATACCATCCCCCCTCCCCCTCACAAAAAAATATCTTTTAAAACTCTCTATTGCCATCTCCAGTCATCCTGATCTATATCTTGCCACTGAACCCTGATGGCTCCAGAGGAGAGAATGAGGCTGGGGACCTTGCACAGCCCTGCCTCACTTAAATCCAGTACTCTTGCATGTCATGGCCTCACCTTCCTGATGTTATGGTCCTTTTCAAGAACAAAGGACAAACAATTGCCTCTAGGGAAAATAGAATTAATCCTCACCCTGAAAACTGAAGGCCTCCATAATCTCACTCCTATCTTTCCAGTCAAACTTTTTCAGGTCCTCTATTTTTGAAACATACAACCTCCTTAACTCCACCTCCTAAAATCCCTCAGCTTACTTCAAGACATCTCAGGTGGCCTTCCTAACAAAAGGTCTATCCTGATCCTCCCAGTTCCCAGCATTCTCTCCATTCTTGAAATTACTTTGTATGCACATACTCTGTACTTACTGACATATACGTGTTGTATTCCCTTTCCCTCACAGAACGCAAGCACCTGGGGAACACAGAGTGTTTCTTTTTTTTCTTTGTATTTTCAGGGCTTTGCACACAGTAGGCATTTTAAAATGTGTGTTTAATTAAATATCTAGGACTGCAAGTGCTTGCTGTCCATCTAAACCAAAGAGTAAAAAGAAAGCAATTTGTTTTCCAATCAGAAACACAACATGCTTGCAGAATTTATGTCCATTTCAAGAAAATGACTGGTCATCACTGCTTGGCACTTCAAAATTTAAATTATAAGCCAATTATGGGGCAAAGTAAGTATTTGGGAGAGAGCATCTCCACCTCTTTATGGTTAGAAACAAAAATTGTCACATATATTTTAGACCCTAATATATGTACACAAGCTAACACGTGTGGGATGTCTCTGTCTCCCTAGAGAAGCAAAAAGGACCACAGAATTAGAGCCGGAAGGAATCTTAGAAGTCACCTAGTCCAATGCCCTCATTTTATTTGCCCCAAAACTGAAACTTGCAAGGATGATATGAGTTGCCCAAGATAAAAAAGATAGTGAGTGGCCAGGATTCAAACTAACATCCCCTTGTCCCAGAGTGGGAACTCTGCATCACTACACAGGCTGCCTCCTCTAAGTATGTAAATATCTTTCAATCAATCAATAAACATGCCAGGCATTATTCTAGCCCCAGCAGATACAAATATAAAAGTCAGTTATTGGCCTCAAGGAATTTATAACATGCTAATAGATTAGTAAATGAAATATTTATACAAAACGAATACAAGATTATTTTCTGGCTTGTGGAGGTAAGGATTAATCAGGGAACTCAAGAAAAGCTTCTTAAAAGAGGTGACACTTAACTGTGCCTGGAAGAGAATTTAGGGGTTCCTATAGATTGAGTGAAGACAGAGCATTCCACACCATGGAAAGTCTGAGCAAAGTCAGGGCGGGGAAAGGGGAGGAGATACAAAATGGAATGTCAAAGGACTGGGAAGAGCCAATAGGTCACTTTTGCTGGATCTTAGCAGATCACGAGAGAGGATAATAAGTAATCAGTCTGGAAAGACAGGCTGGAGTCTGATCAGCATAACTAATAGGAACCCAGGAAGATCTGGGTTCAAATGTATCCTTTGTTACATTCTGTGTGACTATGGGTAAATCACTTAACTCAGGTCACTCTCCAAGAGGGTATGTTGCAGGTGAGTAGTAGTGCATTTGGCAGTGGTAGAAAGAGGCTGCACACCGGGATTTCCTTATACCTATGGAATCACAGGTCCAAGCCGAAAAATAAAAAATAAAACCCACAACCTATATCTGAGATTAAGATGCAGAACAATATAGTGGGAAAAGCATAGGTTTAGAATCAGAGAACCTTAGCTCAAATCCCAGTTTTGTCATTTACTGATAGAACAGTTTTAAGCAAATCACTTAACCTTTCTGGGCCTCAGTTTCCTCATCTGTAAAATGAGAGAGGTGGACTAGATGACCTCTAAAGTCCCTTGCAACACTCTATGATCTTATGATCTAAAGAATTCATATATATGCGTATATATATATATATATATATATATATATACGCATATATATGTGTATATGTATATTGGGATTGAACTTGTGTTTTCACCGCTATGAGGAAACTCCTTCTACCAATGCAGATGGCACCTTGCTTGCAATTTATAGTTGAAGACTTCAATTCTGCAATTTATAGTCTTAGGTCAGAGGCTCGCTCTTTACTATCTGTGTGACCTGAGCAAGTCACTTCATACAAATACTTACTTTGCCTCATAATTGACGTTTAATGTTAATTAAATTACCAATCACTTCATCTCTCATGGCAGTCAGTGTGTGACAGAAGTAAGACTTAAACCTAGGTCCTCCTGGCCCCAAGGCTAGCTCTCTATACACTGCCCACGGTTACCATATATGTGGTGGGTCTATGCATGTGAGTATACACAGATAAATAAACTAAGAAGGTATATAATATATTATGCAAGTTTTAAGCTTTAAGAGATTAAACCGGCACCGAGACTTTTGGGACACATTGCATATGTTGCATGTATATGTATAAGCGGATATAAATTCACCTTTATATATAGCGTACTAGGTGCTATTTTTATCCCCATTTTACAGACTCGAAAAATGAGGCAAAGAGGGGTTAAGTATCGGATGCCGAATTTGAACTCAGGGGCACGTGAAGGAACACACATACTTTTCCAGAGCAGCCCAGCCTAGGAAAGCACTACTACGGGCACTTCCTTCCAGGCACGGGCTTTTTTCCCTCCCCAAGCCAACTTGCCCGAATCAGAAAGCTTCTCCGGTGGCTGTCCCCCAATCCGCAGCGCCCGCTCCTCCTTCGGGGTGGGTCTATTTAGCTAATTCCCGCCCTCCCCCGCCCCCGTCACTTGCCAGCCTAAGGTGTCCCCGCTCCCCGCCCCAGGTGAAATCCATCTCCCCAGTCCAACCTAGACGCCTTCACGCATCTCCTTCTCTCTACGCTACTCCTAAGGAGGAATATGGACATGGGTAGACAGGAGATAAGGGTAGAGAGGCCAGACTTGGAAAGGTGTGTTCCCAAGTACACACGTCCCTCCATGGCAACCCTTTAAACACGTGGGTAGGCGCCCAGGGGTTGGGACGTGAAAGGTGGTCCCGCATCCAGCCTGGTAGCCGGGATCCCCTATCCCGCTGTCCTTGTACAGTAAATGGGGAAGGGCAAGCCCCTTGTCACCTCCCACCTCCAAGACATTAGGTGCTCCTTCTAGCCTCCATCCTCCTGCCCCTCCCATCCTTCCCACGGTATCCCCGGGGATGTGTGTGGTGCTCACACACACACACACAGGTGAGCAAGTTTGCCCCGTACCTGCACAGGCAGCGCTCGCACACTAACCCCCGGCTTCCTTTGCACACTGTGTAAGCCAACGGCTGCGACCTGAAGAGCAGCTCCCCGGGCCGCAGCGCAACCAGAGCACGAAGTCCGTTCCCCCTGCTCGGACTCCTGAATTTCTCCAGCTTGGACCTCTCCATCTTCTCTCCAAGCTAAATAGCCGCGCACTCAGCTCAGCCCTGTTACCCACTAGCTGACCGAGAACTCCCGGGCTTCCAGCGCACCCGCGCCTGCGCTCTACGCTCGCGCGTAGCCAAGGTAGGCGGGGGCCAGTTTCCACTACTTAACGAGTCCACTGAGCATGCCCAGGGCCAGAAGGCCGGAGTCCAGGGGAAGGTGCCTTAGAGAGCGGTAATGCAGGTAGCAAACCAGGGCTCTGTCCTTGCTGTCGTGTACTCCTTCATCCTAGTTGGCTAGTCTCGGGGGAACTGCGTTTCTTCAAGTTAATCAGTTACCTGATGGAATGTTGAGCTTAAGCCATCAGAGGAAGCTGAGCAGTGAGACCAGTGTCACAAAAACCCAGCAAGAAGAGAGTGTCTGGGAGGATGGAAAGGTCAACAGTGTCAAATGCTGCAAAGAGGCCGTTCGGGCCAACAGTCAGGAAATAATACCAATAATAATGGCTAGCATTATATAGCACTTCGAGATTGTAAAGCCCGTTACAAACATTGTCTTATTTATTCTCACCACAACCCCTATAAAGTAGGTATTAAATTTATCCCCACGTTACAGATGAGGAAACTGAGGCAAAGGTTACGTGTCTGGGACTGGATGTGAACTCGGGTTTTCCTGAATCCAGGTCCTGGAGGCTATCCACTATTCCCTCTAGCTGCTTTGAAGTAGGTTGCCTGGAAGAAAACAATTTCCATTGAGATATAGAGTCGTAGTCAGATGGCAAGAGATTAAAAAGGGGCAGCCAGGTAGTGCAATGGATTAGAGCACCGAGCCTGCAACCTGGAAGATCTGGGTTCAAATCCCACCTCAGAGGCTACTGTGTAACCCTGGACAAGTCACTTAACCCCTATTTGCCCCAGTTTCTCATCTGTAAAATTGGGACACACTAGAGAAGTAAATGGCACACTACTCCAGTATCTTTGTCATCTGTAAAATGGGGATATACTGGAGAAGCAAATGACACCCTCTTCCAGTATCTTTGAACTGTAGAGTCAGACAGGAGGACAACAACAAAGGGAGATGAGGAAGTAAAATATTGGCTGACCATCATAAATGACTGTTTTCAGCAGACTTTTAGATGCCTCTTCTCTGATATCTAAAATCCAAAGCACCTGCAACAGAATGGGAGCTATTTACAGTTGTGTGCTGAAGTCTGAGACGAATCCAGCCTCAGACATCTATGTGACCATGAGTATGTCATTTAACTCCTTTCTGCCCCAGTTTCTTCATCTTTAAAAGGGGAATAATAATAGCACCTACCTTGCAGGGTTGTTGTGAGAATCAAAGGAGATAAAATGTTTTGTTTTGGGGGGTTTTTTAGGAGGTAATATTTGTAAAGCATGTTACAAACTTTTAATTTGCTACTACTACAGCTACGGCTACGATTACTGCTACTGCAAATACAGTATAGGTAATCCATCCAAATGCAGGTTGTGATCAGGCAATAGACACCATTCATTCACTTGATCTTTCCTGTGTGGATGGTCAAGCCAAACTTCGACATATAATGACATATCTCTCCCAGGAGACAGTGTTCCAGGGGTTGATATAATCAGTACAGAAATATCTGAAGGACCTTACCATTGACAAAGATTCCATCTTTGACCTACTGAAAACACTGGTTTTCCTCCATCACAGAAGTGAACGCTATGGTTAAGTGTACATTTCACTGTTTTGTGTCTCACTGACGTTTCTGATAAGTGGGTTGTTGAATAAGGTGATTTCTATTGTTAGATATTTCAAATAATCTTAAATGTATATATGGATGACACTTGGTTGAAAAAGGTCCTTAAGGCAATATTTTGTTCTACAAAATCATGTGGTTTACCCCACACGTAAACAACAAACAAAAAACATAGTGAGATCTTATGTTATCTACAATGTAGATTCTATATCCTTCATTTTTCATTAGAGGAACCAGAATCAAAGAATTCCTTGAAGGAGAAATTTTTTGCATCAGTGGATGTACCTAGTTCTTCTAGAGCTGTAAAATGGTAAAGGTACATTCCATATTTGAATGTCAATTTAAAAAAAAAATCTACTTGTTCTATACTGAAACCTTCGTCAACAATACCTCCAATTCACATATAAATGACTCTCATTTTATCTTTTCAGTTCAGAATTTTTAAATTTTTTTGAAGAAAAAAAGTTATTGGAGGAAGCTTCTTGTTTGTGATGAGTTTTCAGATGTTCCCAGAGAGAGCAAAATTATCTGGATGAGGACAAAATGTAAGCCATAATTAAAGGTGGATAAGTTTTCAGGATAGTGTACAATGGTCCATCTATGTAATATGTTGGAATTGAATATATTCTTCCATAGAAACAATGCTATAAGTGATCATTAGTAATATTTTATAAACTAATAATTATTTGCAGCATTATTTCTATGGGAAGAATATATTCCAAATTCCCACTATGCATGTGAGGAGTCTAGCTTCCTAACCCAGTGGAAAAGCAGGTTGAGCACAAATTGGCAGAAGCGTGTTTATAGCACTTTATGGTTTACAAAGTATTTTACACATATTTTCTCATTTGATCCTTGTAACAATCCTATGATGTTGATGCTGTGATTATGCCCATTTGACAGATGAGGAAACTGAGGTTCCTAGAAGTTAAGCAACTTGCTCAGGGTCTCACAATGTCTGAAATGGGATTTGAATACAGGTCACCCAGAGAATGGGAGAATCATTCATATATTGGATGGCGAGAATCAGTGATGAAGGGGCCACAGGAATATCTGTAGATTCTGTGGATCATGTGAGATTCTTAAGTATTAGTCAGAATTCTTTTGTACAGCAAGCTTTTAGGGATTATCATTCACAAAGAACTAATCAAGCAACCAATTTGTTAGCTTTGGCTGTGACAGGCTGTAAAGAAGAATATCCTGCTGTTACTATGTGGCCTACTACAGACAGACTCTGGTACTCAATTAGGGACTGTATAAGAAAGTTAAAGGAGGAGGTGATGAAGACTGCTATTATGTTGAGGAATGCTGAAATTTATTATGAAACTCCCTTGGGAGTATCTCATAGGAATTTGATAGTTCAGACATGTGATCCTGACTCTGCTGATTGCAGAAGTAGGGAACCCTCTTTCAGTGATGCTGGATAAGATTTCACAGTTAAGTGACTTAGGAGACTGAGGAAGTAATATATTTCCTTGGGAAAGAAGGGTACATAGCCAACAGTTTCAACATCAGAATAGAATGACAAGGAAAGAGATGTTTACTGCTCTATTGAAAGCAGGGGTAGATTTTAGAAGAATAGATGGTATTCTAACTAATGAGCTATACAAAATGTGCCAAAAATAAGGGGCTTAATAGCAAACAGAACAGAGAAGTAAGAATTGCCCATCCAAATCATACAGATCTTGAACTCTTGTATCCAAGTGAGTCACACCTTCAAGGAGACTAGGGAATAGGCCGAGCCCAGCTCAAATTAAAGAAGCACACAGACAGGATTACAGACCCCATACTAATCTGACTATATATTGGAGGAATGGATCAAATACTGTAACTAGGGCAATGATAGACACTGGGACAGAGGCCAGCTTGATTTATGGAAACCCTCACAAATTTAAGCATGGAACTCCTATTACCATCACAGGACTAGGAGGGGCTGAAATATCAGCCAAACAAGTGAAACTGGTGATGAAAACTGGACAATTGCAAAACAAAATACCGTGGTCATTGTACCCATCCCTGAATATATCATCGGAATAGATATATTGAAAGGCATGACTCTGAATTTGCCTTAGAGGAGATATCAATTTGCAGTAAGAAAGATAGGAATTAATACCGTTTTGGTGGGAAAAGTAAAAATGGACCCAATCACTTTACCTGAACCTTCTAAAGTAATTACTTTGAAACAGTATTGTGTGTCAGGTGGACAAGATGAGATTGCCAATACTGTAAAGGAATATGTTGAAGCAGGAGTGTTAGTACATATAACCACTCAATGGAATAACCCTGTATGGCCAGTATGAAAGTCAGATGGTATGTGGAGAATGACAGTGCAGTGGATTATAGACAATTGAATAAAGTGACTCCACCCTTGTATGCCGCTGTTCCAGATACTGTTACCTTAATAGAAAGGATCCAGAAATATGATGAGACTTGGTATGCAGTTATTGATTTGGCCAATGCTTTCTTTACGATCTCAATAGACTCCAAACAGTGGGACCAGTTTGCTTTCACATGGCAGGGCTGACTATGTACTTTTACACAACTGCCACAGGTATATCTGCACAGCCCAACAATTTGTCATAGGATTCTGGCTGAAAATTTGGATGAATTGATGTTACTGGTATACAACTTACCCACTATATAGATATTATAATACAGGGAGAAAATGTAAAAGAAGTGGAGAAGAGTTCAATGCTTTTAATTGAACATATGAAAAGCAAAGGATGGGAAAATAACCCTGCAAAGATTCAAGGGCCAACTCAAACTGTAAAGTTTTTGGGTATACAATGGAATAAAGAACTGCAAGAAATTCTCCCACAAGCTCAACAGAAGATTGAAGATTTTCCTATCCCCACCAATAAGAAAGGCACAAAAGTTCATAGGACTGTTTGGATATTGAGGCATCACATTCCACATCTTGGATAAATTTTGAAAACCTCATATAAAGTTACCAGGAAAAATTATGAATTTGATTGGGGACTTAAACAGAGTAAAGCTTTTGAAGAAGCTAAAGCTGCTATACAATTGGCTCTGGATTTATGGCCTATGCAAAGTGAACTGGTGGAATTACAAGTGACTGTGCAAGATGACTATATGAATTGGAGTTTATGGCAGAAACAACAAAGCTGAAATGTACCCTTAGGATTTTGGTCAAGGAAACTACCTTCATCTGGATTACAACATACGCCTTTTGAAAAGCAGTTGTTAGCTGCATGTTGGGCTTTGGTAGAGACTAAACAACTGACTCTGGGCCATGAAGTGATAATAAGTACCCCAGCATCTCACAGAATTGGACATGCTCAAGAGGCTAGCATAATCAAATGGAAATTATATATTCAGAATTAATTGAAAACAGGCAAAAGTAGAGTTTCTGCTCTACGTGAATCCATAGCAAGCATTGACATTGATGGAAATGACAAACTGTCAGAACCAAGGCAAAGGTTGGTACAATCCTTGGTAAAACAGAATGACAGATATGATAGAGTGACTGAGGAACAGAAGAAATATGCATGGTTTACTGATACAAGAGAAAAATATTTGGAAAGACATTGGAAAGCAGTAGCCTATAACCCATATACTAAGAGAAATTTGGAAAGTACTGGGATAGGTGGAAGTAGTCAATTTGCTAAACTTATGGCAGTACATCAAGCTACTGAAACAGAGAAGGGAAGAAAGTGTCATATATTCACTGATTTGTGAGCAGTAGCCTATGGGTAATTTACATGGATGCCAATGTGGAAAAATCAAAATTGGGAAATTCATGGTAAACAGGTTTGGGGCAAAGAACTATGGGAAAATAGATGTGACATGTCTTTGGTTACTAATTTGTCAGTTTTTCACGTAGACACTCACATGCCCCTCACTACACCAGAACGTGAGTACGATACACATGCTGATCGACTAGCAAAGATTGCTATTGAACATATAGTCCTTACACCAACATCAACTGATGATCTGGTACTAGCAAAATGGTTCTACCAAATGGCTGGACATTTAGGGGTCCAGGCAACACACCGGTAGGCACAAGATCGAGGTATTAGTATCTCTTATTCATTGTTAAAGCAAGTAACAGAGGAATGTCATATATGTCAATTGGAAAAGGAATGAACTGTCCCTCAGGTAGTAACTGGAGAAATAGCAAGGGGAAAAGTTCCAGCCCAGATTTGGCAGATAGATTATATTGGACCACTACCCCAAGATAAAGGATGCAAATTTATATGTACTTGCGTTGACACCTACTCAGGTGTACTAGTGGCTTGTCCTTATAAGGATGCAACCCAGAAAACATCTGTAAAACTCTAGATATTATAAGTCTATATTTTGGAAGGCCAATGCGGATTCAAAGTGACAATGGGTCACATTTCAAAGGTAATGAGTTGAAGAGATAATGTATATTGAACAATATAGAGTGGATATATCATATTCCATATTATCCACAAGCATCTGGATTGATAGAAGAATGAATGGATTGTTGAAAGAACAGTTAAGAAAGTTAAGTTCTAATAATTCATATCAACATTGGAAGGATAATTTGTTCATTGCTTTACGTAATTTGAATAATAGGCCGTTGAGAGGAAGTATACCTCTAGCCAGAATGATGACCCTGAATCTGCAAATTAGAAAACAGCAAACACATAAGATCCAAAATATTGAGTGACTGTGAGGGAAGATGTCCCACAACCTTATCCAGGAATACCTGGTTCAGCAGGATATTGTTTACATTGTTTAGAGAACTTTTGGTTGGATAGAAAAAAGATAAGAAAAATCTCTACTGGGATATGTGTGAGAATCTCTAAGAATCATTTTGGACAGATATTTACCTAAACCAGGATTAGCAGCTCAGGGAATACATGTATTAGCTGGAGTGATAGATTCTAGTTATCAAGGAGAAATTATTGTGACATTCCAGAATTTAGGCGAAGAACTTATACAGTTGTATAAAAATGATAGAATAGTTCAATTGATTATTATGCCCTTATGAAACAATACCTCTTGTGAAAATTGACCCTCCTTCCAAAATAACTATCAGAGGAAAGGAAGGATTTGGTTCTACTGATAGAATAAAATTGGAAGCTAAAATATGGGTTAAATTGAAGCCAGACGATGTTCCAAAGGCTGCAGAAATTATAGCACATGGGAAGGACAATACTGTAACAGTAGTCTACCCAGGAGAAAATAATTATGAAATTGTACACTTGACCCATGTATTCTATTGTGAATGAGACTATGATAGTCTCTTTGTTTCTTTTTGGCTCTTATCTATTAATTTTGTTTGTGAGATTTGTTTCCTGCAGGCTTAGTGCCACCCACCTGCAGATGCCTGATTGCTTAGGCCAGATGTCACCCTCTGTTGTGTTCAGATGTCACCTCTGGACCTGTCCACAACTGTGATATGTCATCTCTGGACCTGTCTACGACTGCGATGTGTCATCCTTGGACCTGCTATCAACAGAGTTCCAGATGCCAGCTTGCTAAAGAACTGACCTCTCGAATAGGACTCTTTATCTTTTGGGGCAGGGACAGCTCTACGTCCAATTTTAGCAGGAAGAAGCTTTGGAGGATGGGACCTTCGCCCCTTACCCCAAGATTTTGAGCCCCTTTCATTTGAGGGGGGAAATGATGACATTGCTTTATGTACTTATTTTGTGTTATCCCTGTTACATTGTTGTGTAAAATTCTGTTGACACCAGTTATCCCAGACTTCCCATTGCCTTATGTAATGGATAAGAAAGACCTTGGGGCCAAATATAGTAGCAATTAGATTTGAAGATCTTTCCCACCTATTAATAGGCCATGTGACCTGCTTACATCACAGGAAACCTAGGTTACATGTGGTAGGAGGAGCTTCCTGACAGGAAAAGGAAGTTATATCACAAGAAAATGCTGAGAAAGAGAGAGAGAGAATATTGTTATGACTGTTAATGGCCACCCTCATGATTGTTGAAACTGAACAGGCTGACTTAGCTGTACTGTGAGTTTGTCTTTGGGGAGACCCCAGCAGGGGGTCGGAGAGGTTTTGGGATGGCGAGTCTCCAGATTGTTATATTGTGTGTGAAATGTTTTACTGCTGAGGTAGACTAGATAAATGGCTTGTAGGCTATGGTTCTCTAGTGTCTGAATAAATGGTTTACTTCTTCTACCTTCTATGTGGAAAGTCTCGTATACTTTGTGATATACAGCTACACAGGCATTTTGACAATCATCATCTACATTGTTATCATTGCCTTACTGGTACAGGAGTCAACATGCAAGTAACTATGTGCATAAATGAGATTAGATAGATAGATAGATAGATAGATAGATAGATAGATAGATAGATAGATATTAAGTTGAAGGTAGTCACAGTGGGAAGGCACTAGCAGCAGTGGCCATCAAGGAAAGACCTCCTGCAGAAGTTAGTATCTGAGCTGAGTCTTGAAGGAAGCTCTGAAGCTGAGGTGGGAAGGAAGAGCATTCCAGGCATGGCGTATAGCCAGTGGAGATTCTGGAAGTCAGGAGATGGAATGTCATGTGCAAGGAACAGTGGGCAGGCCAGCATAGCTGGATCACAGTGAGTGAAGGAGAATAAGTTGTAAGAAGACTGGAAAGGTAGAAAGAGGTGATATTGTGAAAGGCTTTAATTATCTAAGAGAGTGCTTTATATTAGATACTGGTGTTAACAGGGAGCCACTGGAGTTTATTGAGTAGGGAGGTGATATAGTTAGATCTGCATTTTAGAACAATCCCTTTGGCAACTGAGTGGAGGATGGACTATAGTGGGGAGAGACTTGAAGCAGGAAGAACAACCAGAAGGCTATTGCAATAGTCTAGGAATGAAGTGATGAAGGCCAGTACCAGCATGGCAGCTGAATAAGTAGAGAGAAATGAATATGCATGACAGTTGCGAAGATAGAAATAACAGGATTTGACAACAGACTGGATATGAAGTATGAGTGCAAGAAAGGAGTTGAAGCTGACACCGAGGTTGAGATCCTGGGTGACTGAGGGAATAGAGGTGCCCTCTAGAGTAACAGGTAAATTGCAAAGAGGGAAAGGTTTTAGAGGAAAGATAATTCTGTTTTTGGACATATTGAATTTGATATGACTACTGAATATCCCATTCACAATGTCTGGAGCTCAGGAGAGAGGCTAGGGCTGGATACATACATCTAGGAATTATCTGAATAGAGATGATAGGTGAAACCATGGGAGCTGATAGCACCTACTCTAGGCCAGGCAATGTGCTAAGCATCTTAGAAATATCACTCCATTTGATCTTCATAACAACCCTGGGAGTTAGATGCTATCATTATCTCCATTTTACTTTTGATGAAACTGAGGCAAATAAAGGGTAAGTGATTTGCCTAAGGAAAGCTAGGAAGTGTCTGTCTATTCATTTCATCAAATGAGATAGTATAGGCTGAAAAGAAAAGAGGATGACCCAAGACAAAGCATTGAGGGAAACTAAATTATAGGAGCATGAAAATGAATTATCCTACAAAGGAGACTAAGGAGTGGTCAGACAGGTTCTGACTGTCTGAGCTGGGAGAAAAGAGTATCATACTAACCTATAGAAGAGAAAGTATCCTGGAAGAGAGGTCAAAAAAGCTTCAGAGGGATCAAGAATGGTGAATATTGAGAAAATACCACTAGATTTAGCAATTAAGACATTAATAACTTTGGAGAGAACAGTTTTAGTTGAATGATGAAATGAGAATGCAGATTACAGGTAGTTTAGAAGAGAATGAGAGGAAGTAGAGGTACCCAGTATAAATGGTTTCTCCACTGTATTCAGTAACAGCAATATTGTACAATGGTGAACAGTGAGTGACTTAGCTATTCTCAGCAATGTGAAGCTCTAAGACAGTTCCAAAGGACTTATGACAAAAAATGCTATCTGTTTCGAGAGAAGTAACTGATGAAGTCTGAATACAAATGAAAGCATACTTTTTAAATTTCTTTATTTTTCTTGTTTTGGGTTGTTTTGGTTTTTGTTGGGTTTTTGTTTTGATCCGTGTTTTCTTTTAGAACATAGCTAATATGACAATATGTTTTCCATGACTGTACAAGTATAAACTATATCAGACCTGCATAATTTGGCAGTAGGTAGGGGCCAAAAGTAAAATAAGTTAAACTTCTTTTTATTGCAAATAGATTACACTACAGACAGACTGACAATGGTTGGTTGCCCAGGGTCATGTGACAAACAGGAAAGTGTGCAGTGGCAACCCTACTTTTTTGTGTGCCACCTAAAATCCTTTGGTGGGCTGCAAGCAACCCACAGGCCATATGTTGTACAGGTCAATCTATATCAAATTTCTTGCCTTCTCAAGGAGGGAAGGGGGTGGGAGGGAAAGAGAATTCAAACTAAAAATTTTTTTAAAACAAACATTAAAATTTGTTTTTATGGGGCAGCTAGGTGGCACAGTGAATAGAGCACCAGCCCTGGAGTCAGGAGGACCTGAGTTCAAATCTGGCCTCAGACACTTGACCTTGGGCAAGTCACTTAACCCCAATTGCCCTGCCTTCCTCACTCCAAAAAATGTTTTCACAGGTAATTGAGAAAAAATAAATTTAAATAAAAACAAAAAAAATAATGAATAGTTTCTCAGGTTTAGCCTAAGAGAGAGGAAATATAAGATGATAGCTAATAAGGATTATTATTATTATCAGATCAAGTGGGAGTTTTTTAAGGGTGGAGGAGACATTAGTATATTTGTAGGCTGCAAGGAAGCATCCAGTAGACGAGGAAAGATTGAAAAATTACCAAGAGTGGGGATAATAGTGAGGGCGATCTGCTGGAGAAAACTGAGGGGATAGGATTAAGGGTAAATGTCAAGGCTTTGCCTAGGCAAGGAAAAGGGCCACCACTTTATAAAAGACAGAGGTGAAGGAGGAGATAGTGGATGAAGACATGTGAGTGATATGAGATGAGGAAGGGGGTATGCTCTAGGAGATTTGTCTCAATTTCTGAAGTCTGAGGTGAGGTCCTCAGGTGAAAGGATGGGAGTAGAGGGAGAACAGGAGGCTTTAAAAGAGAGAAAAAAGGTTTATAATAGTTACTGTGGTGAGCAAGACAGCGAATTGACTAGGGAGGGATGAAAAAGATTGCCTTTCAATGAGGGCCCAGTTGGGACTACATAGCATTAAGTTATAATGATCACTTGAAAGTTTTATGATTTTCTCCAACTTTTTTCAGCAGAATAATAGCAAAGGAGGTAGATGGGGGGAATAATCCAAAGTTGGGATTTGGCAAGGCATGATTGGTAATATGACGAGTGGGCGAGGGATTCAAGAGTAGCCCAAGGAATAAACATAGGGAGCTCGGTGGCACAGTGGATAGAATGCTGGGCCTGAAATCAGGAAGAATCATCTTTCCGAGTTCAAATCTGGCCTCAGACACTTATTAGCTGTGTGACTCTGGGCAAGTCACTTGGCCCTGTTTGCCTTAGTTTCCTTATCTCTAAAATGAGCTGGAGAAGGAAATGGCAAACCATTCCAGTATCTTTGAGAAGAAAACCCGAAATGGGGTCATGAAGAGTCAGGTACAATATAAACAACTGAACGACAAAAATATAGGGAAGGGAGGAGAGTGTGGCCAGTGCAGGGGTGATGATGGTCTGGGAAAGAACTGAAGTATATGGAGAACAGAGGTCGTGGTGAAGTCAAAGAAAAGGTTTGGGAGTTGTAAGGCAGAAGGGAATATAGAAAGATAAAATATAGTGATCAGATAAAGGAATTTTGGAATACATGAACATGGAAGTGGAAACTATGTGGGTGATGGCAAGATGAAGCCTATGACATCTCTTTTTATATAGCTGAGACAGAGTGGAGAGGTAGGTCATGGAAACCAAGTAGACTGAAGAACTGGGAAGTTAAGATAAGTTGAGTGAACATCAATATGTATGCCGAAGTCCCCTGGGAAGGGGCAGGAATGAGTTGTAATGGAGAGGAAGACTGTGAGCGAGGTATTGAACTCACTACAGAAAAGACCTCCTGTTCATTTCAAAAAAGAACTCAAGCTCAGGTCTTTGTACTTTTAACCCAGTGCTTTCTTCACTACACCACTCATGATAATTTTTTAAAATTAATTAATTCATTTTTAGTGTTCAATATTCACTTTCATAAGATTTGGAACTCTAAATTTTCTCCTCCCCCAACCCCAAGATTATATACAATCTGATATGGGCTCTCCATATAAATTCATATTAAACATTTTCACATTAGTCCTGTTGTAAAGAAGAATTAGAACCAATGGGAGGAACTACAAGAAAGAAGAAACAAACAAACAAACAAAAAAACCAATGCAAATAGTATGCTTCAATCTGAATTCAGATTCCATAGTTTTTTCTGGATGTGGAGAGCATTTTCCATCAACTCATGACAATTTTTAATGGTCTTGTTAAACAAGATTCTGTTTTATTGTGATTTGTTTTAAGTCTTTCTCCTCATAGCTCCCAAGCATTGGAGAGTCATTTAAAGTTTAGAACTTTATATTTCTCTTTAGTCCTATAGCATAAAATTGTAGTTATTTTTCCAGCCAGCTCTTATTAAAAATCATATTCTTGGGAGGTGGAGCCAAGATGGCAGAGAAAAGCCAGAAAGTTGCCTGAGATCTTCTCAGTTTCCCTTGGAAACAACATTAAATCAAGCATTTATACAAATTCTGGAGTGACAGAACCTACAAAAAGATTGAGTGAAACAATTTTCTAGCTTAAGATGACTAAAAAAGGACTTCAGGAAAGATCTGGCTCACTTGGGTAAAAGCAAAATGCAGCCCAGCACAGGCCTTAGGCAAGCCAGTGGAAGGCTCTTAGTCACAGTATAGATCAGCAACCAAGGACCCTCAGTCCTGGCTCAGCAGGCCAGGTACAGCAGACCAGCTGTCAGACCTCCAGCCTCAGCACAGAAGGCAAACTGCCATCCCTGGAAGCCCCATCACAATAGGCGTGACTAGGCCAGGACACCTCAATAAAGTAGGCAGCTACCAGCACCTGAGGCCCCAGTGCAGAAAGCCAGTGACCAGGCTCCTGGCCCCCAGCACAAGAAGCTTGGGAAAGTGCTCCCCGTCCTCCTGAAGCAGAGCTCAACTTTAAAAATGAGCAAAAAAAAGAAGAGGGGGCGGAGCCAAGATGGCGGCTGGAAAGCAGGGACTGGCATGAGCTCCCCGCCAAGTCCCTCCAAAAACCTATTTTAAAAAATGCATCTGAACCAATTCTAGAGCTGCAGGACACACAAAATAGCAGAGGGAAGCAGGTCTCCAGCCCAGGACAGCCTGGATGGTGTCTGGATAAAGTCTATCCTGCATGGAGCTGGGAGTGGAGCAGAGTGGAGCCCAGCATGGGCGGCGTGGACCAACCAGACCAGGAGCCTGGCGGAGCGTGCCCTAGTACCCCGAATCAGTGAGCTGTGGCAGTTACCAGATTTCTCAACCCACAAACACCTAAGACCACAGAGAAGATTAGTGGGAAAAGCTCCTGGGGACAGAGTGTAAAAACGAGTTTGCGGTTTGGCCATGGTCCCGGGGGCAGCAGAGGTGGGGCAGCTTTAGAACTACAGCTGCAGTTGCTTCTGGCCCCAGGCCCACCTGGTGGGAGGAATTAAGTGGCTGATCAGAGCAGGAGTGAACAGCCTGCT
>CM053626.1:231483913-231506113 GCA_028646595.1 Phalanger gymnotis
CCACTTTGTGGGTTCTGCAGCTCTAAAATTGGTTCAGAGCCATTGTTTTATAGGTTTTTGGAGGAACTTGGTGGGGAGCTCACGCCAGTCACTGCTTCCCAGCCGCCATCTTGGCTCCGCCCCCCCCAAGGCAGAAATATTAAATGCATCTTTTTCAGACCATGATGCAATAACAATTACATGTAATAAAGGGCCATAGAAAGATAGATTAAAAATTAATTGGGAAGTAAATAATTTAATCCTAAAGAATGAGTGGGTCAAATAAATCATAGAAACAATAATTTCATCAAAGAGAATGACAATAATGAGGCAACATACCAAAATTTATGGGATGCAACTAGAGCAGTTCTTAGAAGAAATTTTATATCTCTAAATGTTTATATGAATAAAATAAAGAGCAGACAAATGAATTGGGCATGCAACTAAAAATTTAGAAAAAAAAAACAAATTAAAAATTCCCAATGAAATACCAAATTAGAAATTTTGAAAATCAAAGCAGAGATTAATAAAATTGAAAATAAGAAAACTATTGGACAATAAATAAAACTAAAAGCTGGTTTTATGGGGGAAAACAATAAAATAGATAAACCTATGCTTAATTTGATTTAAAAAAAAGAAAACCAAATTACCATTATCAAAAAGGAAAAGAGCGAACTTACTACCAATGAAGAGGAAATTAAAGCAATAATTAGGAGCTAATCTGCTCAACTGTATGCCAATAAATATAACAATCTAAATGAAACGCATGAATATTTACCCCCCAAATCCCCAGATTAACAGAAAAGGAAATAAAATATTTAAATAACCCCACTTTAGAAAAAGATATTGAACAGGCCATTAATGAACTCCCTAAGAAAAAAATCTTCAGGGCCAAATACATTTACAAGTGAATTCTACCAACCATTTAAAGAGCAATTATTTCCAATACTATAAGCATCTGGAAAAATCGGTGAAGGAGTCCTACCAAATTCTTTTTATAACACAAATATGGTGCTGATACCTAAACTTGGAAGAGCCAAAACAGAGAAAGAAAATAATAATTTCCCTAATGAATATTGATGTGAAAATTTTAAATAAAATATTAGCAAAGAGATTACAGCAATTTATCGCCTGGATAATACATTATGACCAGGTGGAATTGTTACCTGGAATGCAGGGTTTGTTCAATATTAGGAAAACTAACAGCATAATTGACCATATCAATAACAAAACAGAAATCACATGATTATCTCAATAGATACAGAAAAAAAAACTTTTGACAAAATACAACACCAAATTCCTATTTTTCAAAAAACCTAAAAATTATAGGAATAAATGAGTTTTCCTTAAAATAATAAGTAGTATCTACCTAAAACCCAAAGCAAGCATTATATGTAATGTGGATAAGGTAGAAGCCTTCCCAATGAGATCCGAAGTGGAACCCCTTATCACTACTATTATTCAATATTGTACTAGAAATGTTAGCTTTAGCAATACAAGAAGAAAAAGAAATTGAAGGAATTAGAATAGCAAAGAAGAAACACAACTATCACTCTTTGCACATAATATGATGGTATGTAGAGGGCGAGCTCTGAGAAAGTCCATTCTGGGATAAGATACAGGCCAGGTTTTCACTGAAGCCTTTTCTTGCCCTTGGGCTGATAACTCAGGATGTGGGGTCTCCAAATCCCCTCCACACACATGTGCTAAATACCATCTGTGGGCTGTTAACACAATATTGTTATGGCAAAAAGAGAACAAAGCATGAGAAAGTCTTGCAACGTAACAAATATTTCGCATGAGAACTTGTTGATCTGCTTGCCTAAAAAGTACATAAGCCCTTTCCCTCAGCTTAATAAACGGAGCTGTGCTATACTCTCCCACCTGGCCCATGTCTTCTTTTCACTCTTTGCCGCATCTTTTTCCCTCTGGTGGCCTGGCCCCATAGCCGCTGGTGCCAATGATATACTTAGAGAATCCCAGAGAATTCACTAAAAGTTTTCTTGAAATAATTAACAACTTTAGCAAAGTTGCAGGACATAATACAAATCCACATAAATCATCACCATTTCTATATATCGCCAACGAAGTCCAAGAGCAAGAGATAGAGAAATTCCATTTAAAATAAGTGTAGACAATATAAAATATTTAGGAGTTTTCCTGCCAAGGCAAACCCAGAAACTATATGAACACAATTACAAAATACTTTTCACACAAATAAAGTCAGATCCAAACAATTGGAAAAATATCAATTGTTCATGGGTAGGCTGAGCTAATATAATAAAAATGACCACTATACCTAAATTGATTTACTTATTCAGTGCCAAACTAATCAAAGCAAAAATTATTTTATAGAGCTAGAAAAAATAACAAAATTTATCTGGAAGAACAAAAGGTCAAGAACATCAAGAGAATTAATGAAAAAAAAAGAATGCCAAGGAAAGTGGCCAAGTCATACCAGATCTAAAACTATAATATAAAGCATCAATTATCAAAACTATTTGGTACTGGCTAAGAAATAGAGCAGTGGTGAATTCGCAGGTGTATGTAGAACCTATATTGGATTACATGCCATCTTGGTGGGGAGAGGGGTGGAGAGGAAAGGGAAGAAAATTTGGAACTCAAAAACTTGTGAAACTGAGTGTTGTAAACAAAAAATAAAAAATAATTTTTTTTCAAAAAAAGGAAAAAAAGAAAGAGATCCCAAAATTAAAAAAAAAAAAGAGTGGTGGATCAGTGGGATATTTTAGGTACATAAGACACAATACTAAATGACTACAGTAATATTCTGTTTGATAAACTCAAAGACTCCAGCTTCTGGGAGAACTTGCTGTTTGACAAAAACTGCTGGGAAAACTGGAAAACAGTATGGCAGAAACTAGGCATAGAACATCTCATACTATACACTAAGATAAGGTCATAATTTGGATATAAAGGGTGGTGCCATAAGCAAATGAGGAGAGCAAGGAATAGTTTATCTGTCAGATCTATAGAGAAGGGAAGAATTTATGACCAAACAAAAGACAGAGGGTGGATCATTTTGATTACATTAAATTAAAAAGTTTTTGCACAAGTAAAACCAATACAGCCAAAATTAAAAAGAAAGCAGAAAGTTGGGAAACAATTTTTGCAGCCGGTGTTTCTGATAAAGGCCTCATTTCTGAAATATATAGAGAACTGAGTAAAATTGACAAGAATACAAGTCATTCGCCAACTGATGAATAGTCGAAGGATATGAACAGGCAGTTTTCAGATGAAGTTAAAGCTATCCAGTCATATGAAACATGCTCTAAATCACTATTGATTAGAGAAATGCAAATTAAAACAACTCTGAGATACCACCTCACACCTTGGCTAATATGACAAAACAGGAAAATGACAGATGTTGGAGATCTGGGAAAATTGGAACACTAATACATTGTTGGTGGAGTTGTGAACTGATCCAACTATTCTGGAGGGCAATTTGAAACTATGCCCATACTTCCATGCATACTTTTTGATCCAGCAATACTACTACCAAGTCTGTATCCCAAAGAGATCATAAAAAAGGGAAAAGGACCCACATGTACAAAAAATGTGTATTGCAGCTCTTTTTGTGGTGGCAAAGAATTGGAAATTGAGGGGATGCTCATCAGTTGGGGAATGACTAAACAAGTTGTAGTATATGAATATAATGGAATACTATTGTGCTATAAGAATGATGAGCAAGCAGATTTCAGAAAAACCTGAAGAGATTTACGTGAACTGACGCTGAGTGAAGTGACCAGATACAAGAGAACATTGTACATAGTAACAGCAACATTGCTCAATGATCAACTATGATCAACTTAGCTCTTCTCAGAAATACAATGATCCAAGACAATTCCAAAAGACTCCTGACAGAAAATGCTATTCACATCTAGAGAAAGAACTATGGATCTAAATGCAACTTGAAGCATATTATTTTCCACTTTTTTGTTTTTTTTTCTCGTGGTTTTTCCCTTTTGTTCTCATTCTTCTTTTACAACATGACTAATGTAGAAATATGTTTAACATGATTTTACATGTATAACCTATATCAGATTGCTTGTTATCTTGGGGAGGGGAGGAGGGAGAAAAATTTGGAGCTCAAAATCTTATCAAAATGAATGTTGAAAATTATCTTTACATGTAATTGTAAAAAATAAAATACTGTTAAGTAGGGGAAAAAATCAAATCAAAAATTAAATCAAATACCAAAATGCAATGCAATCAACATTTTCCTGCACCAGTTATTTCCTTGTTCCTCATTTGTATTCAGGTGCTACATTCTTTATAGTCAAAGACTATTCTGTTTCACAGTTCTCTATAAATACTAATTACAAGTTTAATATACTGTTTTACTAGCAAGAGATACATCAAATTATAATTATAAATGGTTAATATAATAGCACATGCCCAATTTTTAAAAAATCTTTTATCCTGGAATAACTATGCAGTTGTCTTTAAATGCTAGATGACTTATATAAATGTTTCGCTGTGCCCAACTCTTTTATAAATCATGTGCCTACATGGGCAGAGCAGTAAAATCTTTGTTCGGTATTTTCCTAGGTAGCCAGGCTTATAACCTGAGGCCAAGGACTTTCATTCACCACTTGAGCTGTACTTTGGCTACTAGACACTTCATGTTGAGGGGTGGACTAGATGTTCTCTGAGGTCCCTTCCAGTTCTAAAATTCCAAGATTCTGCCCAGGGAGGGAAACACAAAAGTATAGTTGAGGCATCTCGTGGGTGGCCTACATCTGCTACAGACAATCTCCAAAAATGTCTGCCCAGCTCCAGGAACGCTTAGGCAAAGAATGTATTCCTCCCCTTGGAAGACAGAAAATTTGGATTATATAATAAGTTATTCATTGTTGTTGTTCACTTGTTCAGTCACATCCATTTCTTCATGACCTTGAAGGGGTTGTTCTTGGCAAAGATATTTGAGTGGTTTGCCATTCCTTTTCCAAGGCATTCATAGAATCTTAAAATACTAGAATAAGAAGAAATCAGGAATGAATGAAAAAAGCATTTATTATGTGCCAGGCAGGCATTGTAGTAAGCATTGGTGATTCAAATATAATCAAGTAAGACAATCCCTTCCCTAAAGAAACTTACATTCTAATGGAGAACACAACATATATAGGAACGTGGTGGCCAGGAATAAGTGTTTTAAGAACAGGAAAAATTCAGGGGGAAAGGTAGTTAAACATAATGCAGTTGATTGACATATCCCTTCCAGGAATGGCAGTATCCATATGGTTACTGGTCTCAGAATTGAAAGAGTAGTGGGGAGGGGGTGGAGCAAAAAAGGAAGAGAGTCAGGGAGGCAGACTTCTCTCTCCTCTGGTCTATCTGAGGAAATGGTTCTGCCTTTTTTTGAACATTTCTCCATATTCTAAGGCTCCATTAGATTTTCAGCTGGGCAAATACTAGCAAAAGCCATTAATTCCCTATAAGATAGGAGCTACATATATAGCGTTTCTCCTAGGTAAGAGAATCGAGTATGGATGGTTAACTCCACTAGTGCCTGAGGAAACCAGTCTAAAGATACCCACTCTCTAAATGGGGTGCTACATAAAATGAAGGAAAATCGGGCTTCATAGAGAGAGAGACTTGGGGTTACAGGGCAATTCCTAGCTCATCGATGAACGTACAAACCCATTATAGGTTGAAATTTATCAAACATATCAACTAGTAGAGGAAATTCTCGTTCAGTATAAACTTACAAACAATTTCCATAAACTGAGAACAGAAGCCTTAATAACTCTAAAAATATGACAGACGATTATTACTGAAAAGAGGATGACAGTAGGTCACTGATCAATATCTACCCTAGGTCCAAGGTAGAAAGCATAGAGACAAAAAAAAAACAAACAAAACTTCCTTCTTCTTTCCTGGCCACCTTAGAGAGGTAGGGAAGGAAGATGGGGAGAAAGGAGACAGGAAAAAAGGAGAGGTAGAGAGAGAAAAGAATGAGATATAGAAAGAATGAGAGATATGAGGAGAGATGAGGAAAAGACAGGGAAAGGGAGTGATGAGTAGAGAAATGAGAAAGGTATGGAGAGAATGAATATGTGGGAATGAATTAGTGGAGCTGAGTTTTTTGTATTTATTCTCCATATACATGGATATATATTTGTATATATGTTGGTATGTGTATGTATGTATACACATACACATAAATATACTCACACATAGGCAAGCTTCTTGTAAGTAGAAATTGTTTAATTCTTTGTTCTTGTATCCTAGGTTCAAGTGTGGCCTCTGACACATCCTACCTATGTGACTCTGGGCAAGTCACTTCTTTTTTGTTGTTGTAAACTATTTATTAATAGACAAGGCCAGTAAAGTTGTTTACTTCTTCTTGGACACACCCACAATGCGACCCCTGTGGCCTGTAGTCTTGGTGTGCTGGACTCGAACCCAGAGACCCCAGAAGTGCCAGAGCCCACGATGTGCCCAAATCTTCCTCAGTCGCTCCAGATCTTCACGCAACTTATTTTGGCCAGACCGTTGGCCAGAACCTGGCTATATTTTCCATTCTTTACATCCTTCTGCCCATTAAAGAACCAGTTTGGAATCTTGTATTGCCAGGGATTCTGCATAATAGTGATCACACACTCCATCTAATCTTCAGTGAGCTCACCAGCCCTCTTGGTGAAGTCAATGTCTGCTTTCCTCAGTACTACATGAGCATATCTTCAACCCACACCCTTGATGGCTGTGATGGCAAAAGCTATTTTCTGCCATCCATCAATGTTGAGCACTCTCAAAATGTGCTGGAACTTCTTGGGGAGTACAAAAGACATGGCTGCAACAGCAGTGTGGAGAGCCTTCTCTGGAAGCAGGGCAAGTCATTTCTGAGTGCATCCAATCAACTTTCTAAGACTATAAATTGTGTAGAAAATGCTGACCCACTTATTTAACTCCCTCTGTGATCTTTAGTGACATTAGGTTCTGAGGGGATACATTTCTTTTACATCTCTTGCAAAAGAAGAAAAGGTGAAGAAATTGTAGGGGGAACTTGATAAGATCCTCCAAATTTATCAGCATGTATTTAGTGACTTCAATGCAAAGGTGAGAACAGGTGATGGCAAAAATACATTGAAAAAGATGGGTCAGAAGTAAGAGAGGGACCAAAGACTTGTATACTACACAAAAGCATCACATTTACACATCATGAATAATTTTCAGAAAAGGATTGGCAGGCACTGAACAGAGTGAACACTGATCAACATTATAAAAAATGAAACTGACATAACAGTCAAGAAGTGACTTATTACTGATGTGTGAATCATGCCTGAATAAGTTGTCCGAGTAGTCAGATTACTGCCTTCTTTGAGCAAAGATGGAGATTAGTGCAAAGCTGGAAGAAAAAAATTCAACTGAAATAATGCAATCCTGACTTATTTAAATAAGTTGTTGATAATGAAAAATGAGTGGTGGGTAGAAGACAGGACAGACATAAGTTATAATAATTTCACAAAGTTTAAAAGGTATAAATAAATTGCCATAACAAGGATATCCAAAAAGCTAAGAAGCACCATAGTCAGCAAATACTTGACTTATTGCCAAAGAGATATATGGCAGACAAAGGCAATACTAGTAAAAATATTAACTGGCTGTAAAATCTTATAGAGATAATGAAATAAGCACATATATGTTATTTATAAAACAAATACAAATAACATACATACATATGCTTATTACAGATTGAAACAGTAAGGCAATAAACACATCAAGGATAATCATGAATACGCCTATGTAGCTCTGTATCACAAAGTATGAGAGACTCTCCATAAAGAAGGTAAAAGAAGTATAACATTTATTCAGATACCAGAAAATCATATCCCATAACCAAATGTTCAGCTCCCACAGCCAGTCAGCCCACTTCATCATAATAGCAAGGAACTTAAAACACCATATCACAGCTTGGAGACTCTCTATCCCAAAACCTCTCTGACCCCCTGCTGCGGTCTTCCCCAAAACAAACTCACAGTACAGCCAAGTCAGTCTGTTCAGTTCAGACCATCACAAGGGTGGCCATTAGCAGCCATAACATCTTTCTCTCTCTCTCAGCATTTCCTGTGACATAACTTCCTTTTCCTATCAGGAAGTTCCTCCTACCATGTAACTTAGGCTTCCTGTGACATAAGCAGGTCACATGGCCTATTAATGGGTGGGAAAGATCTTCAAATCTAATTGCTACTAGAGATTTAGAACTGGAAAAGACCTTAGAGATCTAGTCTAATCCCTTCTATTTAAAGATGAGGAAATGAAAGCTGAGAGGTTAAGTAATTTGCCCGTGATAACACAGCTCCCCCCACCCCCAAAGCCTCCTTTGTATCAAATATATATGCATATTACATATGTACATGGTACATATACACCTGCTTATTCCTTATCTATATCTCTATATATGCATGTATCCAAGTATATTGTTAAGCAAAATTGTCTTTGTTTACTTTGAGTGAAAGTACTTTCAGCTGTTAAGTGCTAAGCCCCAGGCCCAAAGCCCTATCAGGTGTGAAACCTGTCTGGGTGTAGATTGATGACTTAAGAGGGGCCAACTCGGGAACCAATGGTCTCTGGTCTTTGAGGCAGGGCTTGAGAACGCCAGACGCTCAGCTGCGAGGAAAGGTGAGCCAAGAGACAACTACAGCGGAAGCAGAAGCTGTGGAAGCAGAGCTGACCCATGTGTAGACCCAGGAGTGCGAGCAAGGACTTGAGGCCAGTAAAAATGATTTGGCTAAATACTATCTTGTTTTTCTGTGGCCTCCTGGTTACTCTTGTGAGGCAGGCTTTCTGGGCCTGGAGTCTTTTTTTTAAGATGTCGGAAAGGGGAGGCTGGTTCACGGATCTGCTGTCGTGGGGCCTAAATAAATTTTTTGTTGTTTTCTACTTGGAGAATCTCTCATACCTTGCAATTTCGAACCATTCAAACATATACATGATTATATTTGAGATTATAAATTCGGCCTTCCTACTACACCAAGTATTTCTCATTATGGTAAAGCTTGTTATAAAAATCTTAGCAGATCTTTTCTATTTTTATTCTCTCTTGTCCAATTTTCATCTTTAAATGTCCTAATAATAGGACTTGTCCTACCAAGGACTCTTCAAACTCATCTTATTCTACTCTGATTTATAAGGCAATATTGATTATAGGCTGCTTAAGTTAAGAGTATAATCAGAAAATCAGGGGTATACACCAAAGGCCGAGGACAGAGATTGAAAACATAACCCTCTAAAATTTAAACTAACAAGAATCAACATAAATGAATGAGATTAGTAATCTGGGAAAGTATTTCCTGGAAGTAACTCACAAAAAGGTAGAACTATAGTACTTTAATAAATTAAAATGCCTCTCTAAAAATACACATATCAAAATAAAATGTGAGTTTGGATAAGGTATAGCACTGGAAAATTTGTCATGAGGAAATGTTATAATGGCCAAAGTTAACTGTTAAAAAGTATTTAAAAATTAAAAGTTGAAAAGAAAGCCTGTCAGTATATTTAGGCCTGAGGTAAAGGTGCCTTGTCTTGATACAAGTTTAAATAACTTGTATCAAGTATTAAATAACTCCTACTTTAGCAGGTAAATCTGTATCTCTCATTATAATTTAATAGAATTATTTAACAGGAAATTCCCTAAAAGTGTTCCATGGAAACCATGTGAAGAGGGGTGACATGATAAAATTCTAATGTTAATACTAACAAAATAGTTTTATTTTTTCCTAAAATATAAAATTATTAATCAAAAGCAGTGCAGTCAGCAACATTGTGGTAGGGAAATAGGCTTGCTAGTTGTGATCTTGTAAGTCACAATTTCTCCAGGCTTCAGTATAGATTGGATGAGATGATTTCTGAGATTTCCAGCTCAGATGCTCTGATTACTCTATTTTTTAAAAAAGTTTCCCTAATTCTTCTTTATCTCTAGGGATGTGTCAGACTTTCTTAAGCAGCATATTTCAAACTACAAAGGTGACTAGGGACAAATTAACATTGGAAATGTTAATTTAAGATCATTAAATTCTGGGGAATGAACAAATTATGGCATAGAACTGGAATGAAACATTAAGAAATGATAAATGAGATTCAGAGAAACTGGAGAATTGTTTGACTTGATGTAGAGTGATCAGAACCAAAAGAATCTGTATGACTACAATAAATGTAAAAGAAATCAACTAAAAAATTTAATGTCAGATCAATGAAATGACCAATCATGATTCTAGAAGAGTATATATAGTGTGCCTCCCATGGCAGAAAATAGACTAGAAATGCAAAATAAGATATACTTTCAGATACTATTCAGGCAAATAGAACGGAAATGGAGCCACTAAACCATACGTAAGTGTTGGGGGTCTCTACCATCCACCTCCCGCTCCTGACCAGCAGGAGGGAAGAATCTCACAGACAATGAATGAGGTGGGAGGCAAGATGGTAGGGCAACTCCGTTTATGGTTACAGCAAGCAGGATTTTTATGCAGTACTAGCCTTCGTATCTGCGTGCAAGCAAGCTCGTGCAGGATCCTCTAAGCCTATCAGGAGCCCCAGGGCCATGCATCACAGCTTATTCAGAAAGGTGGGCATGTGCGGTTCACAGCCTGCCTTATCAGAAGAGGAGGAGCTGAGCCAGACTGCGTAGCTCCAGATAATTCCTATTTCCCAAGGGACTGTCCTTGGGCCTCAACTCCCAATGTCATCAGGTTCTCAAGAACCCCTTACACGTAAGGATCCTTGTAGGTCAAACATTGACTCAGAAACGTACATATTAACATTACCTACGTTTTATTGTATTTTCATTTATTTTGTTAAATATTTCCCAATTACATTTTAATCGAGTTCTGCAGGGCTTGGAAACCTGTGGGGAGCCAGCTATATCCTGTTTAGGCCTCTTTAGACCTCTGTGAAGCAGTCTCTTAGATCTTTGCATGGCAACGTCAATTGAGAATGGGTCTGTGCATGGCAAAGGCCAGTTTCAGGATAAGAAGACGTAGCAAAGAAAATCCACCTTTGTAGCTGATTACATTGGAGATTACAGAAATGTTTCAGTCTGGTTATCTGTATGCGAGAAAACATAAATGTTTCAAATTGGTTGGCCTTGAGGAAAAATGGTGTCTCTCTCTCCCAGGAACAAGGAGATAAAAAAACTTGATCAATGCTTTATTGTACTCTTCTTTGAAGTCAAGATGACTCAGCAATTAGCCTGTATAAAATACTGTCAGTAACTCCATTAAAATCAGTCTATAGTCTGACTATACGACTCGCCTAGCCTCATGTTTGTGCCTTTTTGTGTCAATTACTTCATCATATATTCACGCCACTGCGGGCACAGAAACCTCTGGCTTATTTGATACAAAGGAGGGATTTTTGGGAGGACGGGAAGAAGAGGAAGTGAAGCTGTGTTATCATGGGCAAATTGTTTGACTTCTCTCAGCTTTGTTTCTTCTATAAAGTCATGGGATTGGACTTGATGATCTCTAAAGTCTTTTCTAGCTCTAAATCTATAATCCTATTGATCCCATTTTAAAGATAATGAAATATGGGCACAGTAAGGGTAAGTGACCCGTTCAAAGCCAGATTGCTATTAAGTGTCAGAATCAAGACATAAATTGGGTCTTTTGATGTGAAATCTAGAGCTTTTTCACATCTATTTTGCTTTTTTAATATGCCAAGCAAGAAACCAAAGGCTTGCAAGTACACTGACTTGATAATATAAATATTCTAGTATTTACCCTTATGAAAATAATTTGTTTAAAATAACAAGTGATAGACCAGACCCTTGACCTGTGATGACCACATCAGGGTTACAAACACCCTAGCCTACAAAATGACAAAGATTTTATCAATTATTCATTCATCTTATTTATAGGATGAAGCAACTGAATTTTAAAAGACATCACAAAAAAGACATAACATTTTATGATAAACACATTTCTTTATTCAAATATATACAACACAACCCTATTTTAACAAATTTATATATTATGTGTTGCTGAAGTATTTAGATAAAAAATTTAGGCTTTGTAAGAATATCAAGCTTGAATAAAACATTAAAATTTTTTATTTTGCAGGTCTTTCAAATGTAACTTAACAAACTTGAAAAGTAAAATTTACAATTAATTAGCTCAATCTAATTTGCTTTCCAAGGCTGATGAAACGTAAGCAGCAATAAACCCATGTGAAAGTATAATACTTAAATATATGCAATTTAAGATGTTTTAACAACAGGGCTGGAATTTACTAAATGAATTTCTATTTGATAGTTAACTCAATTTACCAACCAGTTATGTAGTAGTGAAAATTTGCCAACTAAAAAAAATCCTTAATTTTCAGTTCATCAAATCAGCAGTCAAATGAAAATTTCATTTATGTATTTTAAACATTTATAACAGCACCAACTGCTAAAAAAATCAGCATGAACTTTCAGCAAATTCATCCTCCGATTTTGTAAAACAAACCATTTATTCTTAGTTCAAAGGATGGAAACTTTTCAAACCCATTCCTTTTTAATTTGCATCATAATTTTTCAAAGGAACTGTTTCAGTTAATAAAATCTTTGTGACTTAGAGGTATTCTGGATCTGCGTTTTGCAGGAAATGATCATATAACCACTTTTGGGTAAATGTTTCAGAACGCTCCAAAGCTTCAAAAAGGTATTTAAACTCGTTTGGGTACAAACTGCCTATAGTTTCATGTTGCTGCTTTTTTAGCTCTTGAAGCAAATCCTCTGTATCACTTATACACCACGAGCTGAAAAATACATAAACAGATTTATTTCATTCTTTTTATAAAAATTTTCAATCAACATCAGAAGTTATACAGAAGTTATCGTCTAAAAACCCATGAATTATAAGTGAATTAAGGTATAGATTCAAATGTATTATTGTGTTGATTCCCAAAGCCTTAAATAATAGCTACACTGACTTGGAAAATGCCAGGTTTGAATTTTAAGAAGGATATAATCTGATGAGATTCTTTTGTAAAACTCCTTTTTGCTCTGTGCTCATCTCTCATAATTCTACTCAAAATATCAGGCTTCCTTTAGCATTAACATCCTAAATCCAACTGTATTTTGGGGGGGGGGGGGCAGAGAGAAGGCAGGGCAGTTGGGGTTAAGTAACTTGCCCAAGGTCACACAACTAGTAAGTGTGTCAAGTGTCTGAGGCTTGATTTGAATTCAGGTCCTCCTGACTCTAGCAGTGCACTTTTTGGTAAAGGTGACCCTTGAGACAAAAATAAAAATGGTCTTCGAAAGTTGTGTAGCCCCTTTTCTGCAATGACAGTGGCTGAGGACATAATTTTTAGACCATTAATAGACATTCATTTACAGTTGGTATTCTAAATGTGAGATCTTTGTCCACTGACGAACTGCTATAATGCTGGAGGAATTGAACCTCAATGATACTAACACTAGTACTATAAAACTTGAAAATACTAGGAAGTTACAACTAAGTGGAAGGAGGAGTCATGGGTTCTCTTTGGCAAGGCCAATATGGTAGCTGAAAGAATCTGGGGTCATCATATGGCAAAATGAAACGTCATTTCATGGGACACTTGGTAATCTTCTCTTGCTGATACTCATGATGAGCACAAGTAAGTAAGAGAACCATTGTTTGGTTCAAATGAAGCATGTGCACCAATGTCTACTGCACAGGATGAAGAAGCAGAGAAATTATGTGACAAACTTGCCAAGATCCTTCACTTTCAGTACTAACATTTAAGGTACATCTATTATACTTTGATACTTGCTGATTTCATTGTTAAAGTGGTAATGTGAAGGAGGATGAAGAAAAATATAGTGGAAAACATGGTTCAAAATTAAGAATTTGCAGGTCAGAGATCTGTATACTAATCAAAAGTCTCATACCTCTATATCGTTAGTATTTTCTTGAAGATCAGGAAGACTTTACATATGGCAAATACCAAACAATATAAACTAAAAATGAAATTGATGCTCTATCTTAATAGTTAAGTAAATAAGCATTTATTTAGTACTTACTATGTGCTATGCACTGGCAATACAAAGAAAGCCAAAAAGGCAATCCCTGCCCTCTAGGAGCTTATACTCTAAAGTGGAAGACAGCATATAAACAACCAAGTAGATAAAAGAATAGCTATCTAGAAGGAAAGTGATCTGAGAGGGAAAGGCATTAGGAACTGGAAGGACCAAGAAAGGCCTCTTAGAATGTGTGGTATTTGTTGCTGTTGTTTGTCCTTCGTTCATAAAGAGGACCATGACATCAGGGAGGTGATGCCATGACATGCAAGAGAATTGAATTTAAGTGATTTGAACTGAATCTTGAAGGAAGTCCAGGAAACTAAGACTTATTAAGCAGGAAATGACTGGATGCCAGTGTAAGCCTCCTCAGCTATGGCCAACCATTCACAGAATTAATTACCTTCCCCCCCCCCAACTCACCCTTTTTCTCAAATTCCCTAATTCCTGTCAAAAGATCTACCCATCTTTTCTGCCACCTAGTTCAAAAGCCATACATAACATATCACTTACCAAATCTTGCTGCTTCTATCTCCACAGCAAATTTCACAACCACACACTTCTCTCCACTCACACAGCCAATGCCCCCAATTCGAGCCCTCATTACTTCTTGTCTAGATTTGGAATAGCCTTCTATTTAATCTCCCTACCTCAAACCAATCTTCCACAACTACCAAGGGGATGCTCCTAAGGGGCAGCTCTAATCATGTCATTTTCCACTTCTCAATAAATACGAGAGCTCTTTATTTCCTTTAGGTTCAATGTACATTTCTCTACTTGGCATTCAATGCTCTTCACAACCTGGCCTCAACTTACTTTCCTAGCCCTTATGACACATCACTCCCCTTCACACACGCCACGATCCAGCCAAACTGGCCTTCTTACTGTTCTTCATACATGACAAATCATCTCTCAAATCCATGCTTTTGCAGAGGTGCTCTGCCATTCCTAGAATGCTCTGCCCCCTCACTTCTATCTGCCTCTTAAATTTCTCTGTCTTCCTGCAAGACTCAGCTCTTGCAGGAACTGTTCCTTTCCTGGTGCCCCATAGATATGCACACACACACACACCTTGTACACACTTGTTGTCTCTCCATTAGAATGTAAGTTCCTTGAGGGCAAGAGCTGTTTCTATCTTTCTTTGCATACTTAGCACATAGTAGTGCTCATACCTAAAATACTCATACCATACTTAAAAGCTGCTTGTTGACTGACTGCCTGGTTACCTGAAGACTTTCCTGATCTCCTGTCAGGGTTTGACACCACCAAGTTACACTTTACCTATTTTGCACTTAACTCTTTGTCTCCAAGAGAACATAAGCTCCTTAAGGGCAAGGACTGCTTCACTTTGGTCTTTGTAGCCCCAGCACTGAGCCTGGCTGCTTACAGATTAACTAGAGCCCTAAGGCTGTCCTAGACTGACTTTGCTTTGTTTTCCACACTTTATCTAGGTGACCCTAGTGGCTCACATGAGTTTAATTACCATCTCTAAGTAGATGGCTCCCAGATCTATATATCCAGCCCTAGTCTCTCTCCTAAACTCCAGGACCATATAACCTATTGGACATTTCCATAGTGACATCCTATAGGCATCTCAAATGCAACACATTCAAAAGAAAACTCATCTTTTGTGCCATTTTTATTCAGGGGCCATGTTGTTCTTTGGTGTTTCATTCCAATTTTAATATATATCCTGCCAAAGTAAACACAATTGTTTATGCTTCCCTTTAAACTGACCCTGATATAGAATGTCTTTATTTCTTCAATCACCCAGGTTTGCAACCCTGGCATCATCTTCAACTCTCACATTTAATCAGCTGCCAAGTCTAGCCAATTCTATTTCTACAGTATCTCTTGCATTTGTCTTCTCTCTTCAGTCATGTTGGTCCTTTACTCGATAAAATCCAGTGGCTCTGTATTATGTGAAGGATCAAGAAGGATCCTCTGTCTTGACACTTAAAACCCTTCGCAACCTGAATTCTACCTACCTTTCCAGCTTATTTATACATTTTTTCTTCATGCACTCTCAAGTAAAGTCAAACTGGCCCACTTACTATTCTTCACCTTTGACATTTCATTCCTTGTCTCATGCCTTTTCCCTAGCTATCCTCATACTTGGAATTATTCCCTTCTCACATCTGCTTATGAGAATCCCTAGTTTCCTTCAAACCTCAGCTCAAATGCTGCCTCCTACATGAGGCTTTTCCTGATCTCTTTGATAGGCACTTATCGTGTGTGTATGTATGTGTATGTGTTTGTGTGTGTAAATATATGCATATGTATATGTGTGTATGTGTGTGTGTGTGTATGTATGTATGTACATGTCTCCCCCAACCAAATGGGAGTTCCTTGAAGGCAGAAACTGTTTCTGTATTTGTATCCTCAAGGCCTAGCATAATTCTGGCACATAGTAGGTACTTAATAAATGCTTTTTTGACTGACTACTTGGAGCAAAGGTTCACCAAATGGATTATATAAATATATACTAAAAAGTACACAAAATTACTGTGTTAAAATAGGTATTCTGAAATTTTTCATAACTTCTCTTTATTTTCAGATCAAGATGCTTTTAACACTAACTACTCCTGTAAGCAACAGCTTAAATCAAACTTGGTTTGTCCTTGCCGGCGCACACATTAATTCATCACTGCTTTCTTCCTCCCTTCTATTTTCTCTTCTTTCTGATCTTACTACAAACTATTATCTTCACCACCATCCATTATATTTGAAAGGCAGCATATTTTGAAGCCACTTTTAGATCCAGGAAATATTCTTTCCCACACCTTTAAAATCTAGCTTCATGATTTTTTTCCCCAAATAGTATGGGAACACATCCTCCTAATAAGCCAAACAAAATACGGCCTTTGGAAACTGTCCTCAATGTTTTCTTCTCTAATTTCCCATGATGAACATTCTTTTAATCAACACAATGGCTCCCTCTCATAGGCGTTTATGATTCTATAATATTTAATACTTTTTCTTTTAAATTTGCATCTTGCTCTGACTAAGCATCTAGTTTTGTAGCAGGTGCTCCATTTCTAGTTTTGGCTCACAACAAGTAATTCACCAGGCAACATGCTTCCAGAAACAGCGTGTGATTCTTTTACTAAAAATGGCCACAATTCTTCACATTTCAAAAGATGTCTAACTGTAAATCACATCTTCTCTACATATGGCACTGAGTGTGATATGCTATACTTAGACCTCTAATAAGGTATAATTTAAAATATGGAATAATAGAAAACTTGCATTATCTACTTCATAGGTTGTTATGAGAATCAAAATGAGACTATACAGTTTACTTAGAAAGTTATGAGAGCTTAAAATTGGACTAAGACTTTTGGAACACCCTACAGACAAAAAGCATTTGCCAATTGTAAAGTGCTACACAAATGCCATATATTATTATTGTTCAGCTAATTCTTTCTGTGAAAAGTGGGGCTAGTAAAGAAACTATTATAAGTATGTACAAGTATTTAGAAGAAAACAGGAAGGAAATGGCTAAAATGGTATGATTTTACACTTACAATTTCCTTTGGGACTTCAAGTTTCAGGTTCATGTACCTTTGGGGCCTGGGATTTTGAAGTAGGGAGCTGTCTCCATCTTGCTCCTTGCCTGCTTCTCTTCGCAAGATGGACAGTGAATTGGGAATCCAAAAATCTCACACCTTCAGCTTAGTGAAGGCAGAAATGGAATAGATAGTGAACTACAAGAGGAGAAGCAACTGGGTGGTAGGATATGCAAGAGGCAGTCCTCACTTTCTCCACTTTAGTGAGAAGGATCATAGATGTAAAACTTCAAGGGACCTGAGAGGCCAATGAATCTTAATTTTATAGATGAGCTCTGAGGAGCTCAGAGAGGTTAAGTGACCTGCCTATGGTCATGGAGCCTTAAGCCTTCCTGATTCCAATTCCAACTACAATGCCCCTAAAAAACAAAAGGCTACTCTTTTAATTTAAGTAAGTTAAATTTACTTAACTATCAATGATTTATTCAATAAAGGAGATTTACTGTTTCAGAGAAGTGAAAAAAAGAATGAAATATGTGACTGGAGTGGCATAGAAAATAAGGATACTGTGTCTCATTCTAAGCTAATAAAATATACAAAACTAGTACTGTAATATAAATGAAATATCAATTCTCAAATGAACTCACCCTTTTTAATACTTACCTAAATGTATCAATTAATTTAGTTTTCCTCTTGTTAAGACACAGTTTAACCAGGAATACAAAATTACTTGAGTTTGTAGGTGTGAAATTATTTGTAAATAAATTTCTTCGAGGAGTTAATCGAATAAAACACAGGTTCTTATTTTCATATTCCTGAAGGAGAGAATAGAGGTTAAAAAAAAAAAAGAAGATAACCTTAGATAAAAAATATTGCTAGGACAAGAACCTGACCCTATTTCGACTCATCTGAGACTTTGGGTCAGAGGTGGGGGGAGGAGAGTAAGAGCCAGGACTCTTAAACTCAAATCCTTTCTCTGCTGCTGACTGCCTGGGTGAACCTGTGCTAATCATTACACCTCAGTTCATTCATCTGTAAAATGAGAGGGCTAGACTAGATGGCCTGTGAGGTCCCTCCAGGAATAATCTATCTACAATTTCTAAATTGTACTAGCGTAATTTTAAAAAATCAGCAATACCTTAGGATGCTGAGGAAACTACAACAGTTTTGTAGGTTTTAAGTCAGCCAAATGTAATTTTACTAACTTCCACAGCTTATATTAATGAATACTAAAATAAAAACCAAGGTTATGACTGTACTATCAGAAATCTCTGCTGTCTTCAAGCCAACGAACAGCATCAAGAGCACTTTTAACTTTAAAAGATCAAGGACAAAACAATATTTAATCTTTAAACTAGGGTGACATGTCTGTAGAAAGTAATCTTTATGATGTATTTAACACTAGCCAATCTGAAAACCAGCTAAAATAAAAACTACTGAAATATTATAATCACATTCCATTGGCTTCTCAGGACATATATATGACTCTTGTAACGAATGGTATGAAAAACTTAATATTTGTTTGCCTCAAAGAATTTAGACTTACCTGTTAAGTTACCAGATCGGCTCAAGTGTAAGTAATTTTTTTTGAGTCTTCCAGGCCTCACTCTCTTAAGACAAATCTCTGGTGGAAAGACTGGTTATCTTAACTGGTGGGAGGAGAGACAGGAAGCTGGACTCTTCACAGGAGTATCCAATGTAGGATTATTTTATAATTATTTTTTGAGTATGCTTCAGCAACCAAAGCCTCTTGGATAGGAACCAAGATGATTTGCCTAATGCTGATTTCTATTCTATAGTATGATTTACATGATCGGGATGAGACGCACTAAACATTTTTTAATTAAAGTTTAATATATTTTACTGAGGCTTATACCAGCCATTTCTCTTACACCTCCATGAGCCAACAACAAAGAAAGACAACTAAGCAAAAAATATATTTCACAATGTCTACATTTGATAATGTATACAATAATTCTTTTCAAATGTTCAAACGTTCAACTTCCTTTAAGGAATCTTCATATATACTATGGTAGTCATTGAGGATATTCTCTTGATTCTCTCCAGGGAACTGAGGATTATAGATATTCATTCTGGATAATTTTGTAGAAATGGAAACATTACTTTCATGGGTCGCGTTATTCAAATTTTAAAATGTAATATTTTTCACAATTTCTCAGGTATGATTGTTTCAAATATAAAAAAGCTTTAATTTCCAGCACACTGATATTTTAAGCATTCCTAATACAAAAAATGTCCAAAATTCCTATCTTTTTCCAAAGCAAAAGTATATTAAAAGAAAATCATCCCCTCTGAAAAAAAAAGTATAGGGAATTCATCCATTTTTGAAGTCAAAAGTTTTTTCTACATAGCTATCATTTCTTAATGATTCTTCCAATCCTCTCCCAACAAATCAACACACTGATCAAGTCTTGTAAAGCATTGCTTCTTACCTTGCACTCTAGTGATGTAAGTTTTCCATTTCTGAAGGTTACAAATGACGATATAGGTTCCTTGGAAAAACAAAAAAACAAACCCCCCCAAACTGTTTTAAAGTCACTTTCATCAAAACAAGTTATTTCTCCCTTACATCTATTTTACCTAACTTGGGCTATTAATACTGAGCATATTTTTAAAATAAGATTTTAATACATGAGTTACAATTTTTTTGAAATGACTTCATTCCTCTGTACTTACTCTACCAGCCACAGAAATGTCTTCACCCTTTAAGTTCACCCCACTCTTGGATTTCTCACATTGGGAGTATCTTCCACTCCTATGTCTCTGATTAGCTGGTTATTCTTAAAAAAGGAGGATTCCCGGGCCATCCATATCCTCTTTCTTGACCCTGGTCCTAAACAGATACCTCTTGCCATGCTTTCCTACCCCTTTCAGAAAGATTCATTTTAAATGATGTCCTCTCTGATTACAATGCATATATATATATATATATATATATATATATATATATATATATATATCTTCCTAGCACTTAGCATAGTACCTTGCACATTATGAGCATTTAATAAATGATTGCTGATGACTAATGATCTCTTCAAGAAAAGATCATACAAAATGAAAACCAAAAAACCCTAAGTTCCACTTAAGTTTTTTTCCTTTACGTATGAGTTCAACCTCTCCATTTAGTTCCAACACAGAGAGAGAAAGCATAGAGAGAAGAGTGCTCAGGACACAGCTTGAGAAGCAATCATTTCTAAAGGGCTTGCCGGAAATGAAAATCTAGCAAGAGACCAAAAAGGAGCAGCCAGAAGTGTATAAGGAAAATTAAAAAAGAGCAGTCATAAAAAAATGGAGAGAAGTGATATTTGGGAGACCATGGTCGACAATATCGAGCTCAATCAATAGGATCAAATTTTAGAGGAAGGTCCAGTCAAGTCAACAAGAATTCATTAAGCATTTACTGAGCACCTATTATGTGCCAACCCTGCTGTTACTACTGGGAATACAAAAAAAGGCAAAAAGTCCTTGCTTTCAAGGAGCTCAAAGTCTAATGGGGTAGATGAGGGCTGTCCAACCTTAGGTTTTTATTGAAACAATAGGCAATATATTTTGATTTGCTATTTTAGTAAAAGCTCCGTGGTAGCTCGGCTTTGTTTATTAAAGCACTTATGTAAATTTCTATGCTTGTAGGCCAGCGCATAAACCACACTGCAGGCGGCATTTGGGACAGCCCTGGGGTGGACAATATAAAATTTAACTAAGGACAAGCAAGATCTATACAGAATAAATTGGAGACAATCTCTGAGGGAAGGCATTGGCTTTAAGGAGGGATCAGGAAAGACTTCCTATAAAAGGTGGGATTTTAACTAAAACTTGCATAAGGCCAGGGAGGTCAGTGGTAGATGAGAGAAGGAGAGAAATCTAGTTGTGATGGAGTATCTTGTTTAAGAAACAGCAAAGAGGTGAGGTCAGGAAGAATAAAGCCTAAGAAATTCCTAATATATCTGGCAACTAAGAAATCACTGCTAACTTAGGAGACAGCAGTTTCAGTTGATGAGGCCAGAAGCCAGATTGCAAGGGACTGAGAAGTGAGAAGAAAGAACTGGAGAAGGAGGTATAGATACTTTTTCCTTATATTAGAACTCCCAGAAAAAGCTAAGACAAAAGATGCTAGCTAGGATCAAGGGAGATATTTAACAATAAGAACAATTTTACTTACCACATGCAAAAGTTTTATCTCACAAGCTGTTTGCCAGAGAACACTCAGGGGTCGATAATACTTTTGATCTGGCTTTGAAATGATTTTCTGACAAAGGAATAGATATATGTTACACATCATTAACATCCTTCACAGTCATTCAACATCCAAGTCTGACACTATTCTAATATTAGAAAATAAAAGCTATGAACCTAATTAGCTAAAAATTAAGAACTGAAGAAAAAATGTTAATATCTATTATTTTACTGTGCTTTGTCTCTTACTTATTGCTGAAAAATCTATCTGGTGAATTAAACTTTAACCTTTAAGCAAAACAAATTTCCTTTAAACAATTTAAAAATTACTTTAACTATGACATGCTATAAAGAAAATCTCCTAATAAAGATGAAATGATAATTGTTATGTAATCAATACATTATGAAGCATTTATTAAGTGCCTCCAATGTGTCAGGTGCAGAGGACAAGTAAATTTAGTGGCTTACAAACATTTGGTACAGCGCTGACTTCAAGACCAACAATCCTGGGGC
>CM053626.1:231506613-231553307 GCA_028646595.1 Phalanger gymnotis
ACATGATTATATTTGAGATCATAAATTCGGCCTTCCTACTACAAACAATAATTGATACGTAGCATTTCAGAGTTTTAGCATAGGCCTGGGTTCAAGTCCAGCCTCTAAAATATAGTAGCTTTGTGAACCTGGGCAAGTCACTTAACCTTAGTGCTGCAGGCAACTCTCTACAACAAGGTTCTTAACCTGGGCCCATGGTATTCTGAACCATATCTAACACCCAACAGGCTCATAGATAGAATTTAAGGTGTATGACGTTTTTACTTTAATATGACAGGTTTTCACTGTATTCCTATGTTTTTGAGCCTTTAACATGATTCTGAGAAGGGTTTCTCCAGCCTGCCCAAAGGGTCCATGCCAGTGGAAACGTTAATGCTAATGGTGAAGAAGGTGCTGACTTGTTATTGGTAGAGGCAGTGCCCTCATCTGAGCCTTCCCTATATGTGCCAATGAAATCCCACACCCCTATCCCTAAAGTAGTTTTTACACCTTGTCTCCTTTGAGCCTCACAACCCAATTGAGGATAATACTTTGGGCATTATTGTCCTCATTTTAAAGAAGAGGCATTTGAGGCTCAGAGGCTACTTCCGCAAGGTCCAATAATTAGTGATTATCTGAGGCCATTCCATTTGGCCTTAAAAACAAAAGAACCTCCCTTACTCCAAAATATGAGGGGCCATATGGAGATGACAGGGAGTAAGGAGGAAACAAATATTTATATAGCGCCTACTATATGCCAGGCACTGTGCTAAGCATTTTATAAATATAATCTCATTTTAATCACCAACAACCCTGGGAAGTAAATGCTACTATTATCCCCATTTTACAGTCAAAGAAACTGAAGCAGAGGTTAAGTGATTTGCCCAGGGTCACACAGTGAGTATCTGGGGCCAAATTTGAACTTAGCTCTCCTGATTTCAGGCCCAGCACTCCATACACTGGGCTACCTGGCTGCCTTAGAGATCATTTAGTTCACTTTCCAGATGCGGAAACTGAGGCCAAGAGAAGTAAAGCGATTTGGCTAATATCACAAAGGCAAGATTCAAACCTAGGTTCTGATTTGGTCCTTTTTTTCCTCACTGAGAACTACCATCTGGCTAAGCTGAATCCCTGGCCACCCTTTTTAGTACATTTTCACTCATTCGCTGCACCCCGCCCCCCCATGTCCCTAGTGAGGACATCAGCCTATTTTTTGCTTCTTTTTACTACTCTTAGACCCTCCCTCTACCATTATCACTACCATCACTATCCTCCTTTGAAGTTCATTCAAACCAAAGTTATCACCCGACTCAAATTCTGGTAGCTATCATCTACCAACACCCAGGACATCCTCCTAGCTTTCACAATAAGCACAGTCCTGGGTTAACAGTTTTCTTCTCCACCTTCTCCTCCTGCTCTCATCTTAGAGGACTTCAGCATACATGTGTCTGTTACCTCAAATATTTTAACTTTCCAGTTCTTTAATCTACTCAATTTCTAAGACTTAATAATAATAGCTACGCTTTATAGAGTAATACTTTAAGATTTGCTAAATGATCTACATGTTATGTCCTTTGATCTCACAACCCCCCTATGAGTTGATGCTATTATCCCTATGTTACAGATGGGAAAACTGAGGCTGACAAAAGTTAAATGACTTGCCCAAGGTCACACAACTAATAAGTGTATGAAGCAAGCCTTGAAATTAAATTTTCCTGACTTCAAGTTCAGTACTCTAGCCATTATTCCATCTACAGTTGCTCCCACTCCACTTCAATTATATCTGGCCACTGGACCCAGAGGGCTCCAAAGGAGAAAGTGAGGATGGTGACTTTGCACAGCCCTCCCTCACTTAAATCTAATTCACTTGCACATCATGGCTCACTTCCCTGATGTCATGGTCAATGGGGCTTGCACTGGCACTCACACACTCCTCTCTCCCTCCCTTCTCCCCAGGTCTCCCCTTCTTTCACTCTGGCTGACTACTGGCCAACAACAGGTCCCAGGCCAAGCTTTACTAGGTCATTATTTGGGTCATTATTGGCTCAGAATGAATGTAAATAACAATGATTTCTGTTTGGGCCTGCAACCCTAAGGGTCTTCGCCTCCCAGATGCATTTTTTTTTTTTAAAGAGGCCATTCTTTGCCTCATTTCTTGTTAAGCCTTGCTCAGGGAATAGGTATTGCCTCAGTCAAAAGACCTTAGCTTGCAAAGGCCAAGGTCCCCTACTGCTATCCTGGGCCATCTCCAGTGGTCCTGATATATACCTTGCCATTGGACCCAGATGGCTACAGAGAGAAAGTGAGGCTGGTGACTTTACACAGCCCTCCCTCACTTAAATCCAATTTACTTGCATGTTACGGCATCACCTTCCTGATGTCATGAAGGCCTCTTCAAGAATGAAGGACAAAGAGCAGCAGCAACCACTTCAGTTACGCAGTTCAGTCACAAGTGCTCCACTTTCACATTCAAGTACTTTACAATTCCTTTAGCCGAGCAAGATCTTTTATTTTCCATTTTTTTCTCTCTACCTTATTCTTCCTCCTAAACTCGCTGTTTGCTCTCATCACAACTTTCAACCCCTCCATCCCTCAGTATTACCCCAGGCTATCGCCCTTGTTCTGGTTATACTTTCCTCCTTTTCCAATTGCTAACCCTTGTCAAAACAGTTCAACTCAAAACTTACCTTCCACCCTTGAATTCCTTGACCCCTTGTCTTCTCTGTGATTCTAATTCCCCTCACCCCTAACCCGGTGTTATTTCCAGCATCTACCTCCTTCCTATTTGTATGCTGCTCAACAGCAATGGAGGAAATTAAGAAATTCTGCTAAGTTCTTATAAGTTTGTATTGTCCAAATTCAACTGGGTCTCACTACAGCAGAGCAACCCTACTACTCTCCTCCCTAGCTGATTCTCTACCCCTCACAACGTGGCTACTCCAAACCTATTCTTCTCTCTGAATCTAAGGATACTCTCAGACCTCATCTTCTCTGCTGAGGACTTCATCTTATACCTTCACCAAAAAAAAAAAATGAAGGTCATTCTAAACAAGGTACTCTTTCTCTTCTCATCTCACATTGATCTGACATTCCTTCCTATTTCTCCATCACTCCAGTCTTTGATGTACCTTCTGCTTACCAAGGCTAATCCCTCTACATGTACCTTTGATCTCATTCCTTCCCATCCTGCCTAGCTTATTGCCCTCACCATCATACCCATTCTCTAATTTACTGGCTCTTTACTACTGCCTATAAACCCATGCAAGTCTCGGCATCCATTAAAAAACAAAAAAAAGCCCCAACCCATAATAGATTCTATTATGCTGGTTCAATATTCCTTCTCATTTAATCTCCTTGAAAAATCCTCTACAATCAATCCATGCCTCCAATTGCTAGCTTCTCCCTCTCTTCTAAATCCTCTACAAACTGGCTTTTGGCCTAATTCAATGAAAATGCTCTCTTCAGTTACCAACTAACAATCATAATTGCCAACCCTAATGGCCTTTTCTCATCCCTCATCTTTCTTGACCTCTACTGTAGCATTTGACAGGGCTAATAAGCTTCTCCTCCTCAATACTCTCTTCTCTGGGTTTTTATGACTGTTTTCTCTAGGCTTTCCTACCAGTCTGACTTTTATTTTCCTGGACCTGCCTCCATATCACACCCAGTAACCATGCATATACCCCAAGGCTCTGCCCTAGACCCTTTTCTGTTTTCTCAACATACTCTCTGATTTAGAGATTTCATTAGGTCCCATGGGTTCAATTATCATCTCTATGAAGACTATTCCCATATCTACTTATCCAATCCTAGTTTCTGAGTTACACCCCAGCATTATTTAATGGCCGGGGCATTTCAAATTAGATATCACAGAGACATCTCAAACTTACCAAGTCCAAAACAACTCATTAACTCTCTCCAGACAACACACACTTCTTCTAAAATTCCCTGTTGCTGTCGAAGGCACCACCATACCATCCTTCTAGTCAGACACCCAAGTTCGTAAGCTCACTCTCATAGTGAACTCTTCCCCCTTGATCACCCCATGCATCCAAATCAGTTGCCAAATCATGTAATTATTTCTTTTTCTGCAGTATCTCTCAAATGCATTTTATCTCAACTCACACTCATTTAGGCTCTCAAAAGCTCTCTCCAGGAGCATCCCAGTTGGTCTTCCAGGCTCAAGGTCCATACTAATACTCTTCACTCAGCTGTCAAAGTGATTTTCCTAGTGTAGGTCTGATCACATCACACACACCCCCCTCACTCCTACTCCAAGGTCTCCCTATAACTTCTAAAATATCACCTGTTTATCATTTGAAGCTTTTTACAGGCTGGCCTCTTATCTTTTTAGTCTCTTAACCCAACACACTCCACAAACTCTAGCCATAGTCTAGCCATACTGTCTTCTTAACTGTTCTTTAGGTAATACTCTCTTATTACTGCCCTTTGCACCGGCAATTCCCCATGCCTGGAATACTTTCCCTCCTCACCTCTTAGCATTCCTGTCTTCCTTAAAGATTCGGCTTAAGTGTCATCTCTTCATAGGGGCCTTCCCCTCTAAGGCTTCCTTCCATCTACTCTGAATTTGTCTTGAATGTATTTACTTATATAGGTTGTCTCCTCTGTAGGAGTGTAAGGTCCCTGATAGGAAATATTTTTGCTTTTTTTTTGTACCTTCATTGCTTTAACACAGTGCTTGGCATCTAGTAATCACTTAATAGGTGCTTGTTCATTGACTGCACCATAGTTAGATATCAAGGAAAAGGGTGGAAAAGAGCTTTGCCTTGTCTTCAGATTTCACAGTGCAATGGAAAAAGCCCTATATTTAAAAGTCCAAGGGCCCTGGTTTGACTGTTGCCACCCTTACTACCTGACCACTTAACTTCTCTCTGCCTCAGTTTCCTCACCACAAAAATAAGGGGATTCTTTCCAGCTCTAAATCTATGATCTTATTTGTCTATGCTGAGCTGCCCTCATAAAGTCCACCGAGGAAGAACAAGGTACCTCTATGTGCTAGCAAATGAACTACATAAATGGAATCTTTAGAAAAAAAAATCGTAGCTGGCCAAAGCTCACAAAAAGACAGCCTTATTTCAGCAAACGATCAGCATTTACCCAAGCTTTGTGCACTAAGTACCGCGTTAGTTGTTAGAGGAATGGGAGTGGGGTTGCGGATACGTTAAAGAGGCATAATGCAAGATCTCTCTGCCTTGCCTGTGGTAAAGAAGTGGGAGACAGTATCTAGGGGTCAAGCAAAAGTGCCACGATCATGGTCAACTAGAGTCTAAGTTTCATGGGGGCAGGGCCCATGGCTCGTATGGCCCCACACCCCTCACGGTGGGCCAAGCACACATTAGGTTCTCTGGACAAAAACCTGAGCTTTCTTCCCAAAGGCGATCCAGGGACCCTCCCGGTTCGGGTATCCCCACGTCTCCCCTCCGCCCCCGATACCCCTACCCACCGGGATTGCACTCTAAGACGTGCGGACCGGCTCCCGGAGGCCCTGCCTGCAGGAGGTGCACCACAGTGTTCGCCATCTTCGCGCTGCCCAGGAAAAATCTCTGCCAGGGCCTATTCTGCAGCGACAACGACTTCTCCGCTATATTTGTGGACCGAGGTTCCAGGCACGACTGGGACAGGAGCCGGTGAGGCCGCGTCAGGCACCCCAGGCCCGTCTCCCAGCGGCGGCGAAGGCCAGTTCGGGCCACGGTAGCTGTCGACAGCCTCGGGGGAAGCCCAGTCACTGACCCCCACATCTCCGCCTCCGCATCGCCTCTTCACTGCCCGCCTGGGTGAGCCCGGGCCGGAGCCGGAGCCGGAGCCGGAGCCGGAGCCGGAGCCGGAGCCGGAACCACCACCACCAGCTTCATTCACAAAGCCGCAAGCGCACGACCTTTCAGAACAGACGCGGGCCGGAAATAAACATAGCTCCCCGCTCGTGCAGACAAGCCCCTCCCACCCACTTCCGCTTCCTCCCACTCTCGGTAAGCCCGAAGGACTTGAGCTAGAGTGGGAGGGGAGACGCTTGCCGGGCGTCAGTCTTGATTCGTCACTCTATGGTTTTGGCACCTCCAAGGGGCTTCTCTAGCCATTCGCGCTCTATGCTCCGCGGCCTCCGGCTCCTCGGCTTTCACCCGCCCGCGAGTGAGTGTGGAGTCCGCAGAGCGGGGCGGAGGATCTTGACCAGGAGCGCTCCAGCCGCCACGGGAGAACCCAGCGCTCTGACAGCTCGGAGGCGGCCATGTCAGCCAGCTGGGCTGGAGCCCGACCGGGTCCTTGACCGCAGCCTGACTCCACAGCGGGACGCCCAGGTGAGGCAAGGAGGAAGTGTAAGGAAGGGGGATCGGAGCGGCAGCTGCCCACCCCCACCCCAGTCTGCCCTCCGCCCCGCGCCCCCAGCCCGCCTTCCCTCGCACCCGTATCCCTCCGGCCCTAGGAGATCCCTGACCAGGTTGAGCCCCTCCGCTTCCCCGGGTGCCCCCCTCCTCCGCTCTCCTTCTGCCTGCCAGGTTGGGGGTAAGGGAGAGGGGGTGGTGTTGTTGTTTCCTTCCATTCACACCTTTGCTGTCTCTTTTCCTGAGCTTGTCTTAAGAAGCGCCACCCCCCCCCCAACCCCATCATCCCCTTCCTTCTGCCCGCCAGGAGCATTTAAATGCCTTGTTTGCCCAATTGCAGTTTGTTATTGTTGTAGTCTTAAATGCTCGTGTGCGGAAATAATCATTTTTTTTCCAGTAAGTGTTCTGATATTTGAATGAAACCAAGAAAAATGAAATGTTTTAAAATGTCAACCGAATCAAAATGAATCCCAGTGTTTTTTGTTTTTAGGAAAGACACTTGTACTTCCAATGCTAAACCTCTTAAGTATAGCCTGAAGATGGTCAAACAAGTTGTGCTTTGGAGCGCAGTTTTGATGACCAGTTCCAAAGGCTCTAAAAATAGGATGCTATAATGGAAATTTTGGCAGTCTTCTTACCTACTGGGCAATGAAAGAAGACCCAATTCTTTTAGAGCTATTTCAGAGTTGAGAGATGCAAAGCAAGGAAGCCAGTTCTGCCCTTAGCGCTAAGGAAGGGAAAAAAATCAGAAAACTGTATCCAACCAAAGCTATAGTTTATAATAGGAGGTTGACATCTAAGTGCAAAAGAAAAATATTTCTAAACAATGTATCATTCAGCAAATAATCATCAAAGTCTGAAGATTTTATTACCTATTGATTTATTTTAAACTGATAATTATTAACTCCTTGGATTAAAGATTTGTTAGTACACTACAAAAGGCTCTTCAGTCGTTTTCTGAACGTATTATTCCAGTTTCGGCATTTCTTTTTTGACATCTAAAAATTTTTTTTTGATATACCACAAATTTCTCATTATTACTATTTTAGATCTGATTTTTGTTTTCTGATGTCTGTACTTGATAAAAGACATTGGGTTTTCCCCAGCCTTCACTCTTTTTTTTTTCTTGTTCTGTTTTTCCTTACTATTTTGATAAGCTTAAAAATATACTACATTTTTTTTCAAAAAGTTCTTCAGGCCCAAAAAATTTAAAGTCAGAGTTTTAGGGTGGAATGGGGACTTACCTCATCAGTAAAAAAAAAAAAATCATTCACTATTCTCTGAGTATGGTCATTAAGCTCCTTATTTATTTTAATAGGAGTGTTTCTAAAGTTTGTTTTTCCATTTAATAATACCTGTTGGTAGCTGACTAGACCTTAAGCTAACTGATTTAATCTTCTAATTCTGTGGAAAAGAATGAGGTTTTTATGTACAGCTGGCCAATGAATTTTTATTGTTAAGTGCACTTTTAGGATGTTAAAGATTTTTCTAATTGGATTGGTAGTGCTTTAAGTTAGAATTGAAGTTTTATAAATTTCACTTAGAAGGTCCAGTCACTGATGAATTGTTGAGAAATGTAACAAATACATGTTTTACTGCTTCTGAAATGAATGACTCTCAAAATCAACATTTAGGGAAATTTGGTGTGATTCTGTTTTTAATTTTCTTAAGAGCTGCATAGTGTTTATAGTATGTACTATTTTTGTTCTCCAAAAGGCTGGCAGTGTGGTATAGTCGAAGAGTTCTCACTGTCTTCGAAGTCTGAGAACCTCGGTTCAAATCCTACTTCTCACACTACATATGTGATTTTGTTAAACCAACCTGGGTCATGTAGAAAATAAGGGGATTGTACTAACTGTTCTGAGGCCTTCTCCAGCCCTAAGTCTTTGATCCTATGAAACAAATAAAACAAAACCTCAGACAATGTAATTTTATTTCCAAGAATCTGAATTTTTGAAGTTTCTTATTATTACTTTTGTTTTCGATAACATTTTAAAAAGAGGGAAGGAAAACATCTTTTTACTTAATGTTTTTCATGAGCTTTTGACTATGAAAGAAACTAGAAAATGTCAAAAAAAATAAAGATTTTAACTTACCTTCAGAACTAGTGAGATAGGATTGTGATGATTAAATGTTGTGATGTTGGAGCTAAGAAGTTTCTATTCAGATTGAGTTCCAAGAAGTCTTTTCCTCTGGGTGTGGCCTTATTAAAGCTGGGGACAAACAGGTGCTGAGTAGTTGTTCAGTGAGGGTCATAAGATGAATAGAGTGCCAAGTCATTTCCTGAGGTGTCATTATTACTATTATTTAACATCTGAATGCCAGCCATGGCATTGTATAGGACTTTAGGAATTATATTCTATGTATTACACTATTAATATTAGGGAAACCCAATACCTGGACTTTATTGCCCAGAAGGTAGGTTTTCTGTCATTTTGTATTTTCTAAGTCCATATCAGGCACAATTAAAAGAAAATTTATTGTTACTCTGTAACAGGAAATAAAATTGTATTTTAGCAATGTTGGTGAGGAAAGTCTAACAAAAAAATTAGTGGTTGCATTACCAACTTTGTTTCTAGTTTTATTTTATAAAACCTCTCCTACATATATGTAAGATATAAGTAGCAAGCTATTGACACACTTTCTGGGCATGTGTTTTGTGCTGTTTTTCCACTCTTGCAGCATACAAGAACATCTCTTTGGGAACTGGCTCTGAAGTTAACTGATCCTAATAGAAATCCAACCTGCCTCATGAGCACCATGTTCTCACTGACTATTTTAATCAGCTGTGGTTTTATAAGTTACATATAGTACATAACAATGTTAGGTAGACTTGGTTACCTTTAATGTGAAGTAAATACAGTGTCCTGCTGTGACAAGAACCCTCACTTTAGAGTTAGAAGGCAAAGGTTCAAATCCTGATTCTCCCATTTATTCCTTGTGTGGTCTTAGACAAAATAATAATAGTGATAGCTGACATTTAAATAGTCCTTTTAGGTTTGGAAAGCACCTTACAAATATTATCTCATTTTATCCTCACGGTCACCCTGGAAAGTGGTTGGTGTTACTGCCATCTCTTTTATAGATAAGGAAGCTCTAGCAGACCAAGGTTAAGTGATTGATTCAGGATTCAGGATCAGCCAGTACATGTCTGAGACTAGATTTGAACTTCAGGTCTTTCCAATTCCAGGTTCAGTGCTCTGGTCACTGTGACTCCTAACCGCCTCAACCTCTCTGAGCCTTAGTTTACTTTTCTGTAAAATGAGGGGGTTGGACTAGAGCTTCCATTTCTAAATCTCCAATCCTATGAATATAACAACCCTCAAGTAAGCAGACCCTCACCTTTTGCCCCTGAATTTGGGGTTTCCAGCATCACTAGACTGCCGCAGAAGGAACCAGGTCTCAGTGAGTCAGAAACTGGAAAGAGTGTGGAATGAAAAGGTTTAAGAGGAAAGAAAGTTTATTTTCTTTGAAACAGGCATTCCAGATGTCACAGTGAAAGAGTAGATAGCTTTAAGTTGGAATTGGGGGGGAGGGGGGAAGGAGGGGGGAGCTTGAGAGGAATGGAAATAAGGAATTGGGCAGTGGGGATACAGAAATGAAGTTTGGATTATGACCTGTAGGGTTCCTGAATCACTGTGATGGGGAGGGCATTAGAAGGGAGTTTGTTAATCATTAGATGAAAAATTTAGAGATTTTAAAGTATTGTGATCTCTTGGGAGTTCTTTCAGAGTCTTAGGCAATTCAGAGGATTGAGTGAGAACTTGTCTGGTACCATATTTCTCTTTTTTGAGAGGAAAAGAAATAGTACCTCCCATTTTTTCTTAAATCATGAAAATGAAGATCTGTTAAAAGCTAATCTGTAATCTTGCAGTTTTCACTTTTTTTTGGATAAAGTGCCTTCTTTTTCTTTGTTATTAGTGGCTCGATAACACTACACGTAGTTGTATCTTGAGTGTTAAGTTATACATGTGGTTATTTCTAGACATTTAGTTTTCTGTCTAAATCTGATATTCTTAACCTGGAATCTATGAATTTGTTTTTTAAAATATTTCAAAGACTATATCATTATAATTGGTTTCCTTTGCAAACCTATGCACAACTACATTTTATAGTTTCCAATCACAAATGTGGCAGTTATCTTTTCTTTTAAATATGCACTTTTATTTTATACATTTAAAAACATGATTCTGAGATGGGGTCCATTGGCTTCATCAGACTGCCAAAGGGCTACATGACGCAAAAAAGTTTAATCTGATCTAGAAGCATTTGTTTAATTATGGGATTTTGTTTTTTCTTTATTTAGGAATCATTTCTCTAGGGAAAATTCTTTCCTTTCAACGAGGGTATACTTTTGTTTTTCCAGACATTTGAAGTCATTCTTTCATAACAGATTTAAAACTACTTAAAATCCTAATTCTTATAATTGTGTTGACAATTGTGAGAGATTTCTCAGACCTTTCTGTCCTCTGACCTGTGTGTGTGCGCATGTATGTGTGTGTCTGTTTTGATTATATTTTGTGCCAACAATCAAAACTTTCCATCATTTAACATTGTAGCTTCTTTGGCAACATGCTGATAAAGTATGATGTTTTTCTGTCTTCTCAGTATTTTCATGCAATTTAGTCCAGATAGTAAGAAACAAGATATTAGGAAAGTTATGTCATTATAATCAACAGTAACTGTCTTAGTTCCTTTGTTGTTATATAGATGCCGTTTTAGGAACTGTTGATACTAAGCGACAGTTACATATTGTTTAAAGTGATTGTTCTTATTTGTTAAATTTTTTTAACAGGTATATCCTTGATGACTGCTATCTGAGTAGAGAACTTATTTTTGCCACAGAATTGTCACAGAATTTTGAAATTTTAGTTAAAATGGTAAGTTCTAATTTTTAAGTTTAAAGAAAGTACAACCACATTTTAAAGTTTCCAATTGCAAATGTAGCACTTATTTTTTTCTTTTAAATTTGCAGTTGCTTTGCAACAAATTAAGCAGTATGAGTCTATATTTTATGACGTACTTAAGAGCAAATAATGTACATAATATGACAGATATAGTAAAGTAATGAAAAGAGGACCTAGACCAGAATCAGGAAACCTGAGTTCCAATCTGGACTCTTATACCTACTGGCCTGGTAACATAAGCAAGCACTTAACCTCTTAGTGCCCTAAGTAACTCCCTAATAGTATAAATTTCAAAATGATTCCTAGATCTGCATTGGTAGAACAAGTTTCCTTAATGTAAGACTTCACCTAGTATTCTAACTATTAATCCATTTCAAGTTAGTTGAAAACACAGAATTCAGTAGGAATTATGCTGACTAGAGAAATTACAAAATTTAGTTTTGTAAAAGCCAAAAAAGTGATTTATTTTTACTTGTATTTTGATTTCTTTAACATAGACAGCCAGGTGGCTCAGTGCTGGCCTGGAGTTAGGAAGACCCGAGTTCAAATTCAGCCTCAGATACTCACTAGCTCCGTGACCCTAGACAAATCATTTAACCTCTGTTTGCCTTAATCCACTGGAGTAGGAAATGACAAACTACTCCAATATCTTTGCCAAGAAAACCCCAGAAGGACTGAACAACCACTAGATCCTTAATACAAATTCAGCAACCTTGAAAATTATCCTGTACCTGTTTTACTTGTTACTTTAAAAAATTTCTTTAGGTTTACATGGATCTGAACTAATCCAAATAGAATTAAAACTGCAGTATCAGATCTTAAATAGCAAGAATTAAAAACAGAATAATGTGACTTTCCCATTTTGGTTAGATAATCAATGTTTCATGACTAAGTGAAAAAAAGGCTTGGTTTGCCTTATGAGTACTAAATTTGAACTCTTGAGTTTTAAATAACATTCTGCAGGTCTTGTTACCACCAGACACCATTTTATCACAAGCCACAGGAAAATCTATTTCAAGAAAAACTGTACTAAGCATGTGGGATGGTAGGTTTTTGAGGTGGCTTTTTTTGTTTGTTTGGTTGCTTGGTTTTTGGACATTTGCCAGGGATATTTTAAATGATCTTTTGTTTAAGCACAGTTAGATGGATTTTAAGCTCTAATCCTCAGAAAATTTCTCATTATGCTTCGTTTTCCATTGGTGCCTAGAGAACGGCATTGCTCAGTGCCAATCCAGAGGACTGGCTCCCTAGTGAGATATACAAGGGATCATAAAGTTGAGAATTAAAGAGGACCTCAGGGGCAGCTAGGTGGCAAAGGGAGTAGAGCACCAGCCCTAGAGTCAGGAGGACCTGAGTTCAAATGCAGCCTCAGACACTTGACACATGTACTAGCTGTGTGACCTTGGGCAAGTCACTTAAACCCAATTGCCTTGCCCCCCCCAAAAAAAAAACCCAAACAGACAAAAAAAAGAGGACCTCAGAAGTCATTTCATCCGACCTTTTTTCATATTCCAGATGAGTTAGTAAAGTGACTTGTACAAGATAGAGAGAAGAAAAGAACTATTCTAATTGGTGGTTTTTCTTCTTCACTCCCAGTTTTTAATAGGATTAATGCCCCAAAGGGAAAAAAAAGGCAATCATGATTTTAACATTTGAGCATGCAGCAGTTGATGCATGGGTTTGGAGTTGGAAGACTTGAATGTAGCAGCTTTGCTACACTACGTGACTTGAAGCAAGTCATTTAACCTTGGTTTCCTTTTCTGTATCATCTGGTTCCTTCTTGTTTTAAAACCGTGATCCATTGACCATTATAAATAACTAAAAAAAGAAAAATTCCATATGATTTAGCAGTAAGCTACTTTATTTGTGTTTACACTATCGTCATTGTCAGGAGTCCTCCATAAGGAAAAAGCTCTGGTGCATGAGGCATAAATTTGTGGTATAGACCCTCTAGGTGTATGTACTTACCTTACCAACCAACACGTTGGTCATGTCCATCAATATAATGCTTCCTTCCACACCTAGAATCCATGACCTCTCTCCTGAGAGGGGGGAGATATGCTTCACAGCTACTCTTCTGAAGTCAACATTGGTATTAATTAGCTTTGTGATGACTTTCAATTGTATTACTTTACATTATTTTGTTCATTGTGTTAATTGTCTTCTTCTGCTTACTTTATGCTTTATCAGCTCATGTAGATCTTCAGTATTTAGTCTCTGAGTTCTTTGTGTTTGGGACATCCCTTTCTTAAATTTCAGGTCCACTAGAAACTGAGCAGGCTTGGGTTATGTGTGTCCTTCCCAGCAACCGCTAGCCGGACACACATTCCTTTAGGACTCTTATGTAACTCTTTATTTTCCCTTGTGCATTTTTATTAAATTTCACTGGTTGAAGACAATTAATATGACTAAAAGCATAATACTGGTGAAAAAAACATTTTAACAAAAAAACCATCTTTCACCACTTTGGAAATTACTTCTTATTTCTGTATGACCTTAATTAAAGAATTCATTTGGATCATCTTGTCATGATAGATCTATCAGTCATCCAGTCAATAAGCATTCATTAAGCACCAGACTAATAAATATGCCAGATAGTTGACACACACTGTATTGAGCTCTGGACATACAAAAAAGAGCAAAAGATAGTCTGTGTTCTACAGGAGTTCACAGTCTAACAGAGGAGACAACATGCAAACAGTTATGTACAAACAAGGTCCACACAGAATAAATTGGAGATAGTCAATAGAAGGAAAACCTTTTTGTAGATGATAGTATTTTGAGATCGGAAAGAAGTCAATGGAACCAAGGAATGAGGAGGGAGAGCCTAAGGAATAGCCAGTAAAATGCCTGGAGTCTAGAGGAGTGTCTTGTGTGAGGAACAGCAAGGAGGCCAGTGTCACCAAATCACAGAGTAGTAATACCTTTATTTTACAGTTAAGGAAATTAAGCCTTAGAATGTCAGAGTGTTATTTGTTTTGTTTTGTTTTGTTTTTTTAATCCAAAGTCCAATGAGTTTGTAATAGACCTAGGAATAGAATTTAAAATTCCCCAATCTGTTATATTGAGCCGTCCAGTGTTATATATGCTTTATTGTTTTTAGATATTTAGTGCCTAAATATTGAGATATTTAGATATTTTCCAGAAAGGGAAATTATAGTAAACTTCTTAATCTGGACCAGCTGGACAAATTTCCAGTTTGTATTTATAAAAAGTATTTTAATGTTTTAAAAGAAATACAACTTCATTATTTTTAAGCACATTCCTTTCAAGATTTGATGACCAGAACATATTGAATCTGCCTTTCTTATTTCTACAAACACTATCTTAGTTCAAGCCCCTTATTTACTATCTACTTAGCCTATTGTAGTTGTCTCCTAAAAGATCCACCCAGTTCTATTTCCCCATTTCAGAGAATTATGTTCAATTCAACTTAATGAACATTTATTAAGAACCTACAGTATGTCAGGCAATGTGCTAGGTATTTAGGATAAAAAGACAAAAATGACAAGAATCCCTGCGCTTAGGGAGTTTACTTTCTTTCAGTGACAAGTGCACATAGAAATCAATACAAAAGAAACAGAAAGTAATTTCTGAATGTGGCTAACAAGTGAGGGAATAAGGAAAACCCTTGTGTCTAGAGGTAGAATTTGAGCTGAACCTTGAATAGAGCTAGGAATTTCAAGAGGTGAGGAAGGAAAACATTGCAGGCATTGGCACCAAGGTAAGAGATGAAATGTTAGATTAACCAGTGGCTCAGGGCTCACACAGACTTGGTTTTTTTCTGGGTAGTATTCTTAAAGATCTCTGTCAAACACAAAATAAGACAGTCCCTACCCTTAAGGAGTCTATATTCTCCCAGATTCTATGCAAACACTCAAGATAACAGTAGTACTTGAGTAAAGATCAGCTTTTATTGCAACTCACATGAAATGTGAAAAGTCCAAAGGATTTGTAAGGGTACCAAAACAAACGTAGAAAGCCCATACAGCACAATAATCACAATACAATTATCCTCCCTCACTCCTTGTTGAGTCCTACTTTTCTATAAGATTCTAAAGGCCTCTCAGCTAAGTGATATCCTGTGATTTGGACCACTCATAGAAGGAAAACACACTTAGAAATTGCTAGAAACCTTTCCCATAAAATCTGTATTGTCTAAATAACTTACTGATATAGTGAGGGGTGGGGGATCCATCTTGTCACAACATTCAGTAGCAGGAGCCTTGGCAGTGATCCTCTTCTTCCTCTAAGAGATATAGCACAGGAAATTTTTCCCTGGATAAAAAGCTCAGTACCCAAGGACAGGAACTTGGAGTTACTTGTGAGGTAATCCATGAAGTCAGTGCTGTGTAGGCAGTAGAATATAAGGCTTCTTGAAGGCCGGGGCCATTTCATTTTTATTTTCCTATGAACACCCAAAAAGATGACAAAAAGGAAAATGATAGTTGACGGAGACAATATGTAAGGACAGGTAAACTAATGTACTCTTGGTGAAACTGAATAGGTTAAGTCATTCTGAAAAGTAATTTTTAAACTCTACCTGAAAAGCCACTAAACCAGGCACAATCCAGATACCCTAGCAATACTACTAGATATATACTCTAAAAACAAAAAAGGAGAGAAGAGACTTATGTGGACAAAAATATTCATAGCAGCACTTCTTATTGTAGCAGAGAATTGGAAACTAAGAGAATGCCTGGTCTATCAGTTGCAGAATAGATTAGTTAATTATGGTATGTGAATGTAATGGAATATTACTGAGCCACAAGAAATGAAAAATGAGAGGAATGGATTCAGAAAAACCTAGGAAGATTTATATGAACCAATGCAGGATGAAGTTAACAGAAACAAGCCTCACTTTACTCAACTGTAAAATGAAGGAGTTGGATTACCTGGCCTCTGAGGTCTCTTTTACTTCTAGATTTATGAGCCAATGTGTAGAATACAAGATGCTACTCTGCTTTTCATTTGTTGACTATTAAAAAGAAGAGAAAGTTATTTGATTTAGTAGTCAATAAGGAATCATTGAAGTTTATTGAGTAGAAGGGTAACATAGGCAGACCTATGCTTTAGGAAAATCATTGACAACATAGTTAAGGGTAGACTGGAGAGGGAAGAGACTTGAGGTAGGGAGACCAATTATTAGTCCAAATGAAAGATGCTGAATTCCTGAACTTAGGGTGGTGGCTATTTGAGTTAAGAAAAGTAGAAACCTGTGTAAGATGTTATGAAAGTAGAAATAAGATTTCACAACTGATTGGATACGTAGGGTAAGAGAGAGTGTGAAGTCACCAAGATTTTAAAAGTCATGACTAGAAATATGGTGGTTTCCTTAATAGTAACAGGGAAGTTTGGAAGAGGTATGGTTTTGGGGGGAAAGGTAATGTAATGAGGTATGTGAATACAGATCACAACTAATCCATTGTTACATGTTCTATGAGATTTACTCTGGCTCAACCAAGAATTAAAAGGGCAAATAGAGCTCTTATTCACTACTCACTGCCCCAAGTATAAAGCCTCTTCTCTCAGAGGTACCTGCCATAGCTATGAAAGGATCTTGGTACCAGGAGATAAGTACACTAGGGAATTGGGGAAATCGAAGGGAGGTTTTTCCCAGCCTGTCAGATGCTACTGAATACCCAGGTTGCCAATGTGTTATAACTTCTCTGAGGAGCCAGTGCGTGACTAAGAGGCATGGAGGATAGGAGTTTACACAGTGGAGAGCAGGGGTCAAATAAGGAGTGTTAGGGGGATAAGGATTGTTATTGTTTTGGGTGATTTCTCTTTCCAAGTACTATGCTAGCGTCTGAGGGAGAGAACCCTCCATTGAGTCTATATGGTCCCAGTGGGGGATGAGACACATACTGAAATAATTATAATACAAAATAACGCATGACAGATGCACGAGGCACAAAATATACCTCAGCCTATTTACCTACGAAAATGTTAACTGTCACTGAAGTTACAAATTAAAGAAAATAAAAATAAAAGAGTACATTTGAGGTTGGCACAACATTTTTCTGGATCAATAAAAAATAAGCATATGTGTGCACATATATACATTTTCATATAGAAAACTTCATCTGGCTCTTCAAAAGTTATGATTTCCCAAAAAAGGTCTTAATTAACTTTCTTTAATCTCAAAATATTTCTGTAAATTATTGCTTCATTATGTTATGTGGAACTATAATGATGTAAAAGTTCTGCTCCTAGGGGCTTTGCTTATCTTCTACACTGTGCTAAGGAAGCTCAAATAGTAGATTCTAACTTGGATGATATGTAAAGTTAATAAAATAGTTAATAGTTAATAAAATGGCTAATAGTTAATAAAATAAAAAAATTATTTGAATGGTAAACTTTTGTAGCGATTTTATGTTTATTTGGATTTTCTTTTGAAAACAAGGTAATGATTTTGTTGTCTTTGCTGCATATGATGAACTTTTAATCTGGCTTTTTATTAAGCAAATTTTTTATTTTGGTTTTAAGAATTAGAGTTTCCCTAATTGAATTGTAGCATTCCCCGAGAGTGAAATCAGCAAGTGTAATAAAAATCAAAGCCAAATGATCATTTCTCCTCAAAAAATCAGTTCCCATCTTCTGACTTTTATGTTTCTGTAATGACCCTGGTCCTAGGCTGGCTCTCTATTCACTACAAATTTTGTCTTTTCTACCTCCACAACATCTCTTGCATCCATCCTCTTCTCTCTACTCACTTGGCCACCACTCAGTTTAGGCCTTTATCATTTCTTGCCTCAAACTTTGCAGTAGCTCACTGATTGGTCTCCTTGCAACAGGTTGCTCTTTTTCTAATCCATTCTTCATAGAACTGCAGTCATTTTCCTAAAGTATGGATCTTCCCTACTACCCTACACAACATACCCCAGTGGCACCTGTTGCCTCTAGGAGCAAATCCAGTGTCTACAGACCCCAGCCTACCTTACTATCTTTCTACATCATTTGCTTTCATGCACTCTGTTATTCAGCAAACTGGACTTCTCATTATTCTTATACAGGACCCTGCGTCTCCTGTCTCCATGTCTTTTCCTGCCTGTTCCCTACGACTGGAATGCATTAGAAGCACTTGTTTCCTTCAGAATTCGGATTAAGCAGGGCTTCTCACATGCAGCATTTCCTGATGCCCCCAACTGCTAGAACCTCCCTTTTCAAAATTCTTTTGTTTTTTATTTTGTATATATTCTTTATATACTTATTGATGTACATTTTGTCACTCCTCTGTCCCCTTTTCCTCCCATTAAGACCTAACTAAGCTCCTTGAGAGTGGTGATAGTTTCATTTTTTCTTTGTATTCCCAACCTTTAACACAGTGCCTATGACATTGTAGAACCTTAAGAAATATTTATTGATTGGTATAAACCATGATGCCTTTTTGCTTATTTATGTATTCACAGGTGGATTCTTAGACTCTTTACCTCCATGACCTCCTGTGATCTGCAGCCCACAAGTTAGGAACTATTAGCCTAGCATTCAAATCCACTTTTCAAGTCTAATAGACAAATATTTGAGTTGTTACCACATCTATCTGTACAAAGGTACAGTGGGAGGAATAAATGTTTTGATTTGGTTTGGTTTTTTCCTGCATATCCTTAAGAAACTTAAAGTCTCTGTTGGAGAGATAAGGCATATACACAAAAAATAACTAAGTAATAGAAGTTAGCAAATGATAGGGACATAATGAGTGGCAAGGTTATAGGTTTCAAGAAAGGACAGATAATTTCTAGTTGGGGTACTAAGGGTAAAAGCCTTACAAGGAGTAATTTGAGCTGGACCTTGAGGTGTGGATAAGATTTTGACAGGTGAAAAGGTTTAGCAGGTAAGTGTGTACATACACAAACACACACATGAACATACACATGAGCACACACACACACACACACACACACACACACACAAGTGTTTCTATAGGGTCTCTGGTCAGGAGTGGACAGCAGTGTGAACCAAGGTCGTAGGTTCATAGTTTTAGAGCTGAATAGGACCTGAGAGGCTGTAGAATCCAACTCTTATTTTATACACGAGGAAAATGGGGCCGAAAGAGGTTATATGACTTGCCAAGGTCAGGCAGTGAATAAATGTCTGAGATAGGATTTGAACTAGGCCTTCTGACCCAGTGCTATAGAGAGGAAAGTACATGGTGTGTTGGGGAAGTGAAATGGCAAGTTTAACTCGAGGGGAGAATACTCTTACAGAGTTAGTAGGACATTGGACTCTGGTGATGCGACAGGAAACAAAAAGAAAGTTGTCTTATTACTCCACAATTTCTTTTCAAATCAAATCAAACAGACTGACTTCTAATCCTTCTTTGCCCAGTCAAACCACTGTAATTTAGACATACTCCCCTGCTGGAAATGCTCCACCCTCTCTTTGCCTACCTAAGTCCTACAATCCTTTTTTATAATAATATAAGACAAATATTTATTAAACATTTCATGTGTTCAGATTGCTGTGATGGGCACTAGGAGGATAAGAAGTTGAGCTTCTTCAAAGCTCAAGTCACTTCCCTATTTCCTTATATATCCACTCTTGCCTACGGTGAGCTCTCCCTTCTCTGAACTTTTACACAGCATTTATTGCATATGCCACTGATTTGGCACGGTCTTTAATTGTTACATAATTCATGTACGTATGCCTCATTTACCTAAGTTGCCCATAGTTGCTGAGTAATAATATTTATTTGAATGAATTATAACAAGGGTAAAAATCATATTAACCTCCCACAACACCAAGTAACGTGCTGTGCAGAGTAGTTGCTCAATTTATGGTTGAATGGAGTACATTTAACTTGCCTTTAAAAAGTAACTGGGATCTAGGAAATTGCCTAGCAATAATTCAAGGGATCCTTAGAAACTTGGCTCTCAGAGAGCATGAAGAAATGCCAAGATGGAAACGTTCTAAACTCTTGTTTTAGCATGTTTTTACTTTAGCTCAAAAACAAAACAAAAACAAAGTTGAATCGTTTGTTACACATATTGAAAAGTTTCTGCCTTGTGCTGCCTTCTCTTTTTTGTAATGAAAGACATATCATGGCTGTTTAATTAAGTTCTCTGGAATAAACACATTTTATTTTACCTAAGACGGGAACATGAGTTATGCTAAATGTTTAGTTTAAACTACTTGTTTCAGAGTTTTTGAATTTTAATCAACACGAGTACATTTTGACATGGTATGATCTCTTGGACATCTTGTCAATTGAGATTCTGAAACATCTGACACTTAAAAGTTTCTTAAATCTAGTCACCTAAAAACCATTGATTTTTCATAGTGACTCTCTTCCCCACCTCTCCACTCCCTCTACCTCTCCCTTTTTTTCAAGTACACACAAGTAATTATAGCAGTAGGTGAAATGGTCACAATTTGTTAATCTTTCCAATTAAAATCTGTGCAGTTTCTTCTTTGTGGGATAGGTATATTATTTGACAAAGCTTATTATCCAACTAAACTTTGAAGTGTGTAATAATTTTTAATGACTCTTATTAGGATTTATATTTTACCTTTGTAAATCATTTCCCTTTATATTCCTCTCACCTATTAATAATTGTTACTTTTCCCTCTACTTCTCAGTATGTTCCCTTTTTGTCATAGTTTTACCAACTTATTTTCATTTTCTCCTTAGTCTCTCTGTGTTTCTCCTACATTATTCTTCTGTACTTCTATGCCCAGAGCCTGGCACATAGAATTAGCACATTAAATAAGTGCTTATTTATTGATTAGTCTAGAACATTAGTCTTCTACCTTAAATTTCACAATACTCTGTTTAAATAATTTAGCAATTCCTCATAATTTTAATGTGTGATTATATTTTAGCAGCAGCTGTTACATATTGGAGCATGTATGCAATTTGTGCATTTTGCTATTGGATTATTATTGACATAGAACTGTAGTGGGGAAATGAGTACTTTATATAGAGATTCCCTGGACTTCAAGGGAAAAAAAAAGGGTTTGAGTTTTGGTTCTGCCATTTACTAGCTGTGTAACCATGGGCATATGCAAGTCATTTCACTATTCGAGGTCTCAGTTTCCATATCTATGAAATAACATTAATAATAGTTAAACTATGTATTTCATATGGAGTATTATAAAGATGAAATGTCATTAGGTTTGTAAAAACCATAAAGTGCCATGCAAACCACGGCTGTCATATAGAGAATATGTTGGAAACCTTATGTAACTATCAAGGCATAATTTATCAAATTGAAAATAAATCTGATTACGTAAGGCAGTAGTTGAGGAAACAAATCCCAAACTTGGTTTAAAAGAAACTATATCCTAATCTATCCCTCCTTGAGCTATTCTTCACCTTCCAAAAAAATTAAAAAGTAATCAACAACCTCTCTTTTCCTTTGAATATTTTAACTTTAATAGCATGAAGCATCTAGAATTTGTTGTCTCTTGATCCTTAAACTGCAAATTTTCAAGGAAGTAGAGTAAGGAAAATAGCACTCATCTACCATTGAACTAAGAATAATAATAATAATCTACCATTGTCCAATATTGGAGTTCATAGTTTTCTCTTAAACTAACTCCTTCTTCCTTTTGAACTATGATGATTATTGTCCATGTCAACTTTTATTTTTTAGTCAACATCAGTAAAAACAAGATACATAATTATAAAGCTTCCTTTCTGTTCTGTTTCCTGTTTGATAATTTTCATGGTTTTTGTGGATTGGAGTGGGGAGCTTTTTTTGGTTTGTTAAAGAGAATTTTAAGAGAGATAGTATGACAGTGACTGACCGTGGAGTTAGGGAGAACTGTATTCAAGTCCTGTCTCTGACACTTACTGGCCATGTGACTGTAGGCCAATCATTTAACCTTTCACTGGCCCTCAGGTGGCTAGGTGGCCTAGTAGATAGAGTACTGATTGAGTCTGGAATCAAAAAGACCTGTGTTCAGATCCAGCCTCAAACAAGTAAGTATTGGCTGTGTGACCCTCACAAGTCACTTAACCTCTGTCTGCCTCAGTTTCCTCAACTGTGAAATAGGCATCTATAATAGCCGTAAGGGTTATTGTGAGGCTCAAATGTAAAGAAATTAGCCTGGCAATTATTAATTAATTGAAGGGCTTATGCCTGACAAATGCTTATTCCTTTCCGCTTTTCAAGGCACCTTTCTAAGATCATAAGTTATAGAAGACTTGCAGATTTGTATTAGTGGAGGAAATTGCCAAAGAGAATCAAAAATGTGATCAAAACAGAACTTTTAAGCAAGTTCATGTTTGCTTAATTTTAATAGTTAAACTCTTATGGTTAATAAAAGAGTAAAGTATTATGCACCTATAACATAGAAGACATAGTTTTATAGAGAGCTTTTAATCTGTTTGGGAGTTCAGACAACTAAGGAACAATTTTAAAAAATAGTTAAATGATTAGAAATAACATGGTATAAGTTCTATACTCAAGGGAAGTAATTTGCATTTTATAGATTTTTAAAATCATTTTTAATATTAGTTTTTTATATCACCTTCATACCTGAATATAATATATCTCTTCTACTACCTGATAGGGAATCAAGCAATCCTTTTTTTTTTTTTTTTTAGCACTCAGTTTTCTCTTCTGTAAAATGATTAGAGTGATTGTTTCGCTCACCTAATGCGACTCTTTGGGCTCTGAAAAGTGGTCAGCATGATCAGCTTTGAGCTAGAAGGAGCACAGCTTCTTTTCACTTTTCTCCTATATTGATCCTTTTTCAAAGATTGAGTATTCATGTAAAGCCTCAGAACTTGGTGAACACATTGATATTTTTCAGTCATGTTATGCTTTTTTAAAAAATGCAAATCTAACAAAACATATATTCTCATGTCTTGTTCCTTTCCTTTGTTGCCTTTCTTTTCGTCTTCATATGCTGTTTATATGAAATTGTACTTTTCCCTTTAAACATGTTTTTTTCTAAACATCCAGGAAAGACAGTGTAGTGTAGTGTAGTGTAGTGTAGTGTAGTGTAGTGTAGTGTAGTGTAGTGTAGTAGACAAATGCCTTTATTCATTCTTACTGGAAGCAGCTAGACATTGTGAGGGAGAGACAGAAGGTGGTATTGCCAGATAGGTCAGACTACTGCCACTTCTTTCCCTCAGACCCTGATAGAGATAGTACAATAATTTGTACCCAATAATCCTAGAAATAGGAGCACCCTAGCCCCTAGATTGCCAACCCTGCCTTGATTCTGCATTCTGCTCCCACCACCCCCACCCCCACCTCCACCATCATCAAGGGGAGTTCTTATCCTTCCTTATCACCATTAACAACAACCATTGACCAGCAGCCATTGACAAACAAGAGAAGTCCAAGAGCCTCACTTGTCTTGCTTCCAGTGCAACCTTTAAATTCCTTACCCCAGGAAGCAGCCCCTGTGGAGGTGTAACCTAGCAGCTGCTTCTGCACACCCTGTAACCCCCAGTTCCTCAGTTACTGAAGACCCAGAAAACAAAATTCTTTTTTATTTTCAGTTCCAAGTTGTCTCCCTTCTTCCATCCCTCCTCCAGCCATTAGGAAAGCAAGAAATATGATCTATCCATTATACATATGAAGTAATGTAAAACTTCTTTCCACACTGTCTGTGTTGCAAGAGGAAAAGAAGCAAGGAAAATAAAGAAAGGAAACAACAATGTCCTCCAGTCTGTTGTCTGAGAATATCAGTTCTCTATCTGGAGGTAGATAGCATTTTATAGCATGGGTCTTTTGGATTTATGGTAAATTATTGTAGTGATCATTTACCAAGTCTTTCACAGTTGATTATCTTTACAATATTGCTTTTACTGTATAGGTTGTTTCCCAGTTTTGCTCACTTTACTTTACATCAGTTCATATAAGTCTTCCCAGGTTTTTCTGAAACCATCCCCTTCATTTCTTATAGCAAAATAGTATTCCATCACATTCCTATACCACAATTTGTTCAGCCATTCCCCGGTTGATGGGAATCCTTTAATTAACAATTCTTTGCCACCACAAAAAGAGCTGCTATGAATATTTTTGTACATAGAGGTCCTTTTCCTTTTTCTTTGGTCTCTTGATGTACAGACATAATAGCAGTATTGCTTGGCAAAGAGTATGCACAATTTTATAGCCCTTTGGGCATAATTCCAAATTACTGTCTAGTATGGTTGGAATAGTTCATAACGCCACCAACAATGCATTAATATACCTATTTTCCCACATATCCTCCAGAATTTGTCCTTTTCTTTTTCTATCATCTTAATTAATCTATTGGTTATGAGGTGGGTACATCAGAGTTACTTTAATTTGCATTTCTCTAATCCAAGCCTGCAAAACCTGAAGCTACCTAAGGATTTAATGTAGAGGATGTTTTCCTCTACATTTTTTAAGGGTTGTGTGTAATTCTTTGGCAAGCAAGTGGACTGTGGGCTGCAGGTTGTGCAGACCTGCCATAATCAATAGTAATTAAAACATTTTTGTTCATCTGACTATTAATAATTTGATTTTTTCTGAAAACTGCCTGCTCATAACCTTTGACCATTTATCATTTGGAGAATGACTCCTATTTTTGTAAATTTGTCTCAGTTCTCTATATATTTGAGAACCTTGCCACAATTTTCCCCCAGTTGCCTACATTTCTTCTAGTTTTGGGTGCACTGGTTTTAGAAAACAAAGTTTTTGAAACCGAAGTCCTTGGCACTATAAATAGTTTAATATTAGAAACCGGTAAGATTTTATCAATGGAAACAGCTTGAAATAAGATGCATTACCATCTGCTTTACTTGCCAGCAGGGGGTCTTTCTGCTTTTCTCTGCCTTTGGTGCTTAGCACAATGCTTTGTGCATAGTTAATGTTTAATAAATATTTTTTCATTCATTAATTATCATTCATTCTACAAGTATTTAATTCATGTCTGTTATTTGTCAAATACTTTTCTAGGTGCTGGCAACACAGATACAAAAACAATACAGTCCTGGCCTCGAAGGACCTTGCCTTCAAACAAAGTGGGCACATTTGTAAATAAATACAAAATATATGTGAACTAATGTTTTGGAGGCAATAAGTAAAAGACTTTTAGCAGGTGGCATTTGAGCTGAACTTTCAGAGTATTTGGATTTGACTCGCAGCCATACTTGTTTGACCTTTATCAAGTCACTTAACTTCTTTTAATTAAAATTTCTCATTTATAATATTAGAGGGTTGGACTAGGTAACCTTGTAAGTCCCTTCCAAATCTGTATTTTTTTAAAATTTGTTACAGCTGTGGCTATAGCAACTACTATTTCTTTAGATAGGGCTTATGGAAGACGTCTCGGCAACTTCAGAATGAGTGTACCCCTTCTCCAGCCATCTGACTCTGGATCTGGACAGAGTTATGGAGGCTTTGGGCAGCTAGATGTGGGAATGGATAGAGTGCTGAGCCTGGAGTGAGAAAGACTTATCTTCCTGAGTTCAGATCTGGCTTCAGATACTTACCATCTATGTGGCTTTTGGCAGGTCACTTAGCCCTGTTTGCCTTAGTTTCTTCATCTATCTGTAAAATGATCTGGAAAAGGAAATTGCATATCATTTCAGTATCTTTCCCAAGAAAACCCCAAATTGGGTCATGAAGAGTAGGACACAATGGAATAACAACATTGAGGCTTCAGTGCATTCATTCCAGCTAAATGTAATTCAACATGCTGGAAGAAGCAACACAACTACATTCTGTTGAGAATCAGATGATAGAAAATGTATTCCTTTCTGTAAACAGCAAGGCATTATATACTTGTGTGTGTTTGGAAATTTTATTTTAAGGAACTCTTTGAATATTGGCTTTCTTTGTCAAGTATCTACTATCCTATGCAGTGAAGATGTTATTTTTATGTAAGATTTCAAAAGCATTTTGTATAGCTGAAGTTTTAGAAAACTATGTAAATCTCTTTTTCCGGCAAGTTTTTCTTTTTGCTCTCTTTTTATTGAACTGTGTTTTCCACATATTAGAACTCATTCATAGAGTTATTGTAGAGAGACCAAAATTAAGATAATCTCCTTTAAGACTACAAATTAGAGTAAACTCAGCTTTGTTTAACCATAACAGCTTTTTTATGGTTAGGCTTTCATTTGAGTTTAGGGTTTGTTTCATCAGAAATGTTGAAGAAAACTATCATTAAATATTCTGTCCTTGAAATAATCAATAGGTTTAGTCATATAAATATTTAAATAGTCAAGAAGATAATGACATAAAAATTGATATAAAATATTCATTATAATTGAACCTTAAAGGTTACTTTTGTACTAAAAACATGTTTAAATTCACAGAAGCTGTGAAGCTTATTTTTATTTTTAAATAAGGATGAAAGTAGAACCCTTAAAATTTATCAAAAACAAAATAGCAAACAAGAGAAATGGCCCAAGCGGCCTTCTTTATGCTTTCATCTCTATGTTGTTGCCCTCTGTATCAGTTTACCCCCAAACTTCCATTTGAGGAAGTACCCATGCCATTTATGTTCACTCCAAATCTGGTTTAACCTATAACTTCGAGGATTTCTTCTGAACCTGGTTCCTCCATAGGTTCTTCCTCTTCTACCAAGTCTTTTTCAGCTCCCTTTTATGTATTGTCTTGCCCCTATTAGAATGTAAGTTCTTTGAAGGCAGGGACTGTCTTGCTTTTTGCTTGGATTTGTATTCTCAGTACCTGGAATATAGTAAATGCTTGGTAAATGCACTCTATCTACCTATCATAATTTTAATTTATTTCTAATTTTCAGGTCCATCTATTGAAAGGGAACCAGAGACAGAGAAAGATATTTATTTTAATAGCTAAGTTTATTTTGACTTAATAATACCACTGACCTGCTCATTATTCCATTGACATACTAATAAAACCTTAAAAACAATAATTTCTTTTACTACTTGACTTACTGCATAAAATGGGTTTCTTTGCTACCATCACCAGAAACTTCCATCTGCATTGTATATGTATGTGTATACACATACGCACACAAATACTTATAGCTAGATAGCTTTATTCCTCCTGTTGCCCATTAAATATTTTTCTCCTGTCAGCTATTTCTCATTGGTCAAGATACTAAATAGAAAGAGAAGTAGTTTTGGAGTTAGAAGATGAGGACTGTACCTTGGACAAGTCATTCAGTTTCTCTGGGCCTCAGTTTCTTCATTTGTAAAATGAGGTTGACTTAGATGATTGCTAAATTTTTATCAGCTGCAAATCTCATGATCCTAGTTTGGAAATGTGTGCTAGTTACAGTAAGGATATTTTGCCCTTTTTTGTGTACTCTAAAGTAGCATTGTAGATGACACTGAATTCTCAAAGCTTATTTCTGTAGAAGGAAAGTTTGGATGAATCCCGCTAAACAGGAAAAGTTCCAGATACAGTCTGGTGAAACCTTTTTCCTAAAGACCAACCTAAATCAGTTCAGAGAGTCTTACCTCTAGTTTGGCCATAGGATAGCAAATTTTTCAGTCATAGTATTTCTTGAAGGCCATTTACAAAGAGGAAGAGGAATTCTTATTCTGTTAGTGGAGGGAATACCTAAACTGATCAAATCACATATCCCTGAAGGAATAAAGTAAGAATGCTCCTCTTTGTTCATGCATAGGTCAAAGAGAGGAACTATATTTACTATGCCCCTCTCAGAGCAGGAAGCATAGTATGTATACAATGTAAGCGAGGTACCAGAGAAGTGCACTACTATACTTTGTTAATGGTGATTTATTTCACTTTTTGTGATTGAGAGAGTATGAATGATGGGGATGGGACCCGGACCCCTAAAAACCCCTGAACATTCCCATACATTTCAGCAGCCCAGATCTCTGGCGTTAGCCTGAGGCATCTGTCCCATCCTAGTGTAATCCTTTTAACTGCCCTTTCTTTGTGGCCCTCATTGTCTGCACCTGCCCCAGCCCAGGCTACTTGCCACTCCTTGATCCCATCCAGATCTTCCCACAGTCTTTCTGTATAAAAATACCAATCTAAACCCCATTAAATTGTGCAGATTCTTAAAATCTGGCCCCCATATATTGGCATCACAAATATAGCAGCCTTACTAGGATTCTTGCCCACCCAACTGGTGTCTAAAGAAACTCATTACTTGGATTGAAAGAAGGCTTGAGCGCTCAGATTCTTTCAAGGCAGATCCCAGCCCTGTACTTCTGCATTTCAGGGTTCCTAGCACCCCTGTACTCTGGGCTGCTAAAATGTGTGGGAAAGTCCAGGGGCTTTTAGTGGTCCAGGTCCCACCCCATCATAATTAATGGTGATTTATTTCATTTTGGGGGATTGAGAAAGTATATGTAGTAAACATGTCATTTATTATTTGCTACTATAAATGTTGGATTTATTTACTAGTAAATATTAAAGGTGCTGAATTAGAATAGATGATATATTCAAGTTGTCTGAATGATTGCGTTGATAAAAATGTGCCTTTGACAGGAGACCATTCTGAGTAATATTCTTTTTCATGTGATTTGTTAGGGTGGAGGTGGAGAAACAATCGAAACAAATTATAAAACCTGCCCTGTTCTACAGTGTAATTTGAAAAGATTTAGAAACTCCTAATGGCAAAAGGCCTCAAACTAAAAGAGCGTATCTTTAAGATCTAAATCATCAAGAGCAGTAAGAGACAGCTAAGTTTCATTGCTGGGACGTCATTGGGAAAATGCAATCACAATGTCTGGCTTTACAAGTTCTCTGTAGGATCAGAGCTAGAAGGTGTCTTAGAAGGTTTTCTAGTCCAATCCTCTTGTTTGATGCTAAGGAATGTGAGGCCTTGATAGGTCAAGTGATTTTGTCCAAGGTTACACAAACTATAAGTGGCTGAGCTGGGCTGAGTCTCGTAACTCCAAGCTAATCTTTTCATGGGTTCAGAAATCTTTACTAATAATGATATTCTAAAGAAATTTTGACATTTTGAATGCCCAAGACAGTTACTCTCAAGTTACATGTATAATGAGGACCTAGCTCCCAGACTATTTAGGAAAACACATCTTATTTGGCATATAGATTAGGCGATTCTGAGCAAACTTTTGATGTATTGAGCTCTCCCCTTCCCCTTTGTGTTTAGATGGACATCCTGCTACACATTTTCGAAAGGAAAAAAACACTTTAAAAAAATTTTCCTAACCACTGAAGAACCTACCCTAAGGGGGAGGTGAGGAATGAACCATGAATAGAATTTCTGTATTCCCAAATTTGTTTCTATGCTGTTTGTTTCTAGGTGTGGCTAGTAAGTGAAGTCATAATTTCCTTTAGGAATTTTGAAAGGCTGAGGATTATAATAGATAATCTTTAGTGTTTTTAAACACCAAAATAAAAGGAAGTAACTTATGGAAATAAAAAAGTAGTTACATCCACAAGTATATAGTAGTTTATATACAGGTACATTGAATCTGGCACGGTGGGCCCACCTATTCTTAGAAGTTTCTGTGTAAAAAAAAAAGTTCATGTTTGAATTTCATAGAATATAGTATTTATCTTTGAATATACAATCTAATATTGTTGTTTTAAAGAGAGACCAAGAAGCCTCAGAACTCTGAATTCCTTTTTTTTTGAACCTCAGCATTTAATTTTATTGTTTTTTAATAGTATTTTCCCCAATTACATGTAAAAGCAAATTTAAACTTTTTTAAGTTTTGAGTTCCAAGCTCTTTCCCTTCCTCTTTCCCTTCCCTACTCCCTGAGACAGCAAGCAGTGTAATAATATAGGTTATACATGTGTAATCATGTAAAATATTTCTCATATTAGTCATTTTGTGGAAGAAAACTCAAACCAAAAAAAAAGTGAAAAACTGTGTTTCAGTCTGTATTGAGATGCCATAAGTTCTTTTTCTGGAGGAGGATAGCCCTTTTTTTTTTAATTATATGTCCTTTGGCATCATCTTGGATCATTGTATTGCTGAGAATAGCTAAGTCATTCACAGTTGATCGTCATACAATATTGCTGTTACTGTGTACAGTCTTTTGTTTCTGCTTGCTTCTTTCTGTATCAGTTCATGTAAATCTTTCCAGGTTTTTCTGAAATCATCCTACTTATCATTTCTTATAGCACAATAATATTCCATTACAATCATATACCACAACTTGTTCAGCTGTTCCCCAATTGATTGGCATTCCCTCATTTTCCAATTCTTTGCCACCACAAAAAGCTGGTATAAATATTTTTGTACAAATAGTTTCTTCCCAACCCCACCATTTTTAAAATCTCTTTGGCATACAGACCAACAAGTGGTATTGCTCTATCAAAAGATATGCACAATTTAATAGCCCTTTGGGCATAAGAACCCTCAATTTTTAATGAGAAAAAAGCATTGTTTTAACAAACAATTTGCTTCTCTATGTAAAACAATGCTTTTTATATATATATAATACCTGACAATTAATTTTTAATATAAAGAGCTTAGTCTCTGAAGGGAGACATATAAATCTTACTGCCTTGCTTCTTATGACTGTGATCCTGCTTTGGAATTTTTTTTTTCTTCTTGAAAGCCTATATGGTAGTCTGTTACAGGTTAAGAAGTTCATAAGCAGCTACCACTTTATTTCAGACTCTCAAAGTATCTCCCCTCCAGGGCAAAAACTTCCCAATTTGTCTCCTTATCTCAAGTCTCACCCCACTCCAGTTCATCCTCCACAAAGCTGCCAGGGTGACTTTCCTTAAGCACAGATCTGACCATGTCACTTCCCCATTAAACTCCAGTGGCTTCCTAATGCCTCTAGCATCAAATATAAACTCTTCCATTTAGCAACTTTACCCCAAAGATAATTTCAATCTTATTGTCCTCTCCCCTGCTCCCCACCCCCCATCCTACACTCTTCTTTCTAGCCAAATTGGCTTCTTTCTCTTCCTCATACACTATGTCTCTCTTGTACCAGCTGTTCCCCATCCTTGGAATGTACTTCCTCCTCACCTGTGCTTCATAGAGCCCTCTTTCTTCCTCAGAGAGACAGATCAGTAAGTCAACAAGCATTTATTAAGTGCTTACTACGTGTCATGTACTATGCTTACTGTACCACCTTCTACATGAAGTCTTTCCTGATTCTGCTCACCCTCTTACACTACCTTATACTTAACTACTTTGTATTTATTTTCTTCATATTTATTCTGTATATACTAGTTGTTCCCACTGTCGTCCTCCCTTTTCTCCCAAACCCACAGGGCAACATTTGATATAGATGTATGTGTGAAATCATACAATGCATTCTTCCATCTATCATTTCTTTCTCTTGAGGTGGATAGCATTTTCTTTCATAGTTGATTTGAATATTTGTATTACTCACAATAGCTTAGTCATTCACAGTTACTCTCCAAATAATATTACTGTTACTGTATACAGCATTGTCTTGGTTCTACTCATTTCACTTGGCATTATTTCATGCAAGTTTTTCCATGTTTTTCTAAAATCAACCTGTTCATTATTTCTTATAGCACAATAATATTCCATCACAATCACATACCACAACTTATTCAGTCATTCCCCATTTGATGGGTATCCCCTCAATTTCCAGTTCTTTGCCACCACAAAGAGAGCTGCAATAAATATTTTAGAATATATAGATTCTTTTCTTTTTTCCATGATCACCTTGAGAAACAGATTCAATAGTGGTATTGCTGGGTCAGTCATAAAACACGGTTTTATAACTCCTTGAGCATAATTCCAGATTGCTCTCTAAAGGTTGGATCAGTTCACAATTCCAACAACAGTGTATTGATGTCCCAGTTTTTTCCATTTTCCCAGTCTATCATTTTAGCCAGTCTGATAGGTGTGAGATGGTATGTCAATGTTGTTTTTTTCACTGATTCTTTAATCAGTAATGATTTAGAAGATTTTTATATGACTATGTATTGCTTTGATTTCTTCTTCCAAAAACTTCCTGTTCATATTCTTTGACCATTCATTAATTGGGGAATGATTCATATTCTTATAAATCCTTTATATCCCCTCTCAAAGCACCAATGGTTCCCCCGCCCCTCACCCTGTCAGCTGAGAACCTTACCTTATATTTTATTTTTTAAAAATTGAGACCATTTGCCAAGAGCCTTCTGCGACTCCTACCACCCCCTTCATCCTTGTCTCACATGAAGAAGTGGTCCTTCTTGCTAAGGCAAACTACCTGTACAAGGGATGCCATTCTATCCTTTCCTCTTCAGCAGATTGCCTTCTGTCATTCCTGCTCTTTCATTTATCTTCAATATTTTCCTCTCTGTCGGATGCTTCTCTCCTACTACAAACATGCCCATGTCTCCCCCATCCTTAAAAAAATGTAAACTCTCTATAATCCAGATTCCTACCTTATCGTTTAATTGAAACTGCTCTCACCAAAATTGCCAGTAATCTCTTAACTGCAAAATCAAGTGGCCTTTTCTCAGCCCTCATCCTTCTTAAAGGCAGATAGATCATGCAGTGAATAGAGCACTGGTTCTGGAGTCAGGAAGACCTCAGTTCAAATACATTCTCAGATAGCTAACTAGCTGTGTGACCATGTGCAAATCATTTAAACCGCTGTTCGCCTTAGTTTTATCAACTGTAAAATGGATATAATAGTAGAACCCACCTCCCAGGGTTGTTGTAGGACAAAATAACATTTGCAAAGCACTTAGTACAGTGCCTGGCACATAGTAGGTGCCATGTAAATGCTAGCTATTATTATTATTAACTTTTTTTTAGCCTTTGATATTGGATATCACTCTCTTCTCAATATTTTCTCTTCTCTAGGTTTTCAGGATACTAAACTTGCCAGGCTTTCCTATCTATCTGACTGTTCCTTCTCAGTCTCCTTTGCTAGATCTTCATCTGAGTCTCACCTGCTAAGTGTAGGTATCCCACAGGGCTTCTCTTCTCACTCTATGCTATTTCCCTTGGTGACTTCATCAGCTCCCATGAATTCAATTATCATCTGTCTATGCTGATGACTCTCAGATCTCCCTACCCAGCCTTAACTTCTCTGCTGACCTCCAGTCTTACCTCTTCAGCTGCCTATAAACCTCTCAAACTGGATGGCTTGTAGATGTCTTAAATTCAAATTGAATTTGTTATCTGTCCCTGCCAAAACCTGCCCTCTTCAGTATTTCCCTGTTATTGTCAAAGACACCATCTTCCTTCCCACCATCCTTGACTCCTTACTCACTCCTCCTCCCACCTCCAGTTCCAATCTGTGCCAAGGCCTGTCAATTTCACTTCTGTAGCATCTCTCCAATAAACCCCCTTCTCTTTCCTCTGCTACCACCACCACTCTGGTGCCACCGCTCATCCATCTCAATAGTTTACTGGTTGATCTGCCTGTCACAAGTCTCTCTCCACTCTAGTCTATCCTTCATTTACACTAAGTTGATTTTCCCAAAGCACAGGACTGACATATCACTCTCCCCCCTCAATAAAGCTCCTTATCACCTCCAGGATTAAATATAAAACTCTTTGTTTGGTGTCCAAAGCCTTTCATAATCTAGCTACCCCCCACTTTTCTAGTTTTCTTCTACCTTGTACCTCCCCATGTGCTCTTTGATCCAGTGACACTAGCCTCCTTGCTCATCCTTGAACAAGACAGTCTCTTGACTCGGCATTTTCAGTGGCTGTACCCTGTGCCTAGAATGCTCATTTCTGCCTCCTGATTTCCCTGTTTTCCTTCAAAGCCCCACCTAAAAATCCCCACCTTTTATAGGAAGCCTTTCCTATTATCTCTTAATTCTAGTGCCTTCCCTCTGTTGATTATTTCATATTTATCTTGTATATAACTTGCTTTTACATAGTTGTTTCCATGGTATCTCTCCCATTAGATTGTGAGGTACTTAAGGGCAGGGACTGCTTTTGCCTTTTCTTTGTATTCTCAGTGCTTAGCACAGAGCTTGGCTCCTTGTTGTTCATTCATTCAGTTATGTCAGACTCTTCATGAACTTGTAAATTGTAGCATGCCAATATTGGAATTTTCTTGGCAAGGATATTGTAATGATTTGCCATTTTTTTCCTCCAGAGGCAAACAGAGTCACAAAGCTAGTAAGTGTCTGAGGCCAGATTTGAACTCAGATCTTTCTGACTCCAGGCTCAGGACTTTATCTACTGAGCCATCTCATGTTTGTTGTTTCTCCTTCTTTCTCAAAGAGGACCAATGCTATCTGGAGGGTGACATCTTGACTTGATGGTAAATTGGATTTAAGTGAGGTAGTTCTGTGCAGAGTCATCAGCCTCACTCTTTCCTCCAGAGTCATCAGAGTCCAGTGGCGAGACATAGATCAGGCTCTGCTCCACTCAGCTCCACTCCCCTCAGTTCCCAGCTCCGTGCGGGATAGACCTCATCCAGGGACCATCCAGGGTGTTCTGGGCTGGAGCCCTGCTTCCCTCTGCTATTTTTTGGGTTCTGCAGTTCTAGAATTGGTTCAGAGCCATTTTTTATAGGTTTTTGGAGGGACTTGGTGGGGAACTCATGGTAGTCCCTGCTTTCCAGCCACCATCTAGATCAAGGCCTTTTAAAGCTAAGGTCTTTCTCAGGTTTCAGTTTATCTGAGGCAAGGTAAGAATTGAAGCAAAAGATGGCCTAGTTTGCCTTTACAAAAAAATTATTCTGGGATTAGGAACAGATAGGTTATTTTACATTGGCACCACAACTAAACTGTGAGTTTCTAAAGTTCATAGACTATATCTTTAATTTCCTTTGTGTCCTTTCCCCATCGATTCTTCTTTATACTTGAATGTTTGAGTATAAGGGTTTTTATCTCTTCTTAGGGAAGGTTTGATAGTTCTGAAGGAACACCCCACCCCCCCCACGCCTCCAGTGAGGGTTTTGTACTGTGGTCTTGATGCAGTTTGGGGTTGCTGGGAATCCTGAAATGTTAGGGTACAGGGTAGCATCTGCCTGGAAAGAGTTCACACACTCAAACCTTCCAGTCAAAGTGGCAAGGTTTTTGTAAGGTCAATAGTGTGAGTGAGATTCTTAGGGAATGTGCAACTTAATGGGGGTGAGACTGATGCTTATATATGAAAAAGAACAGTGAAGGGATCTGGATGGGATTAAGGAGTGGTAAGTAGTCTGGGGTGGATATGGTACATTAGTGAAAAAGAGTATTAAGGTGGGGGGCGGAGCAGTGAAAGTATTGTCAAATTAGTAATTAGGTGATGTACAGGGCCTGGGATGGGCCAGATGCTTTGGGCAGAGGCACCAGTGATCTGACCTACTGAAATGTATGGGAAAATTCAAAGATTGGATTGCTTTCAAAAACATTAGTCTTTTTCCTTTCAGGGGTCCAGGTCCCCCATAAGCCTTAGTGTTCTTTTTGTTCAGGTAAAGATCTTTATATAATCTGCAGAAAACCATGACATTGGAAATGGTCACATTTGTCATGCTAATCAAATTCACATTAAATTAAAAGGAAAAATTTTTGAATGCCATTATTGGCATAAAGTTAGTTGGCATGATACTGGTTTGTAATGTGAAACAAGTCCAAACTTATTTTACATTACTCACCTATATATACACTGTCAAGCAGGGTTCTTATCTAAGGTCTGAACTTTTTTTGCTTGTAATTTTTTCAAAATTTTTAATACTATATTTTATCATAGTTTTCCTTTGTAATACTATTTATTTTGTGAATTTAAAACATTATTCTTAGGAGTCTATTGGCTTCACTAGTTTGCCAAAGGAGTCCATAGCACAAAAAAGGTCAAAAACTGCTTAAAAGTATAGCCAAAACATAGCTAATATGGAAATATGTTTTATGTGACTTTACACATATATAACTTGCTTCTCAATGGGTGTTGGAGGAACTGAAGGGAGCGAAATTAGATTTTGGATTTTTTTTAAAAAGAAAATAAAACAGGAAGTCTGCCTCCTCCCTGACTACCACTCCCTTATTTATATTTTTCTCTTTCTGATCATTATAATGTAAAGTTCTTGAGGACAAGAACTGTATTTGCTTTTGTATTTGTATCACCAAACCTTAACTGAGTGCTAGGCAATTAGAATGTAACTAATAAATGCTTTAAAAAAATTTTTTAAAGTATAACCAAACTAGCCTTCTTACTGTTCTTCATGACTTTTCATCTCCTGTCCTTGTTTCTTCCCCTAGACTACCCTCTATACCTGGAATCTACTTCCTTCTCATCTCCTTCCTCTTAGTAGGAACTGTGGGACTTAGACTGTGGGGAACCCCCTTGAACTCTCCTTGAATCTTCCCACTAGATGAGACATTTGCCTGAAGCCTTAAGCCTTTCCTTATGGCTAGGCCCAAATCTCTAGGTTCCTCTAGCCCTCCATTGTCTGGCTAGTTTCCACCCTTGATCCTATCAAAATCACCATGCCCAAATCTGTTACCCTTAAACTAACCTAGCCCGACATTGTGATCTCCAGGTAGCCTTCAGCTACTTCCCACCCTTAAACCCATTCTCCTGGTTCCTGGAGTCTGACCTCACCCCAGTCCCATCAAGTTCCTCCTTAGACTCCTCCTCAAAACCATCCTGAAACCCCTCCTCCTATCACCCCAGAACCACCCTAGATCCCTCCCACAATTTCTCTGTATATAAGTTTCATCTTTCATCTTGTCTCCACGATGTGGCTCAGATTCCATCTAGCTCAGTAGGTTGAATCTGGCCGGCTTGGGATTTCTTAAGACTACCCATTATGGTGAATCTGTAATAAACTTTGTTTTTCTTTGGCTGTGAGAAGGCTTGAGTCAAATATTCGAGCAGGACTCAGTGTGTTGGTATTTTGGGGTCTTGAGCACCCCTAAAAACATATGGTTCCCTGACCTCATCATTATAATTACTGTGTTTCCTTTAAACTTTGTTCAAACATTCTGCTCAGACACCACCTTTTTGTGGTCTATCCTCATCCAATCCTGTCTCCTGATGCTTCCCTACCCCTCCAAATTACTTTATGTTTATTTTGTATATTTTGATGCTTGTGCATTATTATTCCCTTTGATAGAAGGTAAACTCCCTGAGGGCAGCTACTGTTTCATTTTTGTCTTTGTATCCTGTTACTAGCACAATATCAGAAACACACCAGGTATTTAATAAATACTGATTGATTGACAACCAGTTCAACCCCTTTACAGATAAAGATATTGAAGTCCACAGAGACTAAAATTACTTCCCTAAATTTAAAGGTAGTAATCTTCCTTACCTGCACAACTATTATAGGTAAAACCATTGGGGTTTTTTGTTTTAAATCACTGGGGAGTTAAAAGTACAAGTAAAGCCCCAGGGCTTTCATTTGTAAAGGCATGTCTACAGCATCACCTGATGCACTTAATAGAAAATTAAGCCCTTATAAATTCAAGACAGCTGCAGGATTTTGTCTTTGAGAAGGCCAAATCTAAAATCGCATCTGAAAATGTTACTCTTAATCTCTTTCCACAATTAACATTTTGCCCTTTGCTAACACAGACTGAATTTCTAAGTTGGAGGCTTTCATGGTAACATAACTAGGAAAGTTTGTATAGAAATTATTAGAGGAAATGAGTATTTCTCAGCTTTAAACATTTTTATTTTAGTATTTTATCAGCTGTCAAATTATTTCAACTTCAGTATTATACATATGTTGGTAGAAATGTAGAATGGAAAATTAAACTGGTCAAATTTAGATATACATATGAAATGTTTGCTAAGTAAATGCTTTAGTTTTAAATCAATACAGTACATTTCAGCTGCAAAATATGCCCAAATAAAATGAAGTAAGTAGTACATAACTAATATTTCCATCTCTGCTTTTAAGAACCAAGAGGGTTACCTTTTAATAAATCCAAAGCCTTTAAAGATAATCTAATTCATATGCAAATGGAACAACTTTGAGGTACCATATCACACCTATCAGATTGTCTAATATGATAAAAAAGGAAAATGATAAAATGTTGGAAGCGATATGGAAAAATTGGGAATATGGAAAAACACTGTTGGAAGAGTTGTGAACTGATCCAACCATTCTGTAGAGCAATTTGGGACTATGCCCAAAAAAGAAGGTTGAAGAAGTAAGCAAGCAAGCATCTAGGTTCCTTTGATCATTTTAGGTTGCCAGACCCAGATGATCATCTCAGGGTACCAAAAGGAACTGGCAAATCAGTGCTAAGGCACTGTTGATTAATTTTTTTATGGAAAAATGAGAGCTGTATTGCAGGACGGGAAAAAATATACGTTCCACTTTTTTTTTTAAAGGGGTGAAAAGTATAATCCAAAAAAAGACAGGTCAGTGACCTTGACTTTGATTTTTGGCACTCAAGATTGTATTAAAATGATACTTATAAATATTTTGAGATACTTTATGTAAAATACTTTGTAAACCTTAAAGTACTATACAAATTCCACCAATCTCATTTATTTATTTTTATGTAGAAAGGGAAGTGGTAATAAACCAAAGAGGCTTTTTACTCAAGAACTGGTCATACCAGATTAACATAATTTCCTTTTTTTATAGAGTTACTGATGAGGGCACAGTCTCTGGGAACCTCCTTGAACCTGGAGTACAGTCTCTGGGAACCCCCTTGACCTCTGCTTGAATCTTCCCACTTGATCTGGTCCCATCAAGCTCCTCCTTACACTCCTCCTCAAGACCCTCCCTAAACCCCTCCTCTAGTCACCCCAGACCACCCCTCCTACCATCTTTGTGTATATAATCTCCATCTTGCCTCCATGAAAGTGCTCAGATTCAATCTAGCTTGGTAGATTGAATCTGGCCCGCTTGTGAAAACAGGTGTCACAAAGGATGGAATTTCTTAAGACAACCCAATATGGCAAACCCTTAATAAACTTTATTTTTTTTCCTTGGCTGAGAAGACTTGAGTCGTATTCTTTCAGCAGGACCCAGAGTATAGGTATTTTGGGGTCTTGAGCACCCCTAGAAACCCCTGGTTCCCTACCATCATCATTTTTTCTTAAATTTCTTCATTATTTGGGATGATAGGACAAGGGTACATGAGATTTGAGAGTAGACAGTATTGTAAAGTTGAACTGGTTAATTGAAGAGTCAAGACAGGGAAGGGAGGAGAGTGTAGGAAGTGCAGCTGTGATAGCCTATGAAGGAACTAAGGGGTGGAGAGAATGGAAGTCATGCTGAAGACTGAGAAAAGAGTTAGGGAAGATGGAATGACAGAAAGTCATTTATTATGCTTCACTAAACCTTTTTTTAAGTAGGAATTCCTTATAAGTAACAGCTTTTATTATTGTTTTGCACTGATAGGTGCATGTTACTGAACAGTGAAATACTCAAAAGTCAACCTAAGGATAGAGGAGGAGCAAAGAACAAGAATAAGACACATATTTTGTAAATAGCACCTTGGTTATGATTAAAGTGAAATGTTTTATTTTACTATGTAAGAGTTTAGTTATTTATGTAGTTATGGACTTTACTTAAGCAATGTAATTTTCTTATTTTTCATTTTTAGACATGGGGAGATTTTTAATGAAACTTTGATGGTTCAATAAAACATGCTCTAATGGATGACAGAGAAACTCCTACAAATGACCTACTGTTAGAACCACAAGATGGACGTCATGCCGATGACAGCATGGAAGGTACAAGACCATGTTTGCCTCCTATATCAGATGAAAATGAAAATCAGTTTGATGGGAATGCATGTGAAGCTGTGACCAGCAGTGACAATGAGATGGGAAAACATGAAAAGTTAGAACAGGACAATCTCAACAATAATGAAAGTTGCAGCAACTGTGATAACTTTGTTACCCCAAGCTGTGAAGCAGCAGCAAGTGATCATTCTGAAAAAATACACCGTGAAGGCCCCACAGATGAAAAGCCCCTCCCAGGAAAGGAGAAAAAAACTCTTGGGAAAAAAGCCGCAAGAAGCAAAAAGGGAATGATTACAAAGTCAATGCCAGGTACTTCAAACAAAATCATTTTTGAAAAATTACATTGGATTCTTTGAGCAAACCCCTTCCCCCCAAAATACTTCTTCTGTTTTCTCTTTGTGTCAGCTATTGTCTTGTATTCCATTGTGATCTTTAGCTAACCGTCTTCAGTAGGTTATAACATAAAATTTATACTTAAATCATAGAATCTTAAAACTGGAAGAAACTATAGGAGTAATTTAAACCAGCCCTTTACCTGTGGGATGAATCTCTTCCACAACAGTTTCTCTGATAGACAGCATATTAGCGTGTTAACTTTCAGTTTCTCTCTTCTGTTTATTTATGAGGTGTTGTTTAATAGCTGTTCCTTTAAGGCTTCACCTTCTCTTTCCTCTGTTAATGTCCCCAAAGAAAGTATTACTCGAGATTAAAGTGATTTCCCAAACTTCACAGTAGCTTCGGAATATAGATTCTTAACCTGCAACCCGTGGACCCCTCAAGGATCCATGTATAGATTTCAGAGATTTTGTGAACACAAAAGGAAAAAAATTATCGTCTTTGTTTTCACTAACCCCCTAATTGAAATTAAGCATTTCTTTCCATTATAAATGCAGGTAGCAAGGGGTCCGGTCACCAAGGCGTCCCTTAAGTTTCTCCAGATTGCCAAATAAGTCCTTAAGAGAAAAGGTTTTAAGAAGCCCTACTCTAGAATAAGCTTACTCTCCTTGTCAATATTAAGAGAGGGATACAAACACAAGTTTCTCAAGGAGTGCTTCTGTTGATCTGTCCTCGCCATCATACATACCAGGGGTGGGGAGCCTGCGGCCTCGAGGCCAAGTGGATTCAGTCAAAGGGGTACACTTGAGGACTTAGGGGGCCACATGTGGCTTTGAGGCCATAGGTTCTCCACCCCTGGACTATGTACAGGTGTTCTGAACAGCATTCTGGTCTGTTGCGTTTTAAATTTTTTTTCTGTTATCTTAACCTATATAATAAGACAATGTCAAACTCACTTCGAATTGCATTTCAGTATGTCCATTTTGCATTCTGTTTTTGCATTACCTAGCAAAATTGCCTACATAGTTTAGTTGGGGCCACTTACCCTTAAATGAAATGGCTTTATAGCTCACCTGTCAGAATTTAGATCTAGGATTCCTTTCTCTAGATTGTGAAGTGCCCTATGGAAAAGGCAACCTCAGGCAGTTTAAGGGTAGGAGTGTATGAGACTAGGGGACTCTGGTACATCTTAGGCTGGGATTTTTAGTTTCCATTTTCCAGGGCCCTAACTGTTAGACTTGGCCTAGACCTGTGATGAAGAGAGACAAGTTGTTACCTCTCATCATCTCTTCCTGTCCCTTGATTGTTTTCCTCACTGACTGATTAGAAGTGTGGTCAGTTTATTCCAGTACTTCAGCTATCTGTGATTTCATCAGCATGGATTCTCCCTTCCCTAGTACTACTGCTCTCTGACTTAGCCATCTGTCTTTATGAGTTGCTGTTGCCAAAAAGTTCAATTATTTATTTGATGGCCAACAGTCTGATGGCCAGTCATAGCTGGGCGGATAGATATACATTCCATTGCAGGGCATTTCCTCAAAGCCTTTCTAGGTTGCTAGTACCTGCTAGAGCTTAGGCTCTGCTATGACAGCCTTGAAGAACCCATGGTCACTGCCATATCATGATAAAAGACTTAGAGGAGGAGGAGGTCTCTGTTGATAATGGATTATTTTTGTTTAGGGATTAAAAATCTTAATTTTTCATCAGTTCACTTAATTTGTTAATATAAATACTTGGTAAATTGCTAATTGGTTATGATTTTTTAACTTTCAGCTTTAACTCATATTTTGAGACAACTTGGTGAAATAGAATTCTGGACTTGGAGCCAGCAAGAGCTGGATTTGAATTAGGCCCCAACTATTTTCTAGCATGTGTCTGTAGTGGTAATTTTATCTATCTGAGCCTCAGTTTTCCTCATTTGTAAAATGAGGATAACATCTCCCTCGCCAGATTGTTGTGAAAAACAAATGAAATAATTTTTGTAAGATGTTTTCCAAACCTTAAAGTGCTCCATAAATGAATGCTGCTACTGTCGTTGTTTTCTTCTCATCATTTTTGAGGGGGTTAAAGTGAATTTGAACAAGTCATTCTTGAATGTTTAATTAAGAACATAGAACATACAGCCTATTATTCAAGTGGATAAAATAACTGAATTTACAGTTAAGAAAACTGAGATGTAAGTTAGTCTTCTGTAGAATTACTAAAAACACCTGCAGGACAACTCCACTATCAGACAGAATGACAGCAAGGACATGTACTTCATTTTGTTCCCACTTTATCGTAACATCTTCAGCTGGATATCTGTTTTTTAAATTGTTCATTTCATGTAGTTTTAGGATAAGCATTTAATATGACTGTATTGAGAGACAAGATAGTATCGTGGATAGGACACAAGTAGAGTCACGAAAGCTAAGGTTCACATCTTACCCTTAGACACTTACTATCTGTGTGTCACTGGGCAAATTACTTAACTCTCTGTGCTTCAATTTCCTTATCTTTAAAAGGAGGGAGTTGGACTCATTCTCCAAGACAGGCAACAGGTTTATCTATAATAATGCTTCAGTTCCATTGCAGCTTATTTGCTGAATTTTCAAGGATATTTTGCAGTTTGTAGTATGGAGATTTGTTGTCCGATGCATAATTCTAGCCATCAGTACATGGTAAATTTTTATAAGTTGCAGTGATATGTTGCAACATTTCCACAACTTGATTGCAAAATATGGAGCAAAATAAAATATGGAGCAAAATAAGTCCCAGCTCCTTAAGGATAACCTCTCTTTAATTTCTGGTAGTAATGACCTGATCCTATATTGTGCTCAAAACACCTTCTTTCTTTCTTTTTTTCGTTTTCTTTCTTCCCCCCACCCCCTGAACTTAATAGTATTTAATTTTTTCCAATTACATGTAAAGATAGTTTTCAGCATTCACTTTTATAAATAGATTTGGAGTTCCAAAATTTTTCTGCCTTCTTCCCCTTCCCCAAGATGGCAAGCTATAAATGTACAATCATATTAAATATATTTCCACATTAGTCATGTTGTGAAAGAAGCATCAGAACAAAAGGGAAAAACCACCAGAAAGAAAAAACCAAAAAAAAAAAAAAGAGAGAAAATAGTATGGTTCAGTCTGCATTCAGACTCCATAGTTCTTTTTCTGGATGTGGATAGCATTTTCCATCATGAGTCTTTTGGAATTGTCTTAGATCATTGTGTTGTATTGTTGAGAAGCGCTGTCTATCAAAGTTGCTCATCACAGAAGGTTGGTGTACTTAGAACTAATTTCTATTAGTTAACCAGTTCAACTTTACAAAACTGTCTACTCTCAAATCCCTTGCCACCCTTGCCCTATCTCGCGAAATTGGTGTTCTGCTGATTCTACTCACTTCACTCAGCATCAGTTCATGTAAGTCTTTCCAGGTTTTTCTGAAATCTGCTCGTTCATCATGTCTTAAGGCACAGTAGCATTCCATTACATTCATATAACTCAACTTGTTCAGCAGTTCCACAATTGATGAGCTGTCCCCTCAATTTCTAATACTTTGCCACCACAAAAAGAGCTGCTATAAATAGTTTTGTACATGTGGGTCCTTTTCCCTTTTTTATGATCTCTTTGGGATACAGACCTAGCAGTGGTATTGCTGGATCAAAAGCTATGCACAGTTTTGTAGCCCTTTGGGCATAGTTCCAAATTGCCCTCCCTCCAGAATGGTTAGATTAGTTCACAACTCCACCAACAATGTATTAGTGTTCCAATTTTCCCAGATCTTCTCCAACATTTATCATTTTCCTTTTCTGTTATATTTGCAAATCTGATAGGTGTGAGGTAGTACCTCAGAGTTGTTTTAATTTGCATTTTTCTAATCAACAGTGTTTTAGAACATTTTTTCACAGTTTTGATATCTTCATCTGAAAACTGTTTATATACTTTGGTCATTTATCACTTGGGGAATGCCTTGTATTCTTATAAATTTGTTAGTTGGCTATGTATTTGAGAAGTGAGGCCATTATCAGAGACACTTGCTGTAAAAAAAAAAATTTTCCCGGGTTTCAGCTTTTCAGTGAATCTTGGTTGCATTGGCTTTGTTTGTGTAAATCCTTTTTAATTTAATATAATCAAAGTTATCCATTTTATGTCTGATAATGCTCTCTGTCTCTTCTTTGGTCATAAATTTTTCCCGTCACCATAGATTTGATAGGTAAACTATTCATTGCTCTCCTAATTTACTTATGGTATCACCCTAAATGTCTCAATTATGTACCTATTTTGACCTTATCTTGGTAATGGTATAAGATGCTGGTCTTATACCTAGTTTCTGCCATACTGTTTTGTTTTGTTTTCAGTTTTCCTAGCCATTTTTGTCAATAATGTCCCAAAAGCAAAGCTGTAATATTTGGGTTTATCTGTGTCTTGGGTACCTAATCTATTCAACTAAGCCACCACTATTTCTTAGCCAGTAGCAGATAGTTTTGATGACTACTGCTTTATATTACAGTTAGGGTCAAATAATTTGTAATAAAAAAGGGCACTCTAGATATTATGTTGTTTGTGAGTGGTTTGTTCAATAATTACTGAATCAATAATAAATTGCTTTTACTTCCCCCGAAAATTTCTAGCATACTCTTTTTGCTCCTTAACCAATATATTATTTTCTTGCAAGCTTATAGATTTTTAAAAGTCTTTGTTCAGATTTATGAAGCTTTCATATAATGTATATAAACACATAATTGGCATATGTTTGGAAGAGTCACAAGTGTTTTTACCTTTTGGTAGATGTATAATATATTCTTTTAAGAAAAGTGGGATCAGGCTCTGTGAAAGAGGAAACCAGTAAAGTGCTGTGCTGGTAATTCATGTTGCACCCTGAAGCACTTGAGCCAATAATTATGGATCTTTTCAAATTCTGCCAACTTTCAATTTTAAGAGAAACTAGACTTTTGATTATCTCCCTTTACATAGATGTCCTTTTGTTCATCACATTAATGGTAGACAGGCTTTCTCTTTCCCCTTTGGGGTGTGTGTGTATGTAACTTATCTCCTTTTATTTCCTTGCTCCCCAACCTTCTGTAGTAAAGTATTTTACATTGAATTGTTTCTTTTGTGCTACTTTGACTCCATGTTTCCAGTCAGCCTTTTGCCTTTTGCCTTTCCATAGGTCTTCAATAGGTTTCCCAAGCCAGTTTTTCTGTGGTGATGTTTGATGCCTGACCTGAGTCATATTCCTTGAAATCTCCACTTTTCTTCCTATGGTTCTTTCCATGGCAGTAGTCTCCACGTGTACAAGTCCTGGCATGGTTTTACACTTCTTGTCAACTGTTGTGAGAGAATCAGTGATCATTATAGCAAATGCCAACTTTTTTGTATTACTCTGTTTTGGCATATTTGGTCTGTTTAGGGTCCTGCCATAAAACTCAAAAAGAAGTTTTCATAATTATGGTATAAGTTTGCCTATGTCCTTTTCAAAATCATTTTCTTTTTTTTAATTTTTTTTATTTATAGTCTACAACACTCAGTTCTATATAATTTTGAGTTCCAGATTTTCTTCCCCCTTGCCCCTCTCCCTCCCCAAGATGGCATGGAATCCAATATATCTTCTACATATAACTTCACATTGAACTTATTTATACACTAGTCAAGTTGTAAAGAAGAATTATGACCAATGGAATGAATCATGAGAAAGAAAAAACAGAACCAAAAAAAAAACCCCAAAAACAAAAGAGAGAAAAAAAGGGGGAAAAAAAGGCAGGCATAAAGTGTGCCTCAGTCTGCATTTACAAATGCAGACTGAGGCACACTTTATGCCTGCCTTTTTTTTCATAGTTCTTTCCCTGGATGTAGATAGCATTCTCCATTATGAGTCCTTTGGAGTTGTCTTTGCACCTTGTGTTGCTGAGAACAGCAAAGTCTATTAGGGTTAGTCCTCACAGAATCCTTGTATCTGTCGTTCTATATAATGTTCTCCTGGTTCTGCTCCCCTCACTCAGCATTACATCATGTAGGTTTTTTCAGGTTGTTATGAAGTTCTTATCATCCTCATTTCTTATAGCACAATAGTATTCCATTATCTTCATATACCACAGCTTGTTCAGCCATTCCCCAATTGATGGGCATCCCTTTGATTTCCAATTCTTAGCTACTACAAAAAGAGTCGCCATAAATATTTTTGTACATGTGAGTCCTTTTGCTACTTGTGTGATCTCTTTGGGATACAACCCTAGAAGTGGTATTGCTGGGTCAAAGGGTATGAACATTTTTATAGCCCTTTGGGCATAGTTCCAAATTGCTCTCCAGAAAGGCTGGATCAGTTCACAACTCCACCAGCAATCCAATTTTCCCACATCCTCTCTAGCATTTATCATTTTCCTGTTTTGTCATTTTAGCCAATCTGACAGGAGAGATGTCATACCTAAGAGTTGTTTTGATTTGCATCTAATCAGTAGTGATTTCAAGCATTTTTTCATATGCCTATAGATATCTTTAATTTCTTCCTCTGAAAACTGCCTGTTCATATCCTTTGACCATTTCTCAATTGGGGAATGACTTGTATTCCTATAAATTTGGCTCAGTTCCCAGTATATTTTAGAGATGAGGCCTTTATCAGAGACACTGGTTGTAAAGATTTTCTCCCAATTTTCTGCTTCCCTCCTAATCTTTGTTGCATTGGCTTTGTTTATACAAAAACATTTC
>CM053626.1:231553407-231565427 GCA_028646595.1 Phalanger gymnotis
TATAGTATCAGCCTTTATTCCTAAATCATGAACCTGTTTTAATGTTATTTTGGTATATGGTCTAAGATATTCGTCTATGCCCAGTTTCTGCCCTACCATTTTCCAATTTTCCCAGCAGTTTTTGTGAAATAGTGAATTCGTAGCCCAGAAGCTGGATTCTTTGGGTTTATCAAAGAGTAGATTGCTATAGTTGTTGACTTCTCCATCTTGTGTACGTATCCTGTTCCACTGATTCACGACTCTGTTTCTTAGCCAGTACCAGGTAGTTTTGATGACTGCTGCTTTATAGTACAGTTTAATATCTGGTATGGCTAGGCCACCTTCCCTAGCATTTCTTTTCATTAATTTCCTAGATATTCTAGACCTCTTGTTCTTCCAGATGAATTTTGTTGTTATTTTATCCAGCTCTGTAAAATAGTTTTTTGGTAGTTCGATCGATATGGCACTGAATAGATAGATTAATTTAGGTAAAATTGTCATTTTTATTATATTAGCTCAGCCTAACCATGAGTTTCAAAATCATTTGAAGCATCATTATTGTTTTTTGTCATTTGTTTCTTTGCCGAGTAAAGATTTTCAGTGACCTAGGTTAGTTATTATTATTTTTACTTTCTGGTTAAGTGTGATTCCTTTTCTTTCATTTAGAAGAATAAATGTCATTTGAAAAGGGATAGTTTTTGATTTTCTTTAAAATTCTCTAAGGGATAAGCTGATTCGCGTACAGGGTTATTGGTAAATAGATTTATTTTATTCCACATCAAAGGGTTAATGAGGCAGCTTATTTTGGTATTCCTTTTCATCCTGATTACATGGAGTTTTAGGAATTGAAACCTAGTTGCGTGTCTGTGGAGGTGTCAAGGCTTCAAGATTGTGGTTTTCACTACTTCCTTGGTTTTATTCCAGTTTCCATGACTGTGATAATACAACTAGAAATTATTAAATGCTTTTTACCCAAGAAAGTAGCAGTGTCTATAGACTACTTGAGAAATTCAGGATCTTAAGGCAGGTTCAGTCATTTAAAACTTTTATAGGTGAGGGAGATGTGGAGATCAAGGAGTTTTTTCTGTTAAAATTAATCCCACTTAAAGATCAACATCAGTCAATTTTGTTTAGTAAAATCAAAACAATCTTCAAAATACTTTACTATAACGTGTAGTGTTTTTCTCTTGTTCTCAAGTAAACGGGGCTTAATTAAAATGGAAGATAGGAAGCTAGTGAGAAAGGAATTATATAGCTACATGCAAATTGGAACATTTTATGATGAAGTTCTCAATTTTTTTTCCAAAGACAAGTCAAATTAAAAGATTTGTGATTTTTGCTTCTAATTTTAAAATACTGAGATTGGGGAGAAAAGGAGTCATGTGTGTGATAAAAAGAAAAGAGAATTTTCAATAAGACCCTAAAGTTAGAATTCTGTATTTCTAGCACAATCAGGTGTAGGATTTAATATTTTTTTTTAGCCAAAAGTATTAAGAACAATGGCACTACCTGAGGCTCTAAAGAAAATAAAAGTACCTACTATTTATATTGTATTTTAAGTTTTACAAAACACTACACATATAATCTATCATTTGATCTTCAGTTGTCCTGTGATGTAGATCCTCATTATTCCCATTTTACAGCTGAGGAAACTAAGGCTTGAAGAAGTTAATAGTTTAGGATTGCACAGCTAGTAAGGGTCTGAGCCAGGATTTAAATTCAAGTCTTAGAGATTCCAATTCTTTCACTGCCTGCTATCCACCTGAATGAATCAAAACAGAATACAGGTGTCTCACTATAAACAAATTTGCCTCTATGAACTAAGGGACTCAAACTAGAGTATTTCTGCCGGTTCTAACATTCTCTAAGCTTCACATAGGAAAATCCAGATACAGACACAAATTATAAGATGAGTATTCAGAATGAGAAAAGCATTTGATTTAGAAATGACAGAATCCTGTAATATGCACAAAATAATGATGAGTTATAAAAAATTAATGTAATATGTACTCTCCTCAGAAACAGATTTTGTGTTAAGCTTAGATATACCTATAAGACATACTTATTAAAGAAGCATTTTTTTATCTTTTAGAAAAGGAGAATGAAAAGAAACAAAAGATGAATTTAACTAAATAGTAGAAAATTTTCTTAGAAGTTTTTTAAGCAGAATTTTAAAATGATGTGGAGTAGCTATTATTATTTATCTCTTAAGCTGATCACCCAAGTCTAGTAAGAGAAAGTTCTCTTGGACATAAGGAAAACTGAAAATATTACTGAGACAAGAAAATGGCAGGATTTCCATTCCTTCAAATATTTTTAAAATAGGACATATGGCTATCTTCATCTTTTTCTTATAGCTTAGATCTTTAAAAAACAAGTGAACAGATTCCTTGAGGTTACTCCTAATATTTTCTTTTTTTCTATGCCATGTGCCTATGTCAATGGAAAGAAAAGCCTACATAATCAACAAATTGAATTTGATAATTTCTGCTATTCCTCTTACCACTCATTTTCAAGAAATTTTAAAATCCAGTTCTTAGCATAGTGCATGGTACATAGTAAGCACTTAATAAATGCTTGTTGATTGAAGTGCTTGTCAAAAGGTACAGGTAATTAAAAATTCCGAGACAACTCCTTTACTTATCAATCTTATTGAACCAATTGTCAAATCATAGTGAGTTCATAAAATGATGTCTGCATTCCAAATCAGAAATTAAGCTTGCAGTTTGGCATCATGTAATTAGAAAAATCACATATCAGTGGTTTCATATTGTTAATTCCTTGGAGAATGTGACACAAATTGTCGAGAGAGCCAATGGAACTTGGAAGGACCTAATAACCAGTAGGCCATGTGGAGGTTTCAAAGCTTAAGTATTTCAATTTTTACTGGGCCTCATTTCCTTGACTTTATTTTAGTTCTCATACTAGTGATAACATGAGTAGAAGTTATTAAGCCTTTTTTTTTTTAACCTAGGTGAATAGGTATGTCCAGAGACTCAGTAGAGAAATTCAAGTCATATTTTGGGCAGCTTTAATTGTAAAGGAGTTGTCCAAGATTTGTAGATTCCACATTCAAAATTGATGTTAGTATTTATGGACTTTCTGCAGTGTCCCTATTTGACTTCCTAATGAGCTGCTCTAAGCATATGACATTATGATACCAAAGGAACTTTTTTTTGAGCAACATAATAGGCCTTTTCCTCGTCTAAATTAGGATAGGGAGGTACCTTGTATAAAGCTTTCCCTGTGTTATTAAAATTAATGCTTGATATGCTAAAAGCTAGAGGAATCGAGAAATGAATTTTGTGTGATAAAGTCAAGTTGATTATATTGTCTATGGTTGTTATCCTGTCATCTCAGCATTAACACCATTCATTCATTTGGTTATTTGCTTAGGACTTGTCACCATAGCACCTAAATATTTGACAGAAATAGCATTCATTCCTTCTTGTTCAGTCATTCAGTTATGAATACTCTTCATGACAAAGATACTGGAGTAATTTGCCATTTCCTTCTCCAGTGGACCATGTATTTGTTAAGCACCTACTGTATGCAGAGGTACTGTGCTAGATAGGCATCTAAGCCCTCGGGATACAAAGATTCATACTGGAAGTATAAAAATATAGACTGAAATCATTAAATACAAAATAATTTTAGTTGTAGGATAGGGAACTGGAACTGCTTGGGAGGAAGTGGGATCAAGAAGAACTTCACATAGTAGGTGGCAGCTGACTTGAGCCTGGAGGAGAGCTAGGGCTTCTATGAGGTGAAGGTGAGAAAGGAGAGAATGCCTGTGCAGAGATGCACTGATAAAAGATAGAATGTCACCTTGGAGTGGCAAGGATAGGCCAATCTGTCTGAAACTGGAGCGCTTGAGGAGAAGTTAGGAAAACAAGTCAAGAAAGTTAAGCTGGAGCCAGAATGGAAAACACTTCAATCGTGAAATAGAGGTAAATTGCATTTTGTCTTAGAGGCAGTAGGGAAACACTGAAACTTATTAAGCAAGGGAGTGACTTAGATTGGGCTTTTAGGAATATCAGTTTCATAGCTGAATAGTAGATGAATTAGAGAAAAATGGAGGCAGTGGAAGCAGGGATACCATTTAGAAGGTTATTGCAATAGTCCCATCAATAGGTGATGAGTTCCTGAATTAGGATGGTGACCTTGTGAATGGAGCGAATTGGACAATTGCCGGAAATGATTTGAAGGAAATTGATGGAAATCGATAGAGTCCTTGGCTTGGACTCAAGAAGATCTGAGTTCAAGTGTAGCAAACTCCTACTAGCTATCTGTGTGACCTTGGGCAAATCACTTAACCTCTGTTTGCCTCTTTCCTTGTCTATAAAATGAAATAACAGTAGCTCCTATCTTCTCAGGTTGTGAAGATCAAATGAGATGATTCTTGTAAAGTGCTCAGCACAATGCCTGGCACATAGTAGCTATTGTTATTACTATTAAGATAGAACTGAGAAGATGACTACTGATTGGATATGGCAGATGAAAGAGAAAGGAAGAGGACCCCAGTGGTATGAGCCTGGGTGGCTAGAAGGATTGTAGTTTCTTTGACAGAAATAGACTACTTTTTAGACTTGATGATCTACAAAAACACATCATTTTGCAAGATGAATTGAGCCCTGAAATTCTTATTCAAATCATTTCCCACTCTAGCTGCAGGACCACCCACTTTAACCCCCACCTCCTCCACAGCAGTAGAGACATTTCGAATGCTATGGATAAGTTCACTTATCTTGGCACTTTCCAGGGATGTCCGCATAGATGATGAGGTTGATGTATACATTGCCAGAGAGGCTCTGGAGGAAAGTGTGGGAAAGAAGAGGTATTAAGGTAATTAGCCTACATACCTAACTGAAGGTTTATAGAGCCATTGTGCTGACTTCATTGTTATATGCCTGTGAAACTTGTACAGTATACCAGCAACATGCTAGAAAATTGAACTGCTGCCATTTGAATTGTCTTAGGAAGATTCCGAAGATTACCTGGCAAGATAAGGTACCAGCTGCTGAGGTCTTCTCTTGATCTAAACTGCCAAGCATTCAAACTCTGCTGCAAAGAGCGCAACTCCAGTGGGCTGGCCACGTAGCCTGAATGCCAAACATGTTTGCCTAAAAGACTTTTACAGAGAACAGGCACTCACACAAAGGTCAGAAGAAACAGTACACGGAGAGTCTCAAGGTCTCTCTGAAAAACTTTAGTATTAATTGTGAGACATGGGAGATGATGGCACAGGACCACCCAGCATCATGTGCCACATCAAAGAAGATTCTGTGCTTTATGAGCAAAGCAGAATCTCACTCACACATAGGAAATGTGAGAGGCAAATCTATAGACATCTCCATCCCTAATGTTCAGATGCACTATTTGTGCCTGACCTTTGGTAGAGTCTTCCCAGCACTAGCTTGTATTGGACTGATCAGCCACAGCTGAAGATAATTATCGTGCCTTCATCCCAACATCATAATGTCATCTGTCCTCTTCCAGTATGAAGGACAAACAACAACTTATTCCCAGCATTTAGCACTTAAGTAGGTGCTTAAGAAATGTTTATTGACCGACTCTGAAAAGGCTGGAGTTGGTAAAAACATGATGAGATCTGTTGGAGATTCTTTTGGGTCCTCTGGGTAGAAATGACCATCAGGCTGTTGGTGATAAGGGACAAATGCTCAGGAAAGGTGTCAGAGATTGAACTCAGGGAGCTGAAAAGAGGGAAGGGCCTAGGATAGAACCCTGGGGGTACATGAGCGCCTCAGGGGTAGGACCTAGGTAGTAATACTTTGTATTGAGGAAATTATGGAGCTGTTAGATAAAGTAAAAGGAGAGTCTGGTGGGAGCAGTATCGTGAAAACTCTGGGAGAGGAGCTTCTCCAGAAGGGGTGGTGAGTACTCTCAAAAGCTTCAAAGAGGTCAAGAAGTATGGAGCCTGAGAAAAGGCCATTGGATTTAGTAATTAATAAGTCAATGATAACCTTGAAGAGAACAGTTTCAGTTCAATGGTAGTATGGGAAGCTATGTTGCAATGAGTTGGGAGAATAAATAGAAGCAATGAATAGATGCTGCTTTTCTAGGCATTTGACTGTGAAGGAAAGGACAGATATAAGCAAATAGCTAGAGGGCATTTGGGGATCAAGTGAAGTTTTTTATTTGGTTGGATTTTGTTTTTATTTTTTGAAGGATTCAGAAGGTATGGGCATATTTCCAATAAAGAAAAATAGAAAATTAGAGTCAAGTCAGTAGTCATTTATTTAGCACCTGCTTGCTGTGTGCCAAGCACAGTGTTAAGTGCTGGGGATCCAAAGGAAGGCAAAAACAGGCTCAGCCCTCTAAGAGTTCACATAATAGTGGGAGACAACATGCAAACAACTACGTTCAAAAAAGATGTATATCTATGTATACGTGTGTATTTGTTTGATAAATTAGAGAACATCTCAGAAGGAAGGCATTATGATTAAAAGGGACCAGAAAAAGCTTCTTGCAGAAGGCAGTATTTTAAACTGAGACTTCAAGGAAACGAAGAGGCAGAAGTGAGAAGGGAGAGAAATATAATCAGGATATTTGAAGTGACAAGCTCCCAGAAGACAGCTCTTGATCAATATCTCCATGTAATTGCCTTGATTAGTAATTTGTGGTATGTTCCTACCAGATATCATAAATTTAGAGCTAGAAGAAGCTTCAGAGATCATCTAGTCTGCCCTCCTTATTTTGCAGGTGTAGAAATTGAGATTAGGAGAATTGGGATTTAGGAGAATAGATTAAAAGTGACTTGCCCAAAGTGACATAAGTAGTAAGTATCTAGGCCCTGAGTTTCCAACATGAGAGCCCACAGGAGATGAGATCAGGATCACATGTAGAGGGTATAATGTAATACCACATGTCGGTTATATCAAGGAGAAGGCCCACCTCTTCCTGAGTCTGGGACAATGGAAGAAAGAATAGGATGTGATGATGGGAAATTGAGGTATAGAATTGGGGAAAAGAGAGATCTCATGGTAAGAAGTCTTAGTTATTTTCTCAGTAAAGTACAATGCTAAGAAGGAAGGGAATGGAGAAGTGTAGATTGAGGAGAGAAGAGATTTGGATGTGCCACTTAGGGAGTAAAATAAAGAATCAGTGAGGGAAAATTATGAGAGGGAAAACAACAGGGTTTTTTGTTTGTTTGTTTTTGTTTTAAGACCTAAAGGGGGAAAATCTTTTGTAGTGTTGACTTCTAACCGTTCAGCCCCTTGTCTTGTGACTGTCATATTTGGCAGCTGCACCCCCGGAACTGTGTCCAGCTGGCGTTCAGGAAACAATATGAGGGGGCAAGGGAGGCAGCCTTTAGAAAAGGTCAGTTGCTATACTAGAGACCAGCAATATGGTACCTGAGGTGATTTTGAGTAGCTTAGCAAAATTATGAATCAATCAGCAAGTATTTAAGTGCCTGCTTCTTGCAAATGAAACAAGTAGACAGTTACAGCCTTTCTACCCAAATATTTATCCAGATCCTGCTTTCTTCTAAGTAGTAACAAAAGATTAGCTGATAATGGAATTAATTGATCAAAGCAAAATGTTTTAACCCCCACAGTCCATTCCTCCAGGGAGTTTTATATCTTAAAAGATGTCTCTTAAAGATGCAGTAGTGATAACTGGTTGGGAAAAGATTGGGAAAGGCTTCCAGCAGAAGGTAAGATTTGACTTGAGTCTTGAAAGAAATCAAGGATTCTAAGAAATATGGGGGTAAAGAAGGAGAATGTCCCTGACAGCTAGAATACTGGGATTACCAGTACGAAGGCATGAGAGATGAGATCTGGGGTGTCATGTGCAAAGAAAAGCAAGTCAACCAGTGTGCCTAGGTGTAGAGTGAATGGAGCAAAGTAAAATTTAAGGCTAGGAACATAAAAAAGTAGCCAGGTTCTTGTGAAGAGCACAAAAGATTTCCTATTTAATTCTAAAAGCAGTAATAGCTTAGTTTATTAATAACTCAATAGTTTATTGAGTTGGGGGGAGGGTGTGATGTGATCAGATACAAGCTTTAGGAAAATTACTTTGTCAGCTCAATAGAGAATGGAGTGGAGAGAAACTCGAGGTAGGGCAGCCAATTAGAAGGATGTAATAATCTAGGTGAGATATGTTGAGAGTGCACTGGGACAGTGACTGTGTGAGTGCAGAGAAAGTGGACTTGAAGACAGAAATGACAAACCTGGTGAAATTTTGGATAGATTGGTTGAATGGGAGTGAGGAGTTGAGAATGACACCCAGGTTTTCAACCTGAGATCCATAGCCTTCATCAGGCTGTCATAGGGTCCATGACAAATCAAATATAAAGAACTTCTGCCTTAGACTAACATTTTAAAATATTTGAAAAGTAATGTGTCCCTTTTCCTTATTTTCCTGGCACTGATTTGGACTCTAGAAGGATGAAACAGAAGAAGCAAAGGATCAGGACATAGATACAGTACAAGCTACAGATCAAAAAATTGGTTACTGAAATGCACCTGCCATGAAGTACCATGGCTTGTATTGTGGGGGAGAGAAAATATTTTGACAAAACTTCTGTGCACAGCTTGTTATTGAGACATTAAGGCTTCAAGATTTAGAAGTTCCTTATAAAAAGAACAATACTTAATAACACAATGAAAACTACCTATGCAAAAAGAATAATATCACTTCGTATTTTTGTAGTAATATCTTTCAATTAAGGTTGTTCTTGACTCACAAGCAGTAGTTCAGTGAATCTCATGAAGCATGTCAGTATTCTAGAGTCTAGAAAAGTGTCACAGAAAGATTTTCAAATCAAAGGAGGAGTTGGTGGCTGAACTTGAATTAGAATATGGCATTCATCCCTACATTCTTTAATCAAGGCAGCTTTGTAGAATGTGAAAAAGAAAACCTCATCTTGGAGCTTGACCTTAACAGGAATTTTCACTGGAAATTGTATCTCATCATGTTCATTTTCTTCTAGTATGTTACTTTCTCCATAGAGCATAACCCAGGAAAAACCATCCTTGCCAACTATTCTGTAAGTCTTAGTGAGATAAAGCAATATTATAAACAGGGAAGGTCGATAGTTCACTCCCGCAGGAAGTGAGGAAAATTGATTTCAGTTTTAAACATTTCCTCAGAGTTGTGGTGTCATTTTCCTCAGAAATCTTGTCTAATCTATCCTGAATTCAGTGAAGGGAGTTTTCAATACTTAGGTCCAAAGAATCATTACAAAAGCAGTGTTTATTTATTTGATGTAGCTAGCCTTTTCCTTTTAAAAAAAACCAAACTTATTTTCCGTTAAGCACTTATTTTATCTTCTTCCCACATCCCTCTACTGAGTTGAAAAAAAATAAATTCTCATAACAGTTAGTCAAGCAAAACAAATTCTCACATTTACCGTAGCCAAAAATATGTTTCATTCTGCATCAAACCCAGCACTTCACTGTCAGGAGGTTGTCAGCATGCTTCATCATTGGTCTTCTGAAATCACATTGCATTTTTCTGCAACTATAAAATGGGCATAATCATAGCCCCTACTCCCCAGGGTTGTTATAAAGATTAGATTAGGTTGTATTTGTGAAGTATTTAGCTCAGTTCCTGGTATACAGTAGATGCTTAATAAATGCTAGCCTTCTATTATTGTTAGTTAACTGGTATTTATTGAGCACTTGTTATGCACTATGCTATGTGCAGAGGATATATAAACAAAGGTAAAAAAACAATGCTTGTTCTTAAGGAGCTCAAAATCTAACGGAGGAGACAACATGCAAACAACTGTTTACAAATAAGATGTATACAGGATTAATTAAGGGGCATCTCAGAAAAACACCAAGATTAAAAATGGACAGGGAAGTGCTTCTTGTAGAAGGTAGGACTTTAGCCAAGACTTGAAAAAATCCAGAGAAACCAGGAGGTGGCGACCCTGAGAAAACATCAGGCTGGTCAGAAAGTCCCAGAATGAGGACCTTAGAAACCCCAGAGAGCAGCTGCAGCAACAAGTGAGACTTCACACTTAGACAGGGACCACCCAGGCCAACAGGCTCTGATGAGGATGCCAGAGATAACCTGAAGCTGCAGCGCACAAAACCTCAAAGGTCCATGGAACCCCAACACAGAGAAGCCCAGGGGAACAGGATAAAGGTAAGCAGGGCCACCTACCCTACCCAAAAGCCCAGTAGAAGTAGCCTGTCTCTGGCACAAAGCTCCAGGTCAGTAGGGGCGAGTATCAAAAATTATTGCAAATGTAGAAAATCCCCCCCCTAAAAAGAAGAAAATAGCACCATAAAAACTTCCAACAGCTAGTTTTTTTTTTTCAAAAGGACTGCATGAACAACTAGAAGAAATGAAGCAAAAGTTTAAAAAGCAAAAAATTTGAAGAAAGGATTAGGAGAGCACCTTTTTTTTCTTTTGTGTTTTTTTCTTTCTTTTGTTTTTTTTGTTTTGTTTTGTTTTCTTCTTTCTCATGATTCATTCCATTGGTAATAATTCTTCTTTACAACTTGACACTTGTGTAAATAAGTTCAATGTGAAGTTATATGTAGAAGACATATCGGATTCCATGCCGTCTTGGGAAGTGAGGGGTGGGGTTCATGCAGAACTGAGTATTGTAAACTAAAAATAAAAAATCTTTTAAAAAAGAATTAGGAGAGTAAATCACTTGGAAAGTAATAATATTTACTCAAGAAATATACTCCCTAAAAACAAGGAAAGAGACAAAACAGAAATCAGTGCTAGAAATATTAGAACAAAATCAACAGATTGATAAAATAGCTGAAAATATAATATACTAGATAACAAACAAACAACCTGTCAAACAAGCCAGAGAGAAGTAATTTAAGAGCCACTGACTGTCAAAAAAACCAAGGTTTCACCACCACCTAACCCATGAAAAAGCCTGAACACACTATATTTCAAGAAATAAGAAATAAAAACTAACAGGATATAGTATAACTGATAGGTAAGTATTGAGAGAAAAAAATCCATCAGTCAGTTACTAAAAGGAACCCCAAAGGCAAAAGTCCCAGGAATGTCATGGTCAAAATCTGGAGCTCCCATGTCAAAGAAAAAATACTTCATATATACAGAAAGAAGAGGTTAAAGTACAAAGGAATAACCACAGGAGATACTGGAGTGCAATATTCCAAGAGGCAAAAGAAACAGGCTTAATTACAATCAAGAATAACTCACCCTGAGAACCTAAGTATAATCTTATGGGGGAAATAGTATTTAATGGAATAGAGGATTTTCAATCATTTCTGATGAAAAGAACAGAATGTATACATAAAAGTCCAGAGAAACATAAAATTTAAGTTTCTTTGAGCAATTGGGAGGCACTATATGATAATGTAGCAGTAGTATTCTAATAAGTAGAAAAGGAACTAGCAAATGGCTAACAAACTGAGGTATATGAATATATTGGAAGATTAATTTCCTTTAAAAATTGACAAAAGAGACAATTTCAGAGAATCCTGGATATTATGAACTGGCACAGAGTGAAGTGAGCAGAACCAGGAGAACAGATTATATAAGGACAGCGACATTATAAAGAAAAAAAGCTTTGAAAGACCAAATGATTTTAATCAATGACATAAATGACCAACTATGTCCCCAGAGGTCCCATGATGCAGCTTTTTACATGTCATCTACTTTGTGACAGGGAGGTAATAGATGACAGACATCTAATTTTTGAGTGTACCTAACTGTGTGGGTTCATTTACTTGGCCATATTTATTTGAGATAAGGGTCTTTCTTTCTCACCATTTTAATTGGAGAGGGACAGGCTAGCAATAGTGATGCCACTGTTAATATTTTTAAACAACACAGAAGAAAACAGAGCTTTAGAAGGAACTAAAGACAAGCGGAACAATTATAAACTAACATATAAAAAGTATATACTTTCTTAAAGGCCGAATGAAATGGAAAGTCGTTTCCTACAGAACCACCTTTTTGTGTGTTCTGTGCATGGACAGGCTATTTTTTTTTTAATTTGTTTTTAATATGTTTGGTTTTCAGCATTGATTTTCACAGGCGTTTGAATTACAAATTTTCTCCCCATTTCCCCC
>CM053626.1:231565927-231628079 GCA_028646595.1 Phalanger gymnotis
TTTTTTTTTTCTTTTATAAATTGCCTTGTTTATTTTTTTATTGAATTGAATGTAGCCAGTGGCTCAGTGGATAGAGTGCTGGGCTTGAAATCAAGCCTCAGACTCTTATTAGCTGTAGGAGCCTGGACGAGTCATTTAACAGCTGTCTGCCTCAGGTTCCTCATCTGTAAAATGGGAATAATAACAGCCCCTACTTCACAGGGTTGTCATGAGGATCAGATGAGGTAATATTTGTGTAGCTATCAGCACAGCCCCTGACATACTGCGGACACTATTACAGACAAACAAAGCTTAGGTGACTTGCCCTGGGTCATACAGCAGGTATCTGATGCCAGATTTGAACTCAGGTCTTCCTTACTCCAGGCCTGATGCTCTAGCTGACTCTAACTGAAATGAAAGCTTTCTCTGAGAGCCTAGGGTCCAAGGGTCAGAACCCAGGTTCTGGTGGGGGAGAGATGAGGAAGATGGCTAGAGTGTAGTTGGCACGGTTTGAAAATAACCATGAGCCGAATCACCTGTAGGCCTTTCCTTTTACGTGCTCCACACGCTCCCCTGGTACAGGGATGCACTGGGACAGCATTCAGAGGTCATGATGTTTTCTAGTTGTCCTGGCTTGACAATCTACCTTATAATGAGGGGAGTCAGTTTACTCAAAGACAACAGTCTCTGATAACACCGTAATTGAGATACAGCCCAGGCCACTTGTCTTTGGAAAGGAGCTAAGATTTTGTCCTATCCCTCTAGAGCAAGGGTTCTTAACTTGGGGTCCGTGAACTTTTTTTAAATGCTTCAGTAACTGTATTTTAATATAATTGATTGCTTCTATAATCTTATTTATTTTATGCATTTTAAAACGCTGTTCTGAGAAGAGATCCATAGGCTTCATTCACCAGACTTCCAAAGTGGGGCCATGACACAAAAATAGTTAAGAACCCCTGCTCTAGAGGCATGTTGGAGAACCCTTAACCACATCCTCCTCTTTGTGGACCATCTGATTCCTTCCCTAAAGACAACAGCTATATTGGTCTTCTACCACTCATAAAGTCTTAGAATTTTGTTTTGTTTTTCCTGCTGTACCATTTGTTTGACAAATATATAACCCTTTATGTTAGTAAGCATTTTTTATGGATTTTAACTTCTAAGTTGGAGAACCGTAGCTTTATGCATTAGTAGCAGGGATTTACTCACCAGGAGTTGCCTACACAGATGAACTTAAAGATATGGAAAAAATAGTTAAGTATTTCTCAAGTCATAGTAGTGCACCATAGAATTACACACACGGATAGGACCAGAAAACTATTTGTTGCTGTTGATTGTCAAAGTGTGATTTTCCATGGATTTCCATAAACAAGTCTATCGATGTGAATTAGAGGGAAAGTAGGCAATTTTTTTCGTTTACTAATCTGAAACAAAAATATGGGTTTTGTTTCTTTTTAAAAATTATATTCTTTAAATGAGTCTTATGCTTTTCTCAGTTTTAATATAATTGCTGACAAATGGATCCACCCACCTAAGTTGACATGAATTGTGTATCAAAAAGAAGCAGTACAACGTCCTGTCCCTGTCATCATTTCATTACCATTTAGGATTATGTCAGTATTCATTCTTTAAACCAGCAAGCCTCATTATGGGGGAGAGGTGGGGAGAGATGCAGAACAGCCAGCAAGTGCTTATTAATCAAGAAACATGCCGTTCAAGCTCTTGAAAAAAAATCAGACTTTATAATATTTCACCCAAATTATCTTTCCTTTTGAGATTCCGAACATTGAATCAGTTTCGTTTTTGTTTTTTGTTGTCTTATTTCTTGCTGATTGCATGTTCCACTGTATTGGATTTTAGTTTTGCAGTCTCTAAGATTAATGTAATATCCTGCTTGGCAAATATTTTTGCTGAATAGTATTAGAGATGTAGAATTGAAAGGAACCTTAGAGGTCATCTAGTCCTACCCCTCCAGAGGATAAGATTGAAACCCAGCAAAGTTAAGTGACTTGGCCAAGGCCACTCAGATATTAAGTGTCTGTAGAGGGATTTGAACTCAGGTCCTTTAACTGTAACGACAATGTTCTTTCTTCTATGACTTGCTGCCTCCAAATCAGTCATTTTATCCTCATTTTAAATATAGGGGAACCAGGGTTGAGAGTGTTTAAGTTATTTGCCCCTGTTCACATAGTAAGTCAAAGGCAGGCTATGATCCTATGTCTTCCTAATTCCAAGTCTCCCATTCTATCTCCTCTACCGTGGGGCCTCTACGTAACTGGCTTTTTTATCCTCTGCAGGATTCATTATATGCATTCATGTCAGCAGTATCAGATGTTAATTTGCATTTAGATCCATCTTTAACAATATATGTATGTGTCTGTGTGTGTATAAAGTATTTCCAAGTTTTACAATTTTCCTCATTAATATCTGATGCACTTTTCATATATCAAGTCTACTTTCCAGTTTTTATACTAACTGATACACATTCCTAAGCCACATGTCAGATTTCTAAAAATGGGGTCCATTGTTTAAATATTTCCTAATTGTAATAGAATACAGAATAGTGTTACTGTAGTATTAGAGATGATTTTCAAAAATACTTGTGAGAAAGAAAACTTATTGAAATCTTGTAATTCACTTTATTACATGTGTGTGTGATGTGCTTGGTTTAAGGGAAATTCCAAAAGTAAGATAGATGCCTACTGGATGATAATTTAGGTTGATTGAAAACTGGCTGAGTGACTAGACCCAAAAAGTACTTATCAATGGGTGACTGTCAGTTTGGAGGGAGGTCTCTAGTGCAGTGCCCCCAAGGATCTGTCCTTCAGCTTGTGCTTTAAAAAATATTTTTAATAATAATTTAGATAACAAAATAGGTATCATATTTTTCAACTTTTACAAAAGACATGAAGGAATTCAAATTGATTCTGTATCATCTATACAGATTCTATTCCGTACTTGATCCTGTTCTGTATAACTGTCCCATTTTGTATGATTGCTCAGGCCACATTTCTCTGTCTCTTTGCCTATGAGCTAATTTTAGGAGTTCAGTTCTACTAATCACTGTCCTATTCTTGCCTTGTGGGGTACAGGTGGACACTAGGGAGTCTGGTCCGTCATCTCTAACCTTGCAGGTAGACTCAAACAATGAACATTTCTTAGTCACAAGAATTCAGTTTTCCCTCTGGGTGAGTTAAAAGAAAACTTGTTATCCCTCATACCTTTAGCTCTTGGAAAATCCCATGACATCTGTTTGCCATCTTTGAAGGCCTGAAAGCTGACATGGCACATTTCCACAAGATGTACTGTTCATTCTTGTCTGTCCTTGTATAGGTAAGGAGGGTCTCTTCTCCCTCCTAGGAACCGGGGAGTCTACTATCCCTAGTCCACTCTCAGTAGCCTCAGGATGCAAGATGGGTCCCATAAATCAATCAAGCATTCCGTAGTGACAGAGAAGGGTAGTTACTAGCTCCATGTGGGTACTGACCCGCTTTCTTTGATGTAACCAGTCAATTTGCCCTCACCCCTCCCCACCCATGCTGCCAACCCTATTACCAATTGCATTGTTTTCCCCATTGTTCTTCTCTACTTCGCAAAACTATATGAAGGCTAATAAGTCCTACCCACCTCTTTGTTCATGAGAAAGGCCATTGACCCAATTTATTGGTAACTGTTAAACTAATAAGTTTATCATATTCAGACCATTGTCTCTCAGTTTGCCTTAATTTTTTAAAGTAACAGATGTAAAACTAGGAGGATAGTCAACATTTCAAATGGCAAAATGAGATAATATTAGTAAAGTGTTCTTTATAGTGCCTGGCATACAGTTGTTATTGTTGTTAAGTTGTGTTCAACTCTTTTTGACCCCATTTGGGGTTTTCTTGGCAGATACTAGAGTGGTTTGCTATTTCCTTCTCCAGCTTATTTTACAGATGAGGAACCGAGGCAAACAGGGTTAAGTGACTTGCGTAGAGTCACACAGCTAATAAGTGTTTGAGACCAGATTTGTTAAGTCTTCATAACTTGAGGCTCAGCACTCTATCTGCTAGATAGATGCCACCTAGCTGCCCATTATTAAGTGGCATATAGTGGTCACTTAATAAATACATGTTCCTTTTTCTTCCCAAAGTCAAGATCCACAGATGCATAATAAATGCAGTCCTTTCAATGCAAGCACCTTAAACATCACTTTAAAAATTAATTTGTTGCATAAACAAATTAAACTGTTTTCCATCTCAAATGGCCAGCATATTGAGAAGAAAACTCAGAGACACTGAGGTTAAAATCATCTGCTTGAAATATAAAAGAACAGAACACACATTGGAGGCCCTGACAGGCTAGAACATTAGACTGAAACTAATAAGATGACATTTAACAGGTAAAGGTAAAATCTTATACCTGGGTTCAAAAAATCAACTCTATACCATTTGGGAGGTATGTCTAGACAGCAGCTCACCCTTTTTGCTCTCTAAAGACAGTAATAAAAGGCAGTCTTTCTCCATTACCCAGTTGAATTTTGAATGTGCATGTCAAAGTAAAAATGAGGTTTGAGGTGAAAGATAGCTAGAAAATCATATATGTGAAAAAGAGGTAAAGGTTTTAATGAACTGTAAGCTTAGTATAGATAAGTGGTATGATACAGGAGCCAAAAAAGCTGAAGTCATGTTTTATATTTTACATATATAAATGCATTGATAGAGGCATTGACACAATGTCCAGTGCAAGGGAGCCGATAGCTAGACAACTGAACTCTACGTTGGTTTGATCACATATGGACTACTGTGACTAGTTACCAGGAGTCATTCAATCAGTTAGAAATGTATTAATTGCTTGCTATGTGCTAAACATTCTGATAGGTGATTTTAAAAGAATATACAAGTATTTGTTGCAGGAACTCTTAGTGGATAATTGAAAGAAAAGAAGCCTTGAGGCTATGTAGTATAGCTATCTTTACACATCTGAAGGTAGAACCATACTTGTTTTGCTTAGCTTCAGGGAGCAGAACCAGAAATTTGGATAAAGATTAAAGGCAAGTATATTTTAGCTCAGCTTAAGAAAAATGTCCCCCAAATTAGAGCTATTCAAAAATGGAATGGTCAGCCTTAGGTTAGTGAGTTTCACATAAGGGAAGATCATTAAGCAGAGGCTAGATGACCCCTTCAGGAAATCAATAAGCATTTGTTAAGCATCTGCTATGTGCCAGGCACTATGCGAGGCACCAGGGATCCAAGTGAGAAGAACGAAAACCCCTATTCTCAAGGGGCTGACGTTGCAATTGAATCTCAGATAAGATGGCCTCAGAGGTCTAAATTTTACTTGACCAAGAATTCTGTTTACAATATCTCCCACCTTTTACAGGAAGCCAATTGCAAATGACCTCCCTCCTTAACTATCTTATATTTAACTACTTTGTATTTATTCTGCATATATTTATATATGTACATGTACCGTATTCATTTGTACTGACAAATCAATGATTTAACTTGTACTTCTACCTAAAACACATGGTTTTTTATGTAGCTTACAGAGCGATGCTTCAGAAAAGTTCAATGAGTCTTCAAAACAATGCCTCCAATATATGTTCTGTTCCTTTATATTTCAAGCAGATGATTTTAACCTCAGTATCTCTGAGTTTTCTTCTCAATATACTGGATTATATTGTGCTATTCAAGTTGGAAAACAGCTTTTTTTTGTTTATTCAACAAATTAATTTTTAAAGTGATGTTTAAGGTGCTTGCATTGAAAGGACTGCTTATTATGCAACTGTGGAACAATAGGCCAGATGGATTTTATTTTCATCTCCCGCTATTCAAAGAAAATCACCAGTGACAATTATATTAATTTGCAGCTTGAGAAATTATTTTGTTCTTATTGGAAACACATTGAAGCGTTGTTGTAGTTTCTTTTTTGATGCAAGGAAGGGACTATTTGAAGAAGAGCTTATTAATCAATTTCAAGATCTTATTTCCTCAGATACACTAATCAGAATCATAGTTAAACAGCATTGGTATCTGGACTAGGGGAAGAGCTAAAGAAACCATGGTTCCTGAGTTGCTGAAAAGATTATACAGGGGCCTACTTGGGCACGTTATATTCTGCCTGCTTATTCTTGTAACTTGACATACACCAAGTCTCTTCCAAAGGGCAGTGCTCAGGAGGTATCCCCGTATGCCAACCACCTTCATCTTTGTTCTTTGAACATCTCTTTTTGGCCACCTCTTCCTCTTTCCACATGCCTGCTTATCTCCTTTTTTTTTTTTTCAATCTATAAGAGGTTCAGTACCCCTGACAAAACTAAGGAGAGGGGGGGAATGAAAAGAATTAGAAAAGCTTTAACCTTACCTCCACTCTCAAAACAAAGTGTTCCAGTTCCTTCTGAACTGTATACCATCACTTTAGTTAAAGGAGCTAGGAAAGGGCAATGTAAATTATACTTTGGTTTGTAGCCAGGAACCAGAGGGATATTGGGTAGTCATAGTGTGTTGGGTCATCTCCAAGACCAGTGGCTCTTACTTTCTCATCCTTACCCCTTTTTTGGCATATGATAAGAATTCATGTCCACCCAGAATACATGTGGTGATGCCATCTACCAAGGTGGTCTCCAGAACCTTTCAGTCTTCCAAAATGGACTGAGGTGAAGAAACTAGAGTAGCTTATCATTTTCATACATCAAAAAATTAAGTTAAAGTCTAAGAAGCCAATTAGATGCTAATTGCAAACACAATTTAAGCAAAGTGACAATCAAATGACTCAAGCTTTCTTAAAGGTGAAATTTTTGTTTTTAGAAAACAAAGTAAAGGTTTCATGAATATCCACTCCCATCACTCTTAGCTTTTGAAAAATGAGACAGTGCTATCATAGGAGTAGAAAAATCCGAGTTCTGCTCTAAAGGAACATTTGTTTGTTCATTTAGACTTGCTTTCTCTTGAAGGTCTGAAAAACCATTCTTGTACTTGTGTGATGTGTATATTTATACTTAAAATCTGAATGTAATTTGAGCTGCTCTAAATTTCTTAGAACAAAGATATTATTGGGAGTACTCACTTTTGGAAGGCATAAATTGCAGACCTTGTACTGATTTTTGGAGACAGTGACTTTTGTGTGCTCGTTTTCAAAGAATTGAAATGGAGGACTATATTTGATAATTTAGCTCTAAGAACCTTAAAATTTGGATAAGAGATTTATTAAAGTTGAACTGTACATTCCTACATGGAAAGATGATATTCGCAACTCATGAGACCTTTCTTGTCATTAGGGTAGTTGGAGGAAATATAAATAGAGAGCATAGGGTGAGTTGAATATGAAGGGATGATATCTAAAAAATAAAATTAAGGGGTTAGAGAGGAATGTACTAGAAAGGAGAGGTAGAATGGGGAAAATTATCTCACATAAAAAAGGCAAAAAAAAAGTTTTTACAGTAGAGGGGAAGAGGAGGGAGGGTGAGAGGTAATGAGTGAACTTCTCATTGGATTTGGCTTAAGGAGGGAGTAACATACACACTCAGTTGGGTATGGAAATCTATCTTACCCTATAGGAAAGTGGGGAAGAAGGGAATAAGGAGGTGAGATGTGATCGAAGGGAGGGCAGATTAGGGGAGGGGGTAAACAGAAGCAAACACTTTTGAGGAGGGATAGGGTCAAAGGAGAGAATAGAATAATCAGGGAACAGGATGAGAGGAAAGAAAATATAGTCTTTTACAACATGACTATTATGGGTGTGTTTTGCATGACTACACATGTATAACCTGTATCAAATGGCTTTCCTACTCAATGAGGGTGGGTGGGGAGGGAGGAAGGGAAAGAATGTGGAGCTCAGAGTTTTAAAAATGAATGTTAAAAATTGTTTTTTCATGCAGCTGGGAAATAAGATACACAGGTAATGGGATACAGAAATTTAACTTACCTTACCCTACAGGAAAATAGAAGGGGAAGGGAATAAGAGAAGGAGGGGATGATAGAAAGGAGGGCAGATTGGGGAAAGGGGTAATCAGAATGCTGAACACTGTCTCGGGGCAAGGGGAGGGGAGAGATGGGGAGAAAATTTGAAACTCAAAATCTTGTGAAAGCAAATGTTTAAAAATAAATAGATAAAAATTTTTAGAAGGACCTTAAGATTTGAAAGAAACAAATTATACAAATGCACAGCCCATTATCAAAGACAGGCTTATATTGGAAACCATCTCAGTATTCTGTATTTCATCTATCAGGAGAAGTATATATGTTATAGATAGTTTGTAAGGCAGTGCAACGTTTATCAATTCATGTTTACTCAGCCATTAATTTAAAGTACTTTCTACAGACCAGCAGCATGCACATGAACTTATCTTAATTGGTATGCTTCTGATGTATTTATGGTAAAGCTGTCCCACTCTAAGTCCTAGTCTATTCACCTTCCCTTTTTTTCCTTCCCCCTGCTTTTCCCTTCCTCACCCTGTAGAGTTCCTCTCCTTGGGATCTTCTGACAATCTTCCACGAATAATTCTTGAGTGATCATCTCAAAGAATAAAGGAAAGAGATAGAAGGAACAGTGAAGTAAGGAGTAATGAGTGAAAAAGGAAATAAATTATCAGACCAAACCAAAGTGTCACATCATTATAAAGTAATAAAACTGTGTGAGTGGGTATGATAAACTATCTATGAAAATAACTTTCCAGAAAAAAGGCTATAAGAATTTTTTTGAACAGCAGCATAATATAATAATATATATACATATATGTATTCGTATTCCCAAGGAGACTACTTTGAAGAACATTCACTTATGTATGAGTTGTTATATTTACCAAAAATCAGTATCATTCTAGTCTTGCTTAGTAGTCATTCAAATTAAAATGAGTTATCTAGTGATGGTACCATCCATTATTATAATAAAGTTACTATGTAAGACTTGTATCTGAGATATAAAGGTTTGAGAATTAGAGATCAGACTCAAACTCAGAGCTTTGTGCCTTTGGGTTTATTCACTCATTGCAGCCAAAGTTTTAAGGCTTCTTCTGAAGAAGCAACAATTTCTAATGATCTCTTCAACAAAATATTACCATACTATTTGGTTTTTTTTCCCTTGAGTTCTTAGTCTGAGCCTATTCCTCTTAATTAACCTCTAGCTAGGGTCATTTAATCCAGTTCTCTAGTTGTAGTTAATTTGAATCTTGACAGCCAGAACAGTATATAACCTTTTTTTGTGAGTCAGATGTAGACTCTCCAGTTAGTATCATAGGATTTAGAAATGGAAGGAATCTTAGACGTCCGTCACTAATCCCAACTTCCAGTTTCACAGACAAAGAAGATGAGTTAGCCCAGAGAAGTAGATAAAATGATACTGGCTAAGGAGCACTCTCTGCACAACAGCTTTACCTCTTTGGGGGTCGGTCATAGGAAGAGGGGACTGGACTTGAGATTCTGTTGGTACTGGGAACTCCGGAAGCACTGAGACGTTAAGTGATTTGCCCAGGGGCAACGTCTGAACCTGGCTGCAAGACCCAATGTCTATCTACTACTCTACACTGCTTCCTTGTTAGTGAGGCAACACAACTAGCTTTTACACATTTGCCAGTGTCAAACTGTTGTTGGTTTCAGTAGCCTCAAGAAATAGGTTAGAGCTGAAGATTGTTTTCTATTTTTAATATAATCTGCTCTGAGAGCAGATTATATAATCTGATTTAGAGTCCGAAGCCTGAGTAATTAGGGAATGACTGCTTTAAAGAAATAATACTGTTTTCTTCCTCCTATTATGCTTTCTTTTCTGACATCTTTTTCTACACACAGATAGTTACAAGGAGATAGTATTAGATACAGATAATCTTTTATACTGAAACTTCATGAAGCAGTTTTAAAGACTAAATAACCTGAAATTATAATACCAAAAGGCATATTAATTTTGTTGTCAAGCTTTAGGTACTATTTTCTGTGCTTTCATTATATGTCTGTAGAATGGCAAAACTGATTAAATCAGTTCTTTTAACTATTTGTTCTTTTTAACTGTGGCTTTCTACATTTACTGGTTCCAGAAAGGTAGCTTATTTGAAAGACTCTAAAGTATTTTTCATTCATTAAGCATTTATTAAGGAGTAGCTTGGTGGCACAGTGGATATAGAGTGCCAGCTCTGGAGTCAGGAAGACTTGAATTCAAATTTGGCCTCAAACACTTACTGTGTGACCCTGGGCAAGTCAAATAACCCTGATTATCTCCTTGCCCCACCCGCACCCCCCAAAACAAGCATTTTTTTAAGTACCTAAGTACTGTGCTTGGGATCTTAGGGTAAAGAGAAGAGAACAGAATTATCCTGATTCTTTTCTATTCTCCTAATGTATCATCAGCTTTATTAGGTTCAAATACTATTTTTATGTGGATGGTTCCCAGACCTATTCATCTCACCTTAGTCTCTCCCCTAAGTTTCATTCTTACATTACCAGCTTACCTCATAGACATCTCAAACTCGATGACCCATAGGACCTCAATGTGTCCAAGGCAGAACTCTTCTTTCAAAAAAAAAAAAAAGCCGTTCTTCCAGGCTTTCCTATTACTATTGAAGGCACCATCATCCTCCCAGTCACCCTGGCCTACATCCTCCATGTCATCTTCCATTTCCCACTCACACCCCATCATATCCAATCTGCTGCCAAGAGTAGTAATAACAGCCTTTGTAACACTTGTCTTTTATGTTTCCTCTCCACTCACACAGCTACGATGCCTCATGTAGGTCCCATCACCTTACTCCTTGACTACTGTCATAGCTTTCTAATTGGTCTTCCTACCTCAGGCCTTCACCCATTCTACTTCATAGTTTACTCCTCATCTGCCAAATGATTTTCATAAAAGGTAGATCTGGCCATGTCACTCTTCCCCTCCCCCCTTCCACTTAATAAACTCCAATGGCTCCCTGTTACTTCCAACATAAAATATAAAATCCTCTGGCTTGTAAAAACCCTTCACTACTTGGCTTTTCACAGTTTTGTTACTCTTTAATCCCTTGCATATACTCTGTGATCCAGCAACAATAGCCTTCTTGCTGTTCTTACTCATAACACTCCTCCTGACTCCACGCCTTGTCACTAACTGTCCCCCAAGCCTGGCATATTCTCCCTCTCACCTGCACAGCCTGGGTTCCCTACTTTCTTCAAGACTGAGCTCAAATCCTACTTTCTGTAGGAGGCCTTTCCTGATTCCTCACCTCTCCCCCAGTCCCCACCATTCCCTGCTAATGCCCTTCCTCTGAGCCTTTCCACCTACGCTGTAGAGATCTCATGAATACAGTTTTTACTTATTGTCTCCTCCCTTGTATGTATGTGAGCTCTGTGAAGGCAAGGACTGTGTATTTGCCTTTCTTTTTATCCTCAGCCTGAGATTATAAGAACAAAATCAGGAAGGATAAAGTCTAAAATGAATTGAATCTTATGAAGAATGATAAAAACAGTTTTTTAAAATTTCTTTAGTTTATGCTCCAAACAAGATCACAGAACAGGCCCACTGCTTATGGTAAATTATATGATATTAATAGATAACAGACCCAAGAAATGACTCAGTTCCTATTATCTAACTGCTTTAGTTTCCATAGTTCAAATCTCTGGAGTTCAAATCTCCAGACGCAGGCAAATCATAGTACAGTTAACTGAAATAATATGCAGATGAAATTGTGAATGGTTGCTGATCATCTCTGAAAGATAAAAAAAAAAAAGTTCCAGAAGCTGGAATATATCCAAATATTTTCCCAAAAAGGACAGAATAGAATCCAAAAACTCTGGACTAGTGCAGCTGACAGGTTGGAAACACAGAATTAGAAGAAACCTCCGAGATAGATCATCTGATCCAGTAGAAAACTCCTCTAGAGCATAACTAGCACATGGCCATTAAGCTTTTGCTTTTAAGTCTTTAGACTTCCCACTAAGGAGACCTTGTTAGTGACCTAATCCAGACTTCTCATTTTACAAATAAGGAAACTAAAACCCAAAAGAGTAAAGTGATTTGCCAAAAGTGACACAGTTAGATTAATCCCTAGAACAGAGTAATCTTTGAACAGTTTTATGAGAATGTAGATCAGAAAGGCAACAATCAGTAAGGACCAGCATTGATTCACTAAGAACGCCCTGACAAGTGAAGCTTTTTTTTCCTTTGGTAGAGGACTAGAAGACTTTATCTTCTACCAAAATCCTAGTCTAGTGCCTCTTTGTGGCATGAAGGAAACGCCAAGGTCTCAAAACAGAGTTCAAGCTTTGGTAATTCAATCTACCAAGCTGAAAAAAATTCTCAGTACAGTTCTAGCAACGGGCTGTATGCCTCTTGTCAGGTTCAGTGCTAGAGAACTGACGACCATCAGGTGAAGAATTTTTTCAGCCATACCTACTCACAAAGACTAACTCCTAAGGCAGTGGTCTCCAAATCAAATAGAAATAGGGGCCATTAAACTGTACATAAAGATCCCTGTGGGTGCATACTGCCTCAGAAAACCACATATTATGTATGAACTTGGGTCTTCCTGACTCCAGGACCACCACCCTATCCATTGTGCCACCTAGCTGACAAAACAAATTTGCCAATAGCACAAAGCTGGGGATAGCTAATTAAGTGGGTGGTCAGAATCAGAACTCAAAAAGATACTGACAGGCAAGAAAACAGGTTGAGACTATCAAAATAAAATTTATGATTTATAAATGTAAAATTCTGTACTTTAAAAAAAAGTCAACATGAGAATAAGGAAGACATTTCAGTTCATTTAATAAAGACTTAGAATTTTTAATAAGCTAGAGTATCTTTATGAGTCAGTGATGTATGGTTGTCAAAAATAATGCAATTTAAGCTACATTAATAGAACCATTGTCCAGAACAAGAAAAGTGATAGTCCCTATGTACTCTGTCCTCATCAGACGACATCTAGAGTATCTTGTTCATTTCTCAGTACCACATTTTTGGAAGTACATTGGCAAGCCTGAATGATTTCAGAAGAGTGCAGATAGGATGATAAGAGGACCCAAAACCATGTCATATAAAGGATGAGTTAGAAGAACTGGGGAATGTTTAGCTGGAAGAAGAGATTTGGGGATGAATATGATAACAGTCTTGAAATATTCAAAATGTTACCAAGTATAAAATGAATTAGACTTACTTTTCTTGGCTTTAGAAAGGAGGATCAAGAATAGAAGATACAAGGAAAGAGATTTTGGTTTAAGAAAGAATTTCCAATAACTGGAGCAAGAAAAAAATTGAATAGGATATCTCATAAAGTGAGGAATTATCTGTCATTTGGAAATATTCAAGAAGCTACTGGGTGACTACTTGTCCAGGATGTTATAGAGGGATTCATGGATGGAATAAGAGATTAATCACCTTGGAAGCAGATGACTTCTAAGGTTGCTAGATTGAGACTTAAGTATTTAGGCTTTTATTATATTGCATTTAAACATAGAATCTCAGAGTTGGAAGGGGCCTCAAAAGCCATCTAGTATAACTCATACCTACTTGAATGAGTTTCCCCTCTCCAGCATACCCGACTTTATTTGAAGACCTCTATCAAAGTTAATATAAATTTTACCTTATATTAAATCTAAATCTTTTTCTTCTTAACTGCCCCCAATGGTTCCCAATTCAAATTTTGGGGCCAAACAGTACAAATCTAATCTATGTCAGCATTTCTAAAACTTGAAGACACATCTTATGCTTCTCATGTCTTTTCTTCTCCAGTCTGCATACTTCCAGTATTTCCAGTTCTTTCCACCAGTTTTCATATAGCATGATCTCTAGAACTGCCACCATTCGGGCCATTTGTCCCCCAGACTATTAGTGTGCTTTCTAAAATGTGACACCTAGAAGTGAACATAATACTTCAGCTGTAGTGTGTCTTGGGCATGGGGTATCAGGAATGTCACTACCTAATCCTATAAATTACCCATGTTAATAGGTGCATATGTGTGTTTGATTTAGGAAGCTTTATGGTGTCAGATGTATTATTTAAAAATAATTTAACTTTCTATAGGAAAACCAAATTTAACATATCATTTCTATTTATAGCACCTTTGTAAGGAAAATAACTAACTGCAAGTAAATGGGCTGTATTTCTTGGAGTTTGACAGTCTTGGTGTCTTTCACGTTGTTTTCGTTCCTAATTGTGTATTACAAAAAAGCAATGTCCAAATATAATTAATCCTATAAGAAAGACACTTTCATGTCTTTGCCTCTACTCTAATGAGTAATGAAGTATGTTATTAATATGATCATCAATATGGTTTTCTTTGCAATATGCAGATATAACCCTTCTAAACTTTGACAGGTTGTTCCAACAGAGGGATTGGTGTCTATATTAAAGAAGAGAAGTAATAGTGAAGGAAATCAGCTTGCCCAAATGCAGCAAAAATCATCAAAGAGACGAGTGAGGTTCCAAGAAATGGAAGACTCCTTGGATCAGGGTAAGTTGCAGATACAGATTAGTAACAGGATTTCTAAAAGGAGATGTGAATCTAGCAACTAATTTTATCCCTACATGTTCTTATCAACCAGGAAGAGGTTGTAAATAGCTATGATTTCATCAGTCCTGGTACTGATGTACTCGTGCCTTTGTAGACGATTTCTCAAGTTATTCTGGAAAAAAAAAAAGATCATTCCATGGCAGCCAGCTTTCCCATAGGGCACCTTTCTACACTTTGCTGTAAGGCGGATAGCATATCGCTAGATCTATATTTGAGTCTGTTCTTCTTTGTAGGATGTGCCTCAGGATGGGGGCAGGATGTATAGGATGGTACACAGACAGAAACCACCTTTGAGAACCTAAGGTGATGACCATTCCACATTGAGGCATTGGAGGAAGACTTTAGTGGAGAACTTTAAATCTTTAAATCACTTTTGTTTTGAGCATTGTGTTTGCCCACAACCAGAGGTTTGTTCCTTTTACACAACTCACCATGAGGAAAAAGAAAAGCATCATCTCAGAAAGAATTACTCTTAATACTCTCATGAACTTCTTTCCCCTAATATCTGGTTTGAAATGTTTCTTTTCTTGTGAGTGAAGATTAATTTTTGTCTTTCTAATCCATGAGCCTTAATAATTCCCATACTTCATTAACATTCTGATTATTTGTAGATTGTAAGCTTTATTCCAAGTTCTTGATCCTCTTCTAAAGCATGCAAATGATGCCCTATCTCCTCAGAGATCTCTACAATGGATAAAATTCATTAGGAGGAAAATATTCTGAGATTTAAAATTCTAATAATTGCCATCACCTTTGCCATAACTTTGTAGGTTGGAATTTTCAAGACCAGTCCTATAGAAGCTGATTTTTCCCTCCTAAGCATAGTGCCTGCAATTCACAGCTGCCACTGGGCATAGGGTGGTACCTTGTAATGTGATTACAGAGGCCAAATAATTACCTAAAGGTCAGGGATGGATAACTAATAGTATGTTCAAGATCCCATGCTTTAAAGCTTAACTTTGTAAGTTATGCTTCTTTTAAAATATAACTTTATTTAAATACTTATTAGTCACTGTAAGTTAAACAAGTGATACAGATTAGAGCAGGGTTTAAAGAAATATGTCCAGTAGTGTAGTACTTTTTACTAAACCACAGCTATTATTAATCATCACTTAACGCTGATTCTCCCCACCGTATTGCAAGAACTTTCTGTCACTTCAGCAAGCATCAGGCCTCTCATCTACTGTTTGGCTATAGGATAGACTTGTACATGAAAGAAACCTTTGAGATTATCTAGCCCAACCCTCTTACTTTACAGGTGAAGAAAGAGTCCCAGTAGTAAGTAGCAGGGTATTGGAACCAATAATCTCTTGACTCCAGAACCATTCCCCCATACCAAGCTGCCTTATCAATAGTACTGCCTTAAACTCCATATTTCTTTTTCTTGAAATACGAAAATGAAGAAAAAGACCATATGCTCTCATCTTTCTTTACACTGGTCTATGCAAAAAAAAAAAAATACATTATGCTATCAATCTTTCCCTTCAAGAGAGGGTAGCAACCCAAATATCTAGCATACTGGGCCCATGCTTGGTTCCAGTCCTACTTCTACCACTTATTGGCATGTATGTAATTTTAGGCAAGTCACTTCCTTTCTCTCATCTATAAAATAAGAATGGTAATTCCTGCCCTGCCTTCCTGGAGAATCAACTGAAGTAATGGGTATGAAAGAACTATCTAGGGTTGTACTGATTATGGTGATTATATTATCACTGTGTTCTACAGATTCTGACCAACCCATGTTTTTGCAACAAACATCTTAAAGATAAATCTTTTCTCTTCCGAACACTCTAAACATATATGGATAAAGTAGAAAAAATTATAAACAGTTTAAACTGTATGAAAATAGTTATGCCAAAGTTTCCTAATAATGACCTGGACTTATAAAAGGCATATTTCTACTTGAATAGACCTTTTTCTCAGCAGAGGAATTTATAGGAGCAATGATTTCATTAGATTAAAAAATTACATTCTTATTATAAAGCAAAGCTTTAACCAAAATATAAGTTATTTCAATTTAACTTGGCTACTTCATTGTTTTTTATTATAGAGTAAAAGCCTGTATAAAAATGCCCAGATTCCATTTAAGCACAATTTCATTAGTAAAAAAGCAAATTGACCTTGAAAAGAGTCTTGAATTTGGAGTCAGAGAGCCTGGATTAGAATCTCATCTCTGTCATTTATCAGTGTGACCATGGGCTAGTCATTTAGCATCCATGTGTCCCTAGACAAGACTGTTGGTTCTCTCTTCTCCCAGTTTCTTCATATGTAAAAGGAGAGGGCTGGACATGATGACTTCTGAGGTCCCTCCCAGCTCTTCATCTAGGATCTTATAAGTTGAATAATGTGCAACACGTTGAAATAGTAAGTGGATATTTGTTAGCCATTGGTAAAGCTCTATTTCCAGTGGTTCTCTGTCAATAAGCCTGCTTTTCCTAGAGGACTGGGCTCGGTAGAAATATATATAACCTTTCCTACTCAGTGAACATATGGCAGATGCTAAGTGTCCTGTTTTGATTTCACTTTGATAACCTCGCCATGTTGAAAATTTTTATATGACCTCTTGTTTGTCTTCATGTTCTCACAGATGAAGTTGGTGGTGGCTCCTGTCTTTTACTGGTCTTGCTGTGCATAGCAACTGTTTTCCTTAGCATCGGAGGAACTGCATTGTACTGTACCTTTGGTGATGTGGAATCACCCGTATGTACTGACTTTGCGGCCAACATGGATTTCTATTATACCAAGTTACTGCAGGGAATAACAGAACTGAAACACAGGATAGCCTTCTCCTAGCAGCATTCCAGCCTTGAATGCTACTGGCAGTGAGAACCGAAGACAGGACAATACTTCTGTCCTGTGTGCTGCCACTTTCAATGAGATACCACGGGCAACAGAGATTTCTTCAGCAGAGACTCTGAGCACCAGAGGGTGGAAGGATGACCAAATCTTGATGTCTTGGAGAGCACATCAGTATCTTCCATGTTGATGCAAGTAGAAATGGACAAAGCATTCCTATAAGCACCCATTTTTAGCCATCTTGATATGCTAATGGTTAAAGATCACTTTTAGTTTACATTTGTTTGTCCAAAGACGTTGCTTCCAGCTATCATGCAATAAGTCTTGTGTGTCATGAAAAGGAATTACCTTATAGTCTTAATGTCTTTTTAATTATACTTCGGAACTTCGTAATTCAGGTTTAGCAAATCAGTGTTTTCAAAGTCCACACCCCATATGTGAAATAGTTGTGTGTATGTATTCGTCTGTCTTTCTCTATTCTCAGGCAGTTATTGTGAGCAAATACCCAACATAGAATAATAACAATTGTCAATATTCTTTTATCTTGAATATTGCTGTGCAGGCACAGATTTTTCTTTCCATTTTAACTATAAAACTGTGGAATAGATGGCCTGGAGTAGACAATTGAGTTTCAGAAATTTGGCTTGGGAGCTCTGATAGCTCTATGCAGCAGTCAACAGCAGTTGATGTCCAGCTAATGCAGATTGAAGCAAAGAATTCCTGCTGCTCCTCAGGCCTCCATTCTGGTCCATTCTTCTGGTTAGAATGTGCTTCTAACGTGGTTTCCATACTTCTTAATGCCATGAACGAATGCTTAAAGTTCTAATTTAGGCCTCTCCTATGAAAAGCAGACTTTTTTTTTTGACAAGTGAGATTATATCATTGAGATAAATGATTCAGTATTTTTAAAATCATGGGTTTTTTTTTACATTTGAATGTGCATTCATATAATGAATTTGAATATGCATAATAGACATTTAATAGTCACTTTGTCAGCAAAGGTTCAGTCATTTCTGGAATAGGTGAACTTCAGTTTCCCCTTCCCTCCAAAAGGTAGTAATTAATAATAATATAGAATTATCCCCTCTGAGGCTCAATTGTCTAACACTTAGGAAGCCTTACTTTGCCGTTTCATATCATAGACCACAATTACACATTATTATTTAACGCAAAACATTACTTTCAGAATAAAACTTAAGAATTATAATTTTCCAGAAAGTAATCTTTGTTTTACATTATTTTCTTGTCAGAATCATCTAAAAGAGGAAGGGAGAAATCAATTTTATATTTCTTCGTGTTACTGGCTGGTTCAGTACCTCCCTTTGTGTTTCTGCTTATTTATTTAGATTAGATTCATTTTTAAGGGATTTTTTTTGTAAATTGAAGTGTTGCTGAGCATGCATTTGCTTATTTTAAAGCTATATGTACAATTACTGTATCATTAAGTGTGTTTTGATTTTCTTCAACTTATGTTCAGAGTGTTTTTAAACTTGTTTATTTTTAAACTGATGGTTTGTTTTCACCTAAAAATACTGTTTGACTTATCTGCATTGTGTCACCATGTAATACCTTCAAGAATTATAGGTCAGAGATATTTATTTAGAAGTATATAAGATATTGAGATCATGAATCCTTATACTTAAGACTGATTTTATTAGAAGATATTTTAATGTTCTATTATAAATTTTAAGAGATTAAAAAGCTGAGGTGATTTTTTTTAAAGCAGTTCAGTTGCCCTGTGTATCAAATTTATACTCAAATTCTATATAAAATGTTTATGGTATTAATTCTTATGTGCTTCTGTCAGTAAGACCTGCTCACAAGAGCTCCAGTGAGTGGCCATTAGCCATAGCCAGATGTCTTCTGTTTTGCCCTGAGTTTCTAATTAGGAGACCTTTGTCCTGCAATCTGGCAGTTCCACATTAAGAAAAAAATAAGGTTTTCCTCCCTGTTTAAGTCACACAGCTGAAGCCCTTCTCCTTCCATGTCATTTACTGTTGGAATCTACAGGAAATCAGTGACAGTTGCATTTGCCTTTGGAACTCAAGGCCTCTTCCTTCTAGCACAGTTCCTATTGATTTGCTGAGAAGTTTGCACAAAGAATGGAGGAGAAAGGAAATAAGATGCATTGGCACAATTGAACAAGTGGTGCTTAGAGAGAATATGTATCCTTATAACTGCCCCTGAGTGGGGAAAAATGAGGTCAGTGTAGTGTGGCTAGAGCACATAGATGCCTTGACTTAAGAACAGGCTTAAAATCTCAACAGTGAAAATTAGGACAATTTTTAAAAGTTTAATAGCCATTTATTGCATGACTTGGGGTAATTCCACTTAGTGATGAAAGGGCTGTTTAACTCACATGAAAAATTTCACCTAATTTTTCAACAGTGTAAAATTTTCTGTCATTTGAAGGTACTGATAATTTGTAACAAATCTAATATTCTTGAAGAACTGTATTTGAAAGCATCAAATCTAGCTTGTGATTTAAAATCTTCAACAAACAAAAAGTGTCTGAGAGAATTTATTTGGACCCTTGGGTGCTGAGGCAAGTTTTGACTTTTATTATGAGTACCAAGTGGCCATCAACATGGTGAGAGGTTGAAAGGCCCCTATGGGCAAAGATTTCTCTTCCACTTATGGCTGTGCTACATGAAATTCTGCCGTAAAAGATCCATTCCTTCAAATTTAAGGTTTTGTCCTTTATAAGGCTATCCTTGCTGGGAGGGGGAACACATGAACCTCTCAGGGAAGGGATGGAGCACTACCTGGTACTGCTTGAAGGCAGGGAGGGGGAGGATGGGAGAACAACAAAGACACACATTTCACCAGCTTCGCAAATTTGGCTAATGTTGGGCTCTCCATTAAGTTATCAGTAATCTGAAACCAATAATCTTACTCCACGAATTTTGAAATTCTTTTTCCTATTCTGTCTTAAAATGCATTCATTAAAGACCCTTTGAAGAACTACCTTCTGTTCTCTTAGCATGGTCAAGATGCAGGGCAGGCAAGACAGAGAAGGGAGTATGCAAGGGATAATTTTTAATGTCACTTTTTGTAAATGCACATATTTTCTTCCACAAAGTCCCTAGAGACCTATAACTGAGCCTCATCCTGTCCCAAAGATTACCCTGCTATGTCACCAGAGGGCTATATTACCAGAGCTCTAGAGGAATGTTGTTCTGACAACAGACCGCCTTGCTTTCCAAGAACTAGCCTTGCTAAACATGGGGAGGTTCATCCCCAGTAGACTGTCCACTTACACAGTAAAGCCACTGCATCTAGACATCTGCTGTCACAGTCCTAGAAATGGAAATGGTACTGCAGAGGACAAAAATGGGAAAAGCAGCTGGACACAGAAGGAAGGTCCACCCTAGAGGCAACACAATTGTGAAGGTGTTGAGGCATTACTCATCAAGGTGTCTGAGTCTAAACGAGGGAAAGATACCAAAAAGTGTGGCAAAAACCTTTGAACTTGTTACTACCCCAAAAGACCAACAATCACTGACACTATATCTACTTGTCTGTCTACATAGAATTTTTACAAGGATAATCTACCCACACATAGACTAACTTGATGAAGGTTTTAGAAGAGATTAGGCTTTTGTCAGGAACGTTCTTTGGTAATCCACATAGAATACAAAGTGCCTACTTTGCTTATTATTTGTTGAATGTAAAGAAACGCCTGATTCAGAAGAACAAAAGACCGCCTTAAAGGCTTTCTTCCAACTAGGCATCTCCCATGCCTGCCTCGAAATTATACAAATCTCCTTGGAAGATATAACAAATAACCTTATTAAGATTACCTATCAGTCTTTAATATCCAGCAAGGCATAAGACATATAAACCTAGCCTTGTCCAAGATGTTGACCACTGTCAGGGAAAAGATCCAGCACAGGACCTAATTGAAGATAAGTTTCCTGTGGGTGGTTAGGTCCTCCGGGTGCTCCTGTTTAAGAAGCAGCTGTGCAAGAGGTGCTGCCAAGAAACGCAGAATAGAAAAAGATGGATCAATTATGTGTTGAGAGGATCTTCAGGTCAGAAGAACTCAAAGAAAATCCTCAGCACTTTGGATGGATGGTCACTGTAGTGACCATGTGGAAGAACATGGCCAAGAGTCACACAGGATAGCCCTGTGATTCACCTGCATTACAGAGGATACCCACATCAGATCCATTTGACTCCATGCTTTTTAATTCCAGTAAATCCTGCTCTCCATTATGTGGGTTATAGTGAAAGTCTTCAGAGTCCAGTAGATGCAACTTAACTAGAACACACAACTGTCTTGTCCTAGCTCTGCCCCTAGTGTTATTTTTTTAAGCGCACTATATAGTTCTTGACACCAATCCTTTTAGCAGCAATGATCATTCTATACAATAAACATGAAGTGCTTGAAGGGCAAAGCATTGTAGATGGAAAAAAATGAGTTTTAACTGAGGTGAGCCTTGAAGAAAAGGAGGGATTTTTAGGCAGAGGCAACAAGTGAGTACAATAGGAAATGAAATGTCAAGTGTAACATACAGTTAAATGTCCCATTTGATGCAACTTGGAGTACTTGATTGGAAGTAAGATGAAATAGGTCTAGGAAGGTAGATGCAAGCCAAATTATGGAATCCTTCGGTGCTAGGCTGAGGACTTCGCATTTTATCCTTGAGGCATTAGGGAATGGGGATGGGGGGGGAGGTAGGTGTTTAACACGAGTATGACATAATCATATCTGTGCCTTGTATTAATTTGGCATTTCTATGGAAGATAAAGAGGGAATAAATTTGAATCAGGGAGATCTTGAATCTATTCCAACAGTCTAGGTGAGAGGGGATATGGGTCTGAATTAGGGTGGAGGCCATGTGAGTGGAGAGAGGGAGAGTTGGCATGGAGGACAAGGCTCAGCAATTTATTGGATATAGAGGATGAAGGACAGGAAAGAGAGAAGGATGATTTGAGTGATTAGAAGGAGGATTGTGGCACCCTCAACTCAAAGTGGTGAGTTTATGGTGAATGGGAAGGATAAATTGTGAAGACTTCACAGGGTAAAAATACAGGGGTTACACTCTTCTCATATTGCTGAAATAGGAAATGTTTGAGGGAGTAGGAGAGGCTTGGGATTTGGCCTTGTGGTGACTTCGGAAGGTCAAGGTCTGGAGCTGTCGGCGTGCCCTTCCTCCTTCAGATTTTAGCACCAAACGGGGAGATAATGGACTGCCTGTGAGCTGTTTGTTCTCTGCTCCAGGAAGGTCTTCCCCTACCCCCCTCATTTCTTCTAGACTTTCAGACGCCACCCTTAGCAGTTGAGTTCCAGATAGGGAAAACCTGAACAGACAGATCAACCTTGGTCCCCTAGTACTCTGTCTAGTTTTTCATGCCTAGAGTGTAAGCCCACCTCCCAGCCAATGGTGAGAAAGGATAGAGGTGGGCGGGCATCTTTTCATTAAGACTATGAATTAAGGCAACGTTCCCTTTTACCTCGCTTCCTCCATTATGGAGGTATGCCCAAATCTTGCAAGGTTTGTAAAATAAATTCACTTTGCTTCTCCCAAAGATGTCGCTCCTGTTATTTGAAAATTCTGTCCCATACAATGGGGAAAATGACCAGTTCCATTTTGGACATATTGAGTTCGAGATGTCCATGGGTCTCCCTGGTAGAGCCGTCCATCAGCCTGGTTGACCTCACTAGAGTTCAGGAGAGAGATTAGGGTTGTATATGATAGATCTGGAGGTCTGCTTACAGATGATAATTTAACTAACGGGAAGGTCCACCAAGAGAAGAAGTATAGAGAGAAAGAGAGGTGTGGTGTATAGTAGCTTTGGAGTCACCAAAACCTGAGTTCAGATGCTGCCTCAGATACTCCCTGTGTGACCGTCGACAGGAGAGAACAGCATTCCCGAAGCAAAAGGAGGAGAGAGTAGCACTTTATAGAACCTGAAAAGAAGGGGAAAAACCAACAAGAGCTCATGGTAAGGAAGCAAATATTAAAAATGTTTACGTTTCTCCAGGTAAGAGAACAGTATCCATTGGCTGACAGCGTGACCGTGGGCTAGGTGACATAGCTCCTCTGAGCCCCAGTTTCCTCCCCAGTAAAGTTTAGATGTTGTTGCCCAGCTTAACTCCAGGAGTGCGGGAGAGAAGTATGCTTTGTAAAAGTGCCTTACAAATGGCAGCTGTTTTGTTTCATGGGCCCCACGCAGGGGCTGGAGGTAGAGGGAAGGAACAAAAGGAAGGCTTGCCTGATTGTCTTCCATTTCTGTTCCCCGGGGAATGAGCCCAAGGTTAAGAATAGAGTTGTAGCTCAGCTCTGCAGCTCCTGCCAACCAGAGACTCAAATCCTCCAGGCAGAATGGGAAATAGGAATCAGGTAACATCACCCCACCCCACGCCCCACCCCATCCCTAACCTTCCCCATACTGAAAGATTTAAATCCCTGGGTAAGAGAAAAGGCCTGGCCCCAGATGTATTCCTTTTCTCCATCCTGAAATCACTGTCCTTCCATAGTAAGATATACAAGGAACCCTGTAGGATGCCTATATCTGTTTTAGTCTTAATTGCTTAACACCCACGTTACCTGCTGCCATCTACAGCTTCTGTGTCAGTGCTTTCAGCAAAAGGAAGCTTTTTCTAATGATGTTTCCTTCTGTGTGTGAGGGTCTGGTTTCCTGTAACAAATACTGGATGTGGAGTCAGGAAAGATCTACATTTGAATCCTGCTCTTAACATCTGTAAAATGGGAAAAGAAGCAAGCGTTAAGGCCTATTAAGGGCCTATTACATACCAGGCACTTTGTAGATATTATCTCGTAGATATTATCTCATTTGGTCCCCACAGCAACCCTGAGGCATAAGTACTCTTTACAATTGAGGAAACTGAGGCAAGATGAGGTTAAGTGGTTCACTCAGGTTCACATAACTAGTAAGTGGCTGAGGCTGAATTCTTCTTGACTCCAAGTCCTGTGCTCTATGCACTGAGCCCCCTGGCTGCCTCTGGGGATCATATCTGTTGTTGTACTTACCTTACAGGGTTCTTGAGGAGATTAAATGAGCTCCTATTTACCAAGATCACTTTATAAACTGTGGAGGAGCACTGCAAGTCTGCCGATAACACCACCATCATAGAATCACAAAACAAACAGTCCAGTTGGAAAGGACCGTGCGAGATCATGTAGGCTGATTCTCTCATTTAACTGGTGAGGAAACTGCATCCGTATAATCACCGGCCAGCTAGGCTAGGTCAAGACGATTTGATTACTTCCAGGCAACCACAATTAGTTTGGGCAGAGAAGCCGTAATTCTAGTATGTAGAACACTAGACTATTGGGACGATTCTTGCTGACTTGTGTTTTCTGCCTCAGTTTCATTTACCTGTTTTTACAGCCGCTCTTAGTTCCTTCAGAATATTTCAGGATAATGATTTATTCATAGAGTCCGCTATAAAATACCAGCTACCATTTATAGAATGCTTTAAGATTTGCAAATGCTTTATATCAGTAACCTCATCTGAACTTTATTTTTTCCTGTCGACAATCTTCAATAAACACAAACGTTTCAAGATAAAAAGAACAAGAAAAAGGATTATATGACAAACTGAACCATTATGCAGTGTGTGTGTGTGTGTGTACCTTACCAAATTAGTCACAAAATTGCCCTCTGTGTTCCCTTCTCTGCTTTTTTCTTCAGTGAATTTTAAAAAATATTTTCATCTCTCAGGTCCCAGCTATGATGTTTATTAGCCTTGTGATCTCAGGCTAGCCACTGAATCTCTAAGACCCTGAATCCTCATCTGTAAAATCAAGATGATCACCCGCAACACTGTTGTCAGGAAAGCACTTTGCAAACCTTACAGGGCCGTATAAATTTGTGTTCTTATTTATTTTCGTAATCATTTGTGGGCAGCTTTAAGGTTTTGGTCAGAGTTCTACGTCATAAAATGCTAAAATTCAATTTATGCCAATCCCCTCATTTTATAGATAAAGAAACTGAGCCCCCAGGAACTGGAGTGACTTGCCCAAGGTCACTATAGGTGTTTTTGTTTGTTTTTGGTTTGGTTTTTTTTTTTAAAGGCTCAGTGCAACCATACTTCTGAATGTCAGCCAAATATGGATGTCTTATGAAGAACAGCCAGATCTCCCTCAGCCTAAGAATGCATTTACGGAAAGTGAACTGTAATTTTTTTTTTTATTGTGACTATTGATTGCCTCAAGTCAGGGGTCAAGAAGAAAGAGCTCTGCACTAATGGAGGTGGGGAAGATCCCGCAGTCCGTCAGGAGGTTTAACAGCCCATAAATGACTCTTCTTTTATTCTCCAAAGAAATGAGATCAGGGTAACCAAAGCACAGAGGAGAGAAATGTGATCTTTAACTAGGCTCCCAGTACAGAGGAAAAGTCAGTCATGTCAAGCAATGGCTAGTGAGACAGAAGGTCTACAAGGGTTTGAGTTTTGGTTTTTTCCATTTTCATTTTTCCTTAGTTTAAATAGAAGCTAAAAGAAATATAATGCTAATTTGTCTGACCACATACGAGAAACTAGGAGTATGAGCTAGTTTGGCTGTATATCAGTCAGAGCCAGGGGCCATCAGGCTCTGTGTTCTAAGCTAGGGTTGTGGGGTGTTACTGAAATTAACAGAATCAAAAAATATACTGAGTGCATATCATAGGAAAGACTGAATGAAAGCGAACGCAAAGGATGGCACCCTTTATGTGCTTTCCTGACGAGATCTGTAAGGTGAGCCGTGGCTCAGGTACTGTCATCTGCTTTTCATAGATTAAGAAATTGAGGATCTGAAACATTAAGTGATTGGCCTGAGGTCACAAGGCTAGTAAGGATCAGAGCCAAGATTTGAGAGAGGTCACATCCTTTCACCCCATCATTTTACAGAGGAGGAACTGAGCCCCAGAGAGGGTCAGTTGGCCAAGTTACTTGGCTAAATCATCTAAACTAATAAATGGCAGAGACAGGATTAGGACCTCTTACCTACCTCACCCCAGCCCCAATTCAGCCCTCTTTCTGTTGTGCCTCTGCCTCTCAACAGAAATAATTAAGTTATTTAATAAGTGAATTTTAAATCAACCAATCAATAAGCGTTTATTAAGTGCGTACTCTGTGCCAGGCACTGTGTTAGGTGCTGAGTTTACAAATAAAGGAATAAGGCAATTCCTACTTTCAGGGAATTTACATTCTACCAGGGGAGACAAGACATACATTCATGTATAAGTATATACAGAGTAAGTTTAAAGGGAACAAATACAAGATAAGGAGAGAGGGTAATAGCATTTGGGAAGATCAGAAAAGGCATTGTGTAAGAAGGTGGTGCTTACACCACGTCTTGAAAGAAGGAAAGGTTCTATGAAGTGGAGGTGAGGAGGGAGTGCATTCCAGACATTAGGGATAGACAGAACAAAAGCACAGAGACAGATGATGTTTTGTGTGTGTGTGTGTGTGTGTGTGTGTGTGTGTGTGTGTGTGTGTGTGTGTGTGTGTATCAAAGAGTAGTTTGGATGGACCAAAGAGCACAAGAAGAGGAGTAATGTATGATAAGGCTAAGAAAAGAGGTTGGAGTCAAGGTGTGAAGACCTTTAAAAGCTAAACAGAGAAGTTTAGACTTAATCCTTAATGCAATAGGGACGATCCACTTAAGTTTATTATGTTGGGGGGGAGGGGGGATGTGGTTAGAAAAATCTTTGCTAGCTTGGGAAAAATCAATTGGAGTAGGGAAAGATATAGTAAGGAGAAAAATTAGGAGGTACTTGCAATAGTCCAGGCAGGAAAGGATGAGGGCCTGATTTCAAGTGGTGGCTATGTGGGTAGAGAGAAGAGGCCAGGTGGCAGAAGTGCTGTGAAGATAGAAATGGTAAGATTTAGCAATTTATTTTGCTGTGTGAGATGAGGAAGAGTGAAGATTTGAGGATTACACCAAGGTTCCAAGCATAGAGAACCATTAGAATGGTGGTACCCTTAATAGAAATAGGGAAATTCAGTTTTGAACATGTTGATTTTGAGCTGTCTCCAGGACTTTATCCCGTTTGAAATGTCTGATAGGCATGAAATGACGCCCAAGGGTGAGTTTGACAAGGAGGATTATGAAGCCAGTTGGATTTAGCAATTAGGAGATGACTGGTAACTTTGAAGAGAGCAGCTTTGGTGGGATGATGAAATCAGAAGCCAGTTTACAAAGAGTTGAGCAATGAGTAAGAGAAGGAAAGGGAATAGCTTTTTCTAGGAGTTTGACTAAGAAAGAGAGCTAAGATGTAGGACAATTGCTTGAGGGGCTGATAGACTCCAGTGAAGATTTTGTAAGGGTGATGAAGGCTTGAACATGTTGGAAAACTACTGCCTTCAATGACGAGATAGGGAGAGGTTGAAGATGAGAAAGGGGGAGGGGATGTTTAAAGGAGTAATCTTCTGGAAAAGATTCAAGGGGGTAGGGTCAAAGGCACATATAAAGAGGGTTAGTCTTGTCAAGGAGATGTGCCAACTCATTATTAGAGGCTGGAGGAAAGCAGCAGAGAATGGGGGATAATGTCAGGGGATTTGGGGATGAATAGAAAGGAAGAAGAGCAAGCTCACAGAGAACGGCCTCCATTTTTTCATTAAAGTAAGAGGTGAGGTCCTCAGTAGAAAGGGTGAGGATGAGGGGAGGCATGGGTGGCTTGAGAAGAGAAGAGTATAAATTCTGTGGGAAAGGATAAAATGACTGATTTACAGTGAGTGCCCATCGAAGTAGGACAGCATACACTTGTAGTATACTCAGTGGTGGGAGTAATGCAGGGCTAGGATTTCACAAAGACTGAAGAGAAGTAGGATAAGGAGGCAGGGGGTTCAAGAGTAGAACACATTTTTAGCCATAGGTCTAAGAATTACAGAACTAAGTGTAAGAATTTGTATAGGAGGGTTTTCCAACTAACAGAGAAGTGAAAAATCCCCAAGGGGACTTCCAACCAGAGACTGATGCAGCCATCTCTCACTGCCTACTTGTAGCTTATTAGACAGACTCTGGGTCCCTGGACCTCTCCCTGTCTCCATTGCAAATGGAAACCAGTGCCCTTTATCCCCTACCTAGAAGAGTGGGGCACTACAGAACAATGTGCTAGCTACTTTTCTAGGAACTGTGGATGTAACCATCCACAGTATGATCCCTGCCCTGTTGGAATTTAACATCTAGATAAATACATGCAAGAAAGGGTCAATAAATGTTACTGGGCAGGATCCAAATGAGGAACGTAAAAGGCAAGTGCCTCTGTGATGAGGGAGACCTCACCTATGGGTTAGGGTGGTCATTGTACAGTGCTAGAGAAGAAGCCAGGAAAAAGAGAACAGGTTCATGTAGGAGATGGTCATAAGATCATAGGATCGTCATGGACTGAGAGCTGAAAGGAACCATAGAGGCCACTGACTCCAACTCCCTCATTTTACAGATGAGGAAGCTGAAGCCCAAACGAGTTGGTTAAGTGACTTGTCCAGGGTCATGTAGCTAGTAAACACTGTTGTGGCACCTAAAAAAAAACCCCAAACTATGTAACACAGTCGCTTGTCAATCCATTTTAGCTTGCTGAGAAGGAATTTGTGTCTTATGTACAAGTTAATTAGATTTTAATGTAAGATTTACAGAATGGGGGTGGGGTGCTCGTTAGTCTTCGTTTTTGACTGGCTACGCTAACAGGTACTTGAAATGCATGGTAGTTAAAAATAAACTAACCACAGAAATTCAGAGATATAAGCGATATATGGTATAGACAGTTAATGGCAGCTAAGGAGACATATCTTGAAATAGGATAAAGGCTATGGATGTTTCTGCAGATAAACATTGTTATATATTGTACTTACTCAGCAAATTGTAGCAATCCCATAATCACTTAAAACCAAGATAGAGTCGCTTAGGCTGAAAGTTAGTTAAACTCCACTGCCATGTCTAAGCAGGATTCTTCCTCAGTTCTTCCTGACTCCAAGTCCAGCATTCTAAGACTGTGCCCTTCTCTCTCAGATAACGGGGAAATTTAGAAATAATGCCCCAGTAGTCTCCTCTTGCAACCAACCTCCTTGACTTGGAGGATTCCATGTCTGGCTTTAAAATGAAAAGATATGAGGCCCATCAATTGCAGAATGGCCAAGCAAATCGTGGAAAATATGTGTAATCGAATCTTTTTGTGCTGAAGGAATGGTATGACCAAATGTCAAGTCTTCTGTTTGGCTTTGAAAGCCCATCACAACCTGACACCTTCCCACCTTTCCAGATTTCTTATATCTGACTTCCCTCTATGTACTCTGTGATCCAGAAATACTTGTTTTCTTGCTTTTCCTCCAACACTACGCTCCATCTTCTGACTCATTATGTTACCCCCAAACCCTTCTCTCTTCCCAACATTCCTCTTACTGTCTAGAGCTCCATCATCCTCCCAGCTACCAAGGCTCCAAATATCAGCGCCCACTTTGACTCTTCACTGTCACTCATCTGTTGTCAAATCTTATTTCTACCTTCTTATATCTATTATGTAAGTTCCCTTATTTTCACTCACACGACTGCCATGCTGGTGGTGTTGGTGTTGCTGTTTAGTTGTTTCAGTTGTGCCCAACTCTTTGTGACCCCATTTGGGGTTTTCTTGGCAAAGATATTGGACTGGTTTGCCATTTCCTTCTCCAGCCCATTTTACAGATGTGGCAACTAAGGCAAACAGGATTAAGTGACTTGTCCAAGGTCACACAGCTAGTAAGTGCCCAAGGCCAGATTTGAATTCACAAAGATGAGTCTTCCTGACTCCAGGTCCAACATTCTATCCACTGCTTCACTTACCTGCCCAATGCCCTAAATCACCTCACACCTAGACTGTCCCTGCCTCAGGTGTCTCCATCCTTCCTTCCTTCCCTGGGCTGCCAAAAGGATTTCCCTAAAGGGTAGTCTTACCATGTTTCACAGACCCCTCCTTACTTGATTGACTCCTGTGGCTTTTAATTACCACCAAAATAAAACATAAAATGCTCAGTGTGACATTTAAAGCCCTTTCCTATCTTTCTAATCTTCTTACACCATCATCCCTTCCAAGTATTCTACAAGTCAGTAACACTGGCCTTTTTGATGTTTTTCACACATGACTCTCCATCTCTTTTCTCTCTCTCTCTCTCTCTCTCTCTCTCTCTCTCTATATATATATATATATATATATATATATATATATATATATACGCAGAGTGAGTGTGTGCGTGTGTATATGTGTATCTCATTGTTGGCATATTAGAAAGTGAGGTCCCTGAGGGCAAGGCTGTTTCTGCTTTTCTTTGTATCCCTGGGGCATTACATAGTACTTGACTTGTTGACTTTCCAAGAAACCTGGGAAGACTTGTATGAAATGATGCAAAGTGAGGTGAGCAGAACTGGAAGCACAATTTAGACAATGACAACACTGACAATATAAACAACTATGAAAACTGTAAAAACTCTGATCATCCCAGTGGCCCGCCAGGATCCCAGAATCCTGATGATGAAGAATTCACCTCCTGACAGAGAGGTGGGGGACTCAGTGATTCTTTCACTTTTTTTTACCTTGGCTGGTGTCTCAGTTTGCTTTACGTGACTAGTCATATTGGTTTCAAAAGTTTCATGTTTTTGTCTTTGCTTTTTAGAGCAGAAGGAAGGGGAGGAGTTAGGGAAAGAAAATAAATGTTTGTTCATTGAAAAAAATGAAATAAAGTGGTGATGAACACCTGTAGTACCTGTTGCTGGGGAGACCGAGGCTAGCAGATCACTTCAGTTTGGGAATTATGACCTGCAGTAAGGCTACGACTGATCAAGGTGTCTGTCCTAAGTCCAGCAACAATATGGTGAGCCCCTAGGAGCAGAGGGCCACCATGCTGCCTAACCACCCAAGTTAGAAACACAGTATATCTTCTATAGCAATGGATATGGGATCAGGCCTGTAAGTGGCTACTGGGCTTCTAGCCTGGAGGGATAGGGAGACCCAATTTTTTAAAAAAACATAATTTTAAAAATAGAATTGAACCTTAAAAAAAAGAAATAATAAATACCAGACTTTCTAGGCTGCCCTAATCATCAGAGTCCTTCCAAATTTTGAATCTTAAACATAGTACTGTCTTCCTCTCAAAAAGAGAGTGTGTTGATCATTGCTTAGAATCAGACGCAGAGACAACTTCCTACCTTTGAATTGAATTATCGATCAGATTTCCCATCCCACGTTGGTAAATCACCTGAATTTCATTTTGGTTTATATATCCTCAAATATGCAACAGCTTTATCACACTAAGGCCTAGGCTTACTTTTTTGTTGCCTGCTTTTATTTTTGTAAAATTACACAAGTCTGGAGACATAAATCAGAAATGGATAGGATTTTTTTACTACACAATTTGTTATGCTCTTTTGATTGTCTTTTTTCTTCTTTTTTTTAAATCCAGGACTCATTCCAGAGATGAGATTCGAATTCTAGACTTAGCTGAAATGACATAATTTATTTTCTTTCCTCTCATCTGAGAATTGTATTTTAGCTATATTTATTCCTAGGCCTCATTTTTCTGCCCAGCCCCATGTCCTTATGTTAAACCAATTGAGACATTAACTAGAGAGAAACCCAACCATTTTCCCCCTAATTTTATTAGCTGCCAGCTCCATCCCCTGCCCCCTCTCATGCCCTTTCACCTTTCTTCCTTTAAATCTGATGCTCCCTGATGAGTCTGTGCCAGCTGCTCAAGTAACAGAATTGAATTTTGTGCTAAAATATTCCTTCTTCACTGAGAAGCCTATATTAGTATTAGCTGGACCTTGAATCCACCTGCTCTCTCTCCTACTCAGGGAGTGGTCCACAGAAAATCAACACTGAGAGAGGCTGAGGGAGAGCAGAGGGTAATCCGGTCACCACTGACCTGAGGCTATGTGATTAATGGGATGACTTGCTTTTGGCTTAAGGTTTCAGGAGTTTTGAAGTTGCTGTGTAATGATGATGACTGCACTCATTCCCAAAAAAAGAGATGAAAAAATTCATCTTCCCCCATTCTTTGCACAGGAGAGGGACCACAGGTGTAGAAAATCACATAGAATGTGGTTCATGTGTTGGTTAGTTTTGCTGACCTCCTTTTGTTCCTTTTGTTTATAATATACGATGGCTCTCTGGGCAGGAAGAGGCATATATTTTGAAATGAATGTGATGTAGAAGCAAAAATATCTATAAAAATGTTCTAAAGCCTTAATGGTTTGTCTGGTCTTGGAAATGACTTTGCATGAAATAGACTGATTCAATTACATAAAATTTAAAAGCTTTTACAAGAACAAAATTAACTTAGAATAAAAGAAACTGTTGAGTAGAAAAAAACACTGATAAAAGTCGGATTCCAAAATATATAAATTTATGTATGCATAAGTATGGATATATGTATAAGTAAATATGTGTCTGTGTATATGCACATACTTTACGTGTGTATATGATGGGGTGCTTGTGCCTGGACCCTAATTCTAACATCACATTTCCCCTTAGCCTCTGCCTGGGTGCCTGTGCCTGTGGCAGAGTTCCAATTTCAGAACACATCTAGTTCTCAAATATATTCTTTCCCAGGCAGCCTCTCTCTAGCTAAAGGGCAGTGTGCCCCAAAATTATCTCTGCTTCTTCCTCAGTAAGCAGCTATGCCCAATTATAGATTGATTCAGGATGCTGATAACTGACAATACACCAAGTCCAACATGTATCCTAGACATAGTCAAATGTATACTCCCTTACATTAACCTTGTCTAACAAGACACGTGATGGAATCCACCTGGATATTCCCAGTCAGCCGTGAACTTTTGGTGACTTAGTGACGTTTCACAGGCAAAACCACACCCCCAGGTAGCCCACGCTTTGGGCTATTTCCCAGTGAACTCTGGGTAAGATACTTGCGCAATAGATACAAAAAGTGCATGTTCTTTTAAGAACTGACCAACCCCTAATCACGCCTTGACCACTCCCTAATCCCACCCCAACACACCTAATTGACAGGTTTCATCCCTAAATCTTGTACTTAAACTTTTCCTGTGGCCCTATATGGTTGCAGGTTCCCTGAGAACTCTTGCCTAGTTTATTTACATAAAGCGTAATAAATCTTTGCCTCCTTGACCTAAAGAAGGCTTGGGTCCGCGAATTCATTCCAGGCGGCTTTGCCTTGGGAATTTTGGTTTGGTATTTCTGCATCCCTGGGTTCATTTCTCCCTCTACATATACATATGTAATATGTGTATATTACATATATGTGTTTTATATGTGTTCCTATATCCCCTTCTTGGCTCTGCTCCTGACATTCTGGACTTCAAAATTATGCATCAGCAGCTATCTTAAGTTGGAATTTCCCACAGCACTTGGGGCCTCCTCACCCTGGAACATCCAACCACTTCTGTGGCCTTCAAGCCCTGGAATATCCCTCTGCCAGGCCTATTCCCCTTTTTGGTTTGGTGAGTTCTTCTTGGAGCCGTCCATTTTGTGGAGTGGCTCAAGTCATCCAGTCTTTATTACCTTCCTAGCTCTGCTCCTGATTTCCCAGACTTCAAAACCAGCTTTCTCACTGATAGCCTCATCTCATACTACCAACTCCTCCTTGCTTTTCAGCTCCCTTTTGATTTTGGTCTTCCCCCATTAGCTTCTTTTGGATAGGGCAGAGGGGTGGGGTGGGAGGTCTTAAATTCTTCCTTCCTCCCTCTCTCCCTCCCTCCTTTCTTTCCTTCCTTCCTTCCTTCCTTCCTCCCTTCTTTCTTTCCTTTTTTTCCTAAAGGGAGTTTACACTAATACATAAGACCAATAACAATTTCCCAGTAGATCAGGAGCCATGATATGAACAAGGATATGAACAAATAATTTTCAAAAAAATTCCAAACTATCAACAACCTAGCAAAAGAAACATGTTCTAAATCAGAGGTATCAAACTCTCTGCCCAAAGACCACTGGGGCCAGCAAGACTCCCAAGTGGTGCCCAAACCAGATTAAATTATTATTGAGAAATGTTTAACAAAATAAAATTACAATACAGCATAATTTCAATTTGTGGATTCTAAGTTAATATGTGGTGGCTTTCTATTTGAATTTGACACTTGTACTCTAAATCACATATATAATAAAAGTAACAGAAATTCAAATTAAAACAGTTCTGAGTTGGAAAAGGGCTGTAGGAAGATATATACTGTTGTGGAACTGTGAATTTGTACAGCCATTCTGGAAAACAATGGACAGTTATGTGGAAAAAGCAACTAAACTGTTCATATCTTTTGACCCAGAAATCTCATTTGTGAGCATATATCCTAAATAGATAAATGACTGTAAGAAATAAAGGTCCACTATATATTAAAATGTTCATGGCAACATTTTTTGTGGGTAGCAAAGAAAGAGAAACAAAGTAGTAGTCTTCTTTTAGAAAAGGTCTAAATAAATTGTAGTATATGAGTATGATGAAGAAATTATGAATATAAGACATTCAGGGAAGCATGAGTAGAGTTGTATGATTTGGTAGAGTGAACTAAACAGACCAGAAAACGATATGCGTAATGACCACAGTGATGACAATGGGGATGCCATAATTAAGCCAAATTCTAATTTTATGAACTCATCTTCATCCTAGAGAAAGAATATATAATAGGTGCTTAATAAATGCTTGCCAATAAATTGACTCGAGTCCAGTACATTTTCTATGATCTGTTCTTTCTCATTACTACAGTCAGGCACAATAGAAACCCTGAAATTATTAGAATTATTAGGAATTATTAAAATTACCCTGAGCTAGAGCAACATTAAAATGGTAAAAGACAAAAGAAGCATTCCAAAGTCCAGGGCTTGGAAAGGGAAAAGGCCGTGGGGTGAGGAGTATAGAGCAGCAGGGCAGGCCAGAGACAAACAAAAGGCTTTGTGCAGGTTGCTGAGGCCCCTAAGAAGGCCTTCCAATTAGTACATTGCCCTGGTTCCTCAGCCTCTTATTTCCCTGGGACTTGGCCTGGGGTAAGTGTCTATGAGAATTAGCATTGTTCACAGTAAAACCAGTACACGGTGACCCCCAGGTGACCTCATTCATTGATTGTTGTCTGAGGTGAGTGGGAAGCAAAGCTATAAATACAAAGCTCCATTATCACTGAGGGAGGTCTGGAAGAGAACCTCTCTCTGTCTTCCAGAAACCATTTCTATTTCTAATGGCATTTCCAGTCTCTTGCCTGGTAGATATTTTGGCAAAAATAAAAAAGATGTTTCTTTTTATCCCAATACTGCCAATTCACTGGTGAAGGCAATTAGGTCACACGTGTCCTGCTTTCCATGCCCAGAGTACTGACGCATGTTTTGGAATGTTTGGTCACTGTAGTTTCTGCCTCTGGAGACTCTAAAAAGAGAATGTTACAGAATTGGACAGGTTTGAGCCATGAGAACCTGACCCTTCTGGCAGATAGGGAGGCTAGTCCAAAGGAGGAGAGGATGAAAAGGATAAGGAACATCTGAACAGACAATTATTTCAGTGTCCGGATCATCTGGTGTAATGAGAAGACTGCTCGGCTTGGAGCCAGAGGACCTAGGTTTGAACCTGGCCTCTCTCATTCACTCCCTACGTGACCCTAAAGACCTACCGCTTTGACCTCATTTCGCCTTCTATAAAATGACTATGAAGTAATCCTCTCTAACCCTAAATCTATAATCCTACAATCCTACAAGAAGAATATAGCCTTAGATCGTGACTGCATTAAAAAAATAAGATTTTTTAAAAGCAGCAATAAAACTATATTAAGTGGCCAGGTATAAAATTGTTTCTGTTGCTCATCCTTTCATACTCGAAAAGGCCCAATGACATCACGAGGTACAGTGTGTTCGACAGAGGCCGATGGGTCCAATATGAACTCAGAAGGCTATACCATGTTTGGGGTGGAAATGAGTCTAGATTTGCACAGCTTGCTTTTCCCCCATGCCGCAGCAATTCTGCTTTACTCCTGGGGCACAGTGCCTTCTTTGACGTGGCATGCCATTCTGGTGGTCCAGTGCCACTATCTCCCGTGTGTCACAATACTAGTGTTCTTATTCTACTTCTTCCGGCCTCTGTGTGAGCACTGGCTCGTGTGAATTCTCCATAAAACAGTCTTTTAGGCAAACACGAGCGCTCGGCGTTCAAGCTGCTTGGTCAGCCCATCGGAGTTTCACTGTCTATGGTAGAGTTTAAATGCTTGGCAGTTGAGATTGAGAGAGGACCTTAGTGTCCAGTACCTTAACAAAATCAGTCAAGTCAACAACCATACCTTAAGCTCTTAATATGTTACAGGCTAAACGCTGCTGATGTAAATTCAAGCAAAAAGAACAGTCCCTGCCCTCAAGGAGTTTACATTCTCATGAGTGAAGATAACACATCAACATTTCTTAAAGTCTGGTCCAGGGACCCTCCCTGCCCAGGGATCCCTAAAACCATTTTGGGGAGTCCACAATATTTAAACTATTTCCAAAACAATGTTAATGAATGTATATATATGAATAACAATAAGATGTTCTAATTTCTAATATGGAAATATTGATAGATATAACCCCCCTAAAAAAAGCTCTTTGGAGGGTCCTCAATAATTTTTAAGAATTTTGGTGTTAATTCCAAAAGACTCATGATGAAAAAAAAGAAAAAAATTTTAGGAAAAAAAAAGAATTTTGACATTGAGACCAAAAAGTTTGAGAACCATTGCCATACATAAAAAAGGTGCTGAAAAGGGATGGAGCGAAAGGGTTAATGGGGGTCCAGTGGTGAAGTTTAGAGAGCCAGAAGCAGAGCCAGGAGAGAAATAAAAAATGGCTAGCCTAGGCCCTTCCTCAAAATGGAGATTCCAGGAAGAATTCACTAATGGGAGAAGTGGGGAGGGGGGTGAAGAGTAGAGAGACCTCACTGAAGGCAGTGTGGGGTCACAGGCACTTAAGGAACTTCCCTGGGTAAGACAGCAGCTAAGGCATTGTGAGGAAGTACAAACAGTCAGGAGAGGAAACCAAAACAGACTGACCCTTGCTTTGCAACTTACAGTGGTAGAGTATAAGTGGCCTAAGCCACTGAGAGGTTAAGTTATTTGCCCAAGGTCACATAGAGACTATAAATCATAGAGAATATGTGGACATGTATTGATAGAGGGAAATTCCTTACCAGGTGCTCCCTGATAAAATCACAGGTCCAACCAAAAAAAAATTAGTATTATCTGGAGTGGACCCAATCAGCCATGCATCCTGTGCCTGTTCCTTAAAGACAGATGAGCATCCCCAAGCAAATTCCTAAGTATTTAAAAATCCCATGGGCCTCATCAACACAATAACTTCATTGACTCATGTTTTGAATTGATTGAAGACATGGAATTTTCATGTGACTGTCTACAGGTAATGATAGGGATGATATTTTCCTCTCTCGGGAAGCAGTTGTTCTTATATTTTTATCTAACCCACTTGCAGTAGAAACTATTACTGTTTATGAAGTTTCTCTCATGAGCTGCCAATGCCCTGGGAATCTCAGCGGAGCTTTTCACCCTCTGCTGAGCTCCATCTAGAAGCATTTGTTTTCAGCTGGTTTCTAAATTAGATGACAAACCTGTAGCAGGATGGATTGGGGCTAAATGAAGCCCCAAGGATCTAAAAAGTTATGGTAGTGAAGTTTTGCCTGACCTGTGTCACCACTCCCCATAGTCCCCTGTTTGCAGAGGCAGGGAAATTGTTGTTTGTTTTTGAAGAGGACCCAAAGACTTCACGGGTGATGTCTTGTCTTGCACATGAACTGGATTTAAGTGAGGCAGAGTTGTGCAAACTCGTCGGCCTCACTTTTTCTTCCAGAGTCATGCAAGTCCAGTGACAGGACAAAAGCCAAGATGACTGGCAATGGCCCAGGATGCACATGGAAAGGGGTCGGGCATAACAGCTAGAGAGCAAGCCTTAGAGCCATGAAGACCTAGCTCAAATCCGAGTGAATTCAAGGGACCCTGCACAAAATACTTAACTTCCCAATGCCCCAGGCCACTGTCTAAGACTGTAACATGCAGATCAGGTTAGCTGAGGGAATTTCCTCCACTAATGGAATCATAGGTCCTGGCAAAAAAAAAAAAACCAGATATAATAATGATGGTAATAGCTACCATTTATATACCACTATAAGGTTTACAAACTACTTGACACATACTCTCTTAATTTACTCTCACAACGAGGAATTGGTGCTATTATTATCTTCATTTTACAAATGGGGAAACGGAAGGAGATACAAGTAATTTGCCCAGGGTCACATAACTAGTAAATGTCTGAGACTAGATTTGAACTCAGGTCTTCTAACATTCTACCCACTGTACCACCTTGCTGCCTCAGAGTCCTTCCTTCTCTTTTGAAACTCCCAAAAAGCAATACAGACCATATACTCAGCATCCCTCAACCATGAGTGTTTCCATTAACTCAACAAGCAGAGCTATATCATATTTATTGAGTACCTACTCTATACCCATTATTTAATACTAGGAAGGGAGGGAGGCCACTAGGGCATTCATTAAACTTTTATTGGTGTTCACTATATTTGTGGCACCATCCTAGTTTGAATTATAGGATTTCAGTGTTATTCAGTGGCCATCTAATTTGACCCATAACCAAAAGAATCTCTTCCTTAATGTAGCTAAGTCAATTTGCTGAAGATTAAGAAAATTCACTGACTCCCAAGACAGCTCATTCCACTTTTGGATAGCCTTAATTTTTAGGAAATCTCTCATTACATTAAGGCTAAATTTGTGTCTTTGTAACCCTGGAGCATTGCTCTTGGTTCTGCCTATTTTGACCAAGCAGAAGAATCAAACAAGTGTTTATTAAGAGACTACTGTGTGCCAGGAACTGTGCTATGATACAGTGGCAAGAATGAAACAGTCTCTTCTTTTGGGGGAAGTAACATGTTATCAATAAATCAAACATTTATTAAGCACCTACTGTGTGCCAGGCAGTATGCTAAGCTCTGGGAATACAAAAAGAGGCAAAAGACAGTCCCTGCCCTCAAGAAACTTACAATTCTATTTGGGGAAACAACGTGTACATTTATAAGTATAAATAAACTATATACAAGACAAATCCAAAGTAATGGGGGCGGGGGGGAACACTAGCAACTGAGGGAAAACCGGAAGAAGATTCATAGAGAAGAAGACATGAGCTAAGCCATGAAGGAAACTTGGGATTCTAGTTGATTTTGGTTGAAGTCCGAAGGCATTCTAGAAAAGGTAAGGCAATGGTGGATGAAATGTTTTAGGTGAGGAACAGCAAGAAGGCCCATTTAGCTGGACCAAAGAAGTCTAATCCCTGATGCATGTGACAGCCCTTGAAATACTAAAAAACAATTAGAAGTCTCCTCTGCCTTCTCTTCTCCATGCAACATGTCCCTAGTTTCTGAAGGGGACACATTGACTGGTGTGAAATAGGTTACAGTTGCTCAGAGCTATGTCATATTAAGGTTATGACACGGCCAAGTTTAAAGATAATCTTATTTCCCCTCAGTGAAGATTATGGCATTCTCACCATACCTTGTGAAGTTAAATGAGAATTATGATGAAAAATGAGATGATTATATGAGAACTCCTGGAGGCGCTGCTAAATTTAGACCCAAGGTGTCTAATACATCTCTTGGACCATTTGCCTGTGCCACTCATTTGCCCTTTGGCATATGTACCCTGGTATTGCTATATATCTTTTTATGCATATGCTGTCTCTCTAAATATATTGCAAGTTAATTAAAGACAGTGGCCATGCCTAAACTCCTTTCAATGCCTACTATAATTTCTTTAAAGAAAATTATTTTTTCCCAATTACATGTAAAGACAATTTTTAACATCAATTTTTTAAATTTTTGAGTTCCAAATTGTCTCCCTCTCTGAATCCATATCCCCTCCCTAACATAGTAAGCAATTTGATGTAGGTTATACATATTTCCGTATTAGTGGTGTTGTGAAAGAAGACAGACCAAAATTTAAAATATATAGATATAAAGTGAAAAATAGTATGCTTTGTTTGGCATTCAGTCTCCATCACTTCTTCCTCTGGAAGTGGATAGCATTTTTCACCGTGAGTCCTTCGGAACTGTCTTGGATCTATGTATTGCTGAGAATAGCTAAGTCATCCACAGCTAATCATTGTTTAAGATGCTGTTACTGTGTACAACGTTCTCTGGTTCTGCTCACTTCACTTTGTATCAGTCTAGTATAGTTCCTAGCATATTATTGGTGGTTAATATATGTTTATTGATGATAGCATGCATGTCTGTGTCACCCGCCCCCTCCCCACACACACACACTCAATAAACTCCAGTGGCTTATCTCCAGTATCAAATATATGGTTTTTCATTTAAAGCTCTTTATAACCGGGTCCCTTCCTCTCATTCTAGCCTTCTTTACCCTTTACTCTCTTCCATGGACTCTGTGGTCCAGCCAAATTGCTTAGTTGTTCCATCTCCTGTCTCAGAGTTTTTGTACTGTCTTCCACTATACTTGAATGCTGTCCCTCCCAATTATAATAGATATTGGTTGATTGATTGGTTAGTTGGTTGCTTGATAAGGGCTGAGAAACCATGAAGGAAAGGGCAGAGCTAGGCTAGATAGGCTGTGGATCCACTTTCCAAAGGCATTCTCCAATCTCACACATGCACACAAACAGAACGGCCGTGCCTGGCCACTGCCCCTGCCAGTGGCCTCAGACTTAGTCATCCAGGATACCAGCTGGAGTCCATTGAGCATGTATGAGTAGAATGAACTTCTGTAGCCACTAGCTAGCATAGTAATGCATACAGGGCATTGAGTTACTGGATCTTGGAATGAGAGAATGAATGGCATGTGGAAGGAGGAAAGTCCAAGCTACTTGCCCCACTTTTGTAGGGTTGGGACTTGGGCAATGTGGTGGGACTGCTCAGACTCATGAATTATAATTCTGTGACCTATCAGGACATCTTTCCCTACCAACTCTTCTCACATGTCTCTCCCTTGAGCATGTAAGCTCTTTGAGGGAAGGCTAGGAACTGTCTCACTTATATATTTGTATTTCCAGGGTTCAGCACAGTGCCTGGCACAAAGTAAGTGCTTAATAAATGCCTTTTTTCTATTCATTCATTCATTCATCAATGTTACAATGGGTTATAGATTAAAAATAAGTTTATTGTCTGTAATCGCTGAATTCATAGGACATCTTTATTTCAAGAAACTCAAAGCTTTTCACATGTATCATCTCATCTAACTTCAAACCAAAATTGTTAGGGGCAGGTAAAGTTATGGGAGTACATATAGATGAAAAATATAAGGACTCTAGACGCCTGCCAACCTCAGGTATGTCCCTGGGAGGAAAAGAGCATCGGCTCAGACCAGATGGAAAAGGATGGAAGATAAATTTCACCTATTTCATTAGGCTCCCTCCTGAGTTTGTCGGTGAGCCCATATATATGAAAGTAATTAAGGGATGATTCTTAACTGGTTCTAGAGAAAACTCCTACCAATTCTACTTAAAATGAGCAATTCTGTGGTTGGACTAAGGCACAATCTCCACTTTTAGAACTAAAATTAGGTCAGAGAACATTCTAGCCACAGTTAGTAAGAAATACATCTAGGAAGGAAAAAGTCCAGTTAGGAATTGGAACAAGAGCCCTTCCTTCTTCCAGATTCTAGGTGGCTCAGTGGATGGAGTGGTGGGCCTGGAATCAAGAAGACCTGAGTTCAAATCTACCTCAGATACTTTACTAGCTGTGTGACCCTGGCAAGTCACTTAACTTCAGTTTCCTCAACTAAAGAATGGGGAGACCTGCTTCACAGGGCTGTTGTAAGGATGAAATGAGAAGATATTTGTAAAGCTCATGGCAGTGTTTGGCACACAGTAAATGCTATATGAATGCTTATTCACTTCCTTACCCCTTTCTCATAGTTAAAACTAGTATTTGCTAATTGTACTCATTTCTCTGGCTACTACTTTCATCAGCAACAAAACAAATGATGAGACTTGTGATGCTCTATTTTGCTAGTAGTTTATTTTGGGGTGGGGGGGAAGGGCAGGACAATTGGGGTTAAGTGACTTGCCCAAGGTCACACAGCTAGTAAGCGTGTCAAGTTTATGAGGCTGGATTTGAACTCAGCTTCTCCTGACTCCAGGGCCGGTGTTCTACTCACTGCACCACCTAGCTGCTCTCACGAGAGATCATCTATTTTGTAATGAGCTTATTCTAAGTGGTTAATGAAGCTACGGGTCTTTCCTAACAATCCCCAACTTCCCATCCTGATAAAGACAGATTAACCAGGGAATAATAATAATATTCGTATAGCACTTTGGTTTGTATATATTATTTCATTTGACCCTCAAAACACCCCCGAGAGGTAAGCGCTCTTGTTATACCCATCTTAGAGTTGAGGAGACAGGCTAACAAGTTATGTGACTTGCCCAGGGTCATAAGGCTAGTAAGTATGGGGGGGGGGGTGGATTTAAACTCTTATCTTCTTGACTCCGAGGCTCAACACTCATTCCACCTGGCCTCTAGAAGCTGAAAAAAGAAAGAGCTCTTGTTCCAATCCCTAAATGGACTCTTCCTTTTCTAGATGTATTTCTTACTGTGGCTAGAATGTTCTGTGACCTAGTTTTAATTCTAGAAGTCAGGGCTGTTAATGGGCCCTGGGAATAATTTTTCAAAATAGTTTCAAGGGACAGAGTTTCAAAACTAAATTCTGTGGCTGGAGTACATTGTTTCTCCCTGTTTCATGGAAAATACCCATGATGGAATGCTTGTCTCCATACATTTGGATCAAAGGTCATAGTTGTTTTTTTTTTGAGCTGAAATGCACCTTAGAGGCCAACTAGTCAAACCCCTTCATTGAATAGATATAGAAACTGAGTCCCAGAGTGGTAAATGACTTGCTTAAGGTCACCCAGATAGTATTTTATCTTATTGACAACGTGGTTCAGTGGATAAAACAGAGTGAACTCTCCAAGTTTGAACTTGGATTCTGCTTCTAAAAAGACATTTAGGGAGTTTGGAATCCCCCCCACCCTTCCAGTTTCCGTCTGAGCCAGACCTACCTCAAAGAAATGTCTGTGGGGATATAACTAAGTCATTATCTAAGACATTCTTTACATACAAATGAGAAACCAACACCCATGGTCCTTTCCAGAACCGTAATTTCTCCATGCACAGCTGGAAAATCTCCAAATGTGAGCAGCTCTGTTTCCCATGCCTTGGGTCTTCTGGCAATGACTTCACAGAAAGCCATAAATTTGTAGCCACACCAAGATTTCCATCACCAGGTTGGGAGGAGGAATAAAAACTTTCCACTTCTCATGTGTTTCATTATTCTCTCTCTCAGAAGCTCTCAACCTTCAAGATTTTGCCTAATACACCTTGGGAAGTGGTATTAGACTCAAGACTTCCTAGATAATTACAGGAGGCTGGCAGGGTGCCCTTCAGGGGCCTATGGCCTCTCATCTCATTAAATGATATAATGACTCACTCCATGACTCAGTTGTGGGTGAGGAAGGTAAAGGTCAGAAGCTACGAATAAGCAGTGGGCTTTGCCCTCAATGACTAGAGATCCTCAAAAGTGCCCTTCTGCTGCATCAAGAATGACTTGGCACGTTCTGAATAAGATACATTGGAGTGGATTTGGAGGTGAGGGTCAGATGAGCCCAATTGTCTATGGGGTAACCTGCATTTTTGTGTACATTTTTAGGCAGTTCAGAGGGAAGAGAAGAATTCTAGGGTAGTGCTTTCTTGATGGCATGGTGTCATGGGGTTTTTGTCTACATTTCAACATGTTGTTCAGTCACTTGGTTGGTGCCAGACTCTTCGTGACCCCATGGACCACAGCACACCAATACCTTCCATGGGATTTTCTTGGCAAAGATATTAGAGTGCTTTGCCATTTTCTTCTAGAGTGGTTTAAGGCAAACAGAAGTTAAGTGATTTGCCCTGGGTAACATAGCTAGTAGTGTCTGAAACCATATTTGAACTCAAGTCTAGGGCCTAGGGCTCTATCCACTGAACCACCTAGCTGCCTTCTTTGTCTACTATCATCTTTAAAAGTCCAATTGAAGATAATGTAGCAGAACTGAGATTTGAATCCAGATCCTCTTACTCTAAATTAATTTTTCTTTCAACCGTACTGCTTCTTGAATTGACTTCAAACTGAAGAAACTGCTAAGTCAGAGAATTAATCTGACTTACCTTACCAGAAGATTCACAACCACCCACTTTAAAAGTTTAACATGGCTGTTCTCTGTTGGATATGATGGAAAACAGGTGAGCTCTCTATAGGGAACATGCAGCAGAATTGAATTCACCCTGAAATCTTGACGCCTTGAAGGCACATCGCTGGACAGAAATGAATCCAGTCCTGACATGGAAAGCACTGGACATCCTAGAACTGGGTTTGTGTCTGCACTGGCTTCTATTACTGCACTGGTCAGGCCAGGCAAGAGGGACCCTTGTTTTAGAGAGAGAGCTGGGTCACCTAAGAGGGGGCCCCTAAGCTCAGAATCACTTTTCCTTTTTTATTGCTTAATAAATGTTTTTTGACTGATTAATTACAATCTTGGATGATTTGTTCTTTGATGCTTTTAAGTTCAGTTCTGCAGTACGGTAAGGGTTATACAAAATCACCAGTGAACCTTTTGATACCTTTGCCTGTGCAATTTTATGTACCTGGCATTCTATACATAGCCAAATGTGGCAGAATGAAGCTCAGAATCACTTTTCAATAAGCATTTATTAAGTGCATACTATGCCAAATAAACAATGTACTGAATAATAGGGATAAAAAAGTAAATATAAAATAGTTCTTGTCCTCAAGGAGCTTACATTCTACCAGATGCAACCAAATGTGTCCATCTAAATAAAAAGCACTTTGCCTTCTCAATGGGTGCGGGAAGGGTTGGCAGGAAGGAGAAAAGGCAGAACTGAAAATTTTTTTTAAATGAATGTTTCCAAATTTTTATATATAATTGGGAAATATTTAACAAAATAAAATACATGTTTAAATTGGAAAACAAAAGGTAAATAGCACAAACAAAAGTTTCCTAAATTAATTATGCCTGGATGAAACGGTACTCTAGTCAAATGAACTCTGCCCCCAACAACTTGAATAAAATGGGAAACTATCTCTTAGGGCTTGCACTATATTTTTTTATTGTTAAAATGCTTTTATTAGTGCTCTTTCCCCACCCCATATCTGTCACTGTCCACCAGCCCACCTTCCCCCTCACTATTATAACAAATATAGGTAGTAAAGCAACACAAATTAAAATATTGGCCATAAATGAGAATGCACATTTGATTTTGTTTCTCTAGCTAGTTGTGCCCCCATCAAGAGGTGCAAGGTAAGTTTCATCACCATTCTTTTGAAGTCACTCACTTCTGAGCGAGTGTTTTGAGATCTGTCAGAGTTGTTTCCCTTCTGGCCCTCATGTAAATTGTTCTTCTCCTGGTTCTGCTCACTTCACTCTGCACCAATCCATACAGGTCTTTGTATATTTCTTTAAATCTGTCATAGTCCTTGTTTCTTACACGGCAATAGAAATCCACTGCATTCATATGCCACCATTTGTTCAACTGCTCCCCAAATGATGGGCACCAGTTCTTTGACACAACAAAAAGAGCCTCAGTTAATGTTATCATACATCTAGGTCCTGTCCTTGAGGGTTACATATCTAATAGTAGCGCCCAGCGGCATCTGGGTTGAAGGGTATGTAGAATGTAGTGAACTTCTGAGTATAGTTCCAAGTTGTTTTCCAGAATGGTTGAACCAATTCAAAAGTTCCAGGGGAATTCTGATGTTCCCAGAGGAATTCTCACTCTCTAGTAATCCTCTCTTACTATTACTATTTTTTGTTATTTTTGCCAATCTTATGGATATAAAGTAGAAACTGAGTTGTTTTGATCTGTTTTTCTCTTGAGAGCGTTGGAACTTTTTTCATATGGCTTTTCTTAATTTAAGAACTGCCTGTTTATGTCCTTTAACTACTTATCTATTAGGGAAAGCTATACATACATATACATACATACATATATATATAAAAGTATATATATATATGTGTGTGTATACATAAATATGCATATATATCTACATATATATAAATACATACATACACATATATGAATATGTAGATAGGTGTAGATATAAAGACTATATGTATATATTCTTTTTATATCTTAGATATTAGACTTTTTTTTTTAGATATTAGACTTTTATCAAAGAACTTTTTGTGAAGATTTTTTCCTCATTGTTTCCCTTTTGGTTCTAACTGCGTTTCATTTTGCTTGTACAGATCTCTTCAATTTTAGGTAACAAATTTTTCATTTTATCTTTTATGATCATCTTTATCCCGTGTTTCAGCAAGAAATCTGTTCCAATCCAATACAGACTAAAATACTGTGGGCTTATTTGTGAGACTGGTCTAAGGAAATGATGACTGAGCCTGGGGATGTCCTATAGCTAGCCCATTTAATTTAATTTAATTTAATTTAATAATACCTTGCGTGGTAATTGTTGATGACTAAATTAAGCTTAGATTAGGGAAGGGGCGGGGGAAGAAATACGGTGGGAAATACTGATGACAATTAAAAGTCAGTACAGGGGCTACTAGCACAGTAGTTTGCAGAACAGGTACTTAATAAATCTTTATCGAATGAATGAATAAATGAATGAATGCTGTGAATGTTCCAAGTACTGTGGTTTGGGGAGCACCTAGACTCAATCAAAAACAGCAATTTCTCAAGTGGGACTAAATAGCTCCATCTAGTGGGATAACTCAGCTTTGTTTGTGTTGGAACTGATTTGGGGATGCTAAAGCTAAGCAGATCACATGGCCTTGAAGATAAAAAAACAACACAACCCCCAGTAAATTATCTGCTGTTCCTTAAATATAAAAGCATCTGAGGATTATCATTTAATCACTACCCTTCATTGTTCAGGGAATGGTAATTTAATTAGAAGAGAGGTTTGCACCTAAGTTACTGAGGCCTAAAACTGATATGGAAGTTTTGTATATTAATGATTTCATAGTAGCCGGGAGAGCAGAGCTCTGGGGGCTTGTACTGCCATAAGAACAGAAAAACATCCATACACAATTCTCCTGTGTTGTGTTTTGTTAGGAAAAAAAACGGAATTCAGGATGAATTTTTTTAAGCCCACTTACTTTAATTGCTATTCTCCCACCTACTCCATAATAAGCGTGTATGTAGTTCATTGAAGAAATTATGTTTCTACAACAACAAATATACCACAGTAATCTGTGAGTCATGTGGGCCCCGGATCCTGACACTACAAACCCAAATGTAATCTTGGGAGAGTCTCTCACAAAATCTCTTAGGCTTATGTTCCTGCCTAAGAATTCCTCTGAGAACATCGGAATTCCCTGTCTCCAAAACACCCCTCAGCTCTCTTGTAACACTCAAGCTAATGAGACATTGACTATATAACATGTCTTATGAAACCCCACAGAAAATGTGGAATGGGTTCCTATCAAAGCCTCCCTAGAATCAGGAAAACTCCCTGCTTCTGGAAGGAATCTCTTCTGGTAGCAGGTTTACTTTCTCTCTTGATAGGCCACATGACTCAGCTAACAAGTAGAGAGATATAAGCACTCCTTTGCTGGGCTGATACCTCTTCTTTGTTAGGGCCTCATAGATAGGATGGCCTGTGGGCCTTTCTCCAGATCTAAGTAAGACTGGGTAGGCCTCTTGGTCTCCTGGGTAAGACTGCCTCCTCTAGTCAAGATCTCAAATCTCTTTTTTTCTCTTCCTTGTCAAGGCTCCATCTGGTACTACTCCCTAGGTGCATGTGTTTCTCCATAGAATCCAAATATAAAAATAAAATATGAAGAAATATAAAGATGTCTTTCCAGGGCTATATAAAGCATAGCTTCTTGCTCTGTTTCTATATCTCTATCTCTGTCTCCTTTTCAAAGAAGGATTTGTTGGGGTTCAATCATTTCTGTTATATCTGACTCTTCGTGACCCTGTCTGGGGTTTTCTTGGCAAAGACACTGGAGAGGTTTGTGATTTCCTTCTCCAGCTCATTTTGAAGATGAGGAAGGTGAGGCAAACAAGGTTAAGTGACTTTCCCAGGGTCACACAGCTAGTAAGTGTCTGAGGCTGGATTCGAACTCAAGTCTTCCTGACTCCAGGCCTGATGCTCCATCTACTGCACTACCTACCTGCCCCATCAAGGGAAGGAAGCAAGCATTTATTAAGTACCAACAATATGTTAGGTACCATGCTAAGACTCTATAAATATTATCTCATTTGATCCTCACAACCCTGGTAGGTGCTATTGTCCCCATTTTACAATTGAGGAAACTGAGGAAAACAGGCTAAGTAACTTGCCCAATGTTCATACAGCTAGTAAGTTTTTGGGGCTGGATTTGAACTCAGGTCTTTATGACTCCAGACCCAGCTCTTTATCTACTGCCTCACCTAGTTGCCTCTAGGCTAAATCCAAGAACTTTATCCCTTTGAGCTGCTTTTTCATGTGTCGTCTTTCCCCGTTATGATGTAAGCTTAAGTTCCATGAGGACAGGGACTGTCTTTCTTTTAGCTTGTATTGGTATTTCCAAAGCTCAGCACAGTGCCTGGCAGGTAGTAAATTCTTAGTAAGTGCTTATTGACTCATTAACTTGACTCCTATGGGTAAAATTATCATCTCTATGTGGATATCTCATAGATTAAAAGATTCATCCTTAATCTCTCCTGAGCTCCAGTCAGGAATCACAAACTCCCTGTTGTATCTTTCAAACCCTTTCAAACTCTCCTGAGTTTCTCACATTTATCATGTTCAGTCAGTCATTCTCGTTTCCCCCTAAACTTTCCTGTTATTATTGAGGGAACCACTAACCTCCGAGTTCCCCGGGTTTGCAACTCAGATATTATCCTCAATTCTTATGCATTCTTACTCACGCTCACTGTATACACCCATCAAGTGACCAAAACTTATCACTTCTATCTCTACATTTCTCCTCTCCACATGCTTGGCCAGCTCTCTGGTTTAGACTCTTGTGACCTCTCACTGAATTTTCCCCATTCCAACCCATCCTCCATAAAGCTGCCAAAGCAATTTTTCTTAACTATAAAGGACATGTGAAGAAAGATGCTATCTGCATCCAGAGAAAGAATTGATAAATAGAGGTATATATGGAATAACTTTACATATCTATATCTATTTGTATCTAATGGGAAGGGGGAAAAAAGAAATTTACATGGTAACTTTATTATATACTTAAAAGGAATAGCAAGTTGTATGTAACAGATTTGCAGTTTTACGTGCATTCATCTTTTTTTTTAATTATACCACGTTATGGGAAATGTTTATTTTATTCCATGAACTAAAAATAAAAATTTTTAAAAGGGCAGATCCAACCATATTACCCTTATGATACTAGTGGCTCCCTAAATATATAAATTTTAAAAATAAAATACAAACGGTCTTCAGTATTTAAAACTTCACAACCTGCCCCCTCCTGTCTTTCTAATCTCCTTACATATTAATCTCCTGTACACACTCAGTGGTCACACATACTCTGCTTCACTTCTGGCTACTCTCTCTATATGGAATGCTTTCCATACAACTCTGGGAATCCCTGGCTCTCTTGAAGACTCAGCTCAGTTTCTATAGGAGGCCTTTCTTGGTCTCCACTTGGTGATTCTTTCTACCCAGCAACTAGCTCCTTCCCCTTTAAGGTTACCTTGTACCTACTTTGTATGTGTCTTGTATTTACCTATATAGGCACATGTGATCTCCCTATTATAATAAGATTGTATTCACTTTAAAATACAACTTGCTGTGTTTGGAACTATGCTCAAAGGGCTATAAACTATATGTACACTTTGACCCAGCAATACCACTACTGGATCTTTATCCCAAAGAGGTTTTTTAAAAAAGGAGCAATAGTACAAAAATATTTATAGAGCTCTTTTTGTGGTGGCGAAAGAATTGGAAACTGAAAGGATGCTTGTGCCCATCAGGTGGAAAATAGCTGAACAAGTTGTGCTAGATGGTTGTGATGGAAGACTATAGTGCTATAAAAAATGATGAGAATGACAGTTTCAGAAAAACCTGAGAAGACTTATATGAACTGATACAAAGTGAAGAGAGCAAAACTAGGAGAACATTGTACACAGTAACAGCAATATTATAGAAGGACCAATGGTGAATAACTTAACTCTTTCCAACAATACAATGATCTAAGACAATTCCAAAAGACTTATAAAAATGTTATCCACCTCCAGAGAAAAAACTAATGAAGTCTGAATGCAGATTTTTTAAACTATCTTTATTTTTCTTGTCTTTTTTGGGGGGGGGTCAGTGTTTTCTTTCACAACATGGAAATATATTTTGCATGACTGAACATGTATAATCTGTATCCAATCGCCTGCCTTCTCAAGGAGAGGGGAGGGGCAGACGGGAGGGAAAGAATTTGGAATTCAAAATTTTAAGGAAATGAATGTTAAAAAGTGTTTTTGCATGTAATTGGAAAAACATATAAAAATTTAATTTAAAAACAAAACAAAATGAATGAGGGAGAGCAGATTTTAAAACATTCTGAGAGAGGATAGGTAAGATATCATGTACTACATTCCTACAGAGGAAGATAGCCCAGAAGAGATGGAAAACTTTCAGGAATGAAATTCTAAAGATACAAAGAGAAACAATTTCTATGAAGGAGAAACAGGGAAGTTGTCTGAAAAAAAAACTCAATGTGAATACACAGGGAACTTGTTGACCAGCTTAGCTTTCTTAAATATGTGTATCAAATGCAGGAAAAATACCTAAGAATAAGGCATAGAAAGTAAAATAAAATAGACCTTGCTCTTTGGTCCAACATTTGTAGTGAAAGTATAAGAAAATAAAAGCCACCCAGACAGCCCAATAAGATGCTTGAGGACAGGGTTGGTTTTCACCTTTCTTTGTATGCTCCCAAGCCTTACTGCAGTTCCTGGCTTGTAATGAGAGCTTAATAAAAGCTTATTGACTGATTCATTGGTTGATTGTCAGCATTCTCCATGAGGGCAGAACCCAATATGCTTTCTCATCCTGGGTGATTGCTGACTATGGACTTCCATAAATCCTACACAGAGGATGCACCTAAGGCATAAATATTAATACTGCATCATTTCCTCTGCCAGGGCCAGCACTGAAAGTGGTAAGATGGTATCATAGTAGAAAGTCCAGAGAGGCATGCATTCAGATCCCATCTCTAACACTTAGTAGCTATGTGACTGTGAGACATTACTCCCCTGGGTCTCAGCTTCCTCATTTGCAATGTAGGAGTAAATGAGACCTGTCATACTTTCCTCAGAGGTTGATGGGAGGATCAAGTGAAGTAGTATTTATAAAGTGTTATTTATGTATTTAATTGTTTGTTTATTTATTTATTTGGGAGAGGGGAAAGCAAGGCAATCAGGGTTAAGTGACTTGCACAAGTACAGAGTTATTTAAAATGTCAATTATTATTATCATTGTTACAAGAGAGTTGGGTTGCAAACTTGCCATGCACACACTCCCCTCCCTGTCCTTTCCCTGCCAAAAAAAATTCCGTTTGCATATCTATAAGGCACCCACATTAAATAAATAATATGAACAATATAATCAGCATTGGACTTGGTATTAGGAAAACATGGGTTCTGAAATGGATTCAGACAGGGTTGTGTAACCCTGGACACTTGACCTTTGTGAGCTGCAATGCCCTCATCTGTAAAATGCAGATGATAGTAACACCTGCCTTATAATACACAGGTGGGTGGTTGTTGGGAGGGACAAATGAGATAATGTCTCTCAAGCACCTTGCAAATATTTAAACAAGAATTTAAACTTAATTTTTTATACCTGCCAAGTCCATTGGCAGGAGCAATGGGAAGGTAGGGTATGAAAATGCCAAAAAGAACTAATCTCATCTCTGCAGGCTCTTTCCTAGTCATAACTATATATATGTATATATATATATATATATATATGTATGTATGTATACACACACACACACACACACACACATATATATATATATATATATATATATATATATATTCTCCTATCAGTAAGCTGAGAGAAGAAAGCTCTGTTGATAGTCAGAGGCTTTTAGAAAGTACTTATAAATGCCAGATACAGCATACTAATGTTATTTTATAATAAAGATGATGATAACAGCTTCCAGTCAGCTAAGAAAAAGGAGACACATCTTATGTAATCCCTTTGGGATATGTGGAGAGAAGAGAGAGAGAGAGAGAGAGAGAGAGAATGTCCATTTGTGTATATATACATATGTACATATATTAGCATTGACTGATTTCTTTTATGCTATAGGTATAAATGGTATAATAGGCATACCTATTTATGGTTCTCACAAGCATTTCTCTCATTCTACAAGTTTTTTCAATCTTGGAAAGATAAATTGCAGAAAGGAACTTTTAAAAAGTTGTAGTTTGTTTTGGAAACAGCAAAAGAGCGCATGACTATAACAGTTACAGCAAAGTAATCTCTCTTCTTTCTCATTCTAAAGTAGACTATAATTCTAGAGGGGTTAGATGGATCTCAGGTCCCTTCCAATGCTGTAATTCTGTGGTTCTATAATTATTTTTATTTGTTCCAACATTTTCTAACTTGTACATTGACAGCTGAAAAAATGTTTTGCTTTCTGAAGTCCAGATAACTTTTCATAGACAAAATGGAAATGGAAGGGCCTTGGAATCAGAAAGTGCTGGCTTCAAGTCTTTCCTCTGATGTATACCAGCTTTGCAACCATAGGAAATTACTTAACTTCTTAGTGCCTCAGACAGCTTTCCAAGAGTGTACTTTAAAACTGAGTTGCCTTGGATAAAATCACAGGTCTGGACCAAACCAAAAATCTAAACAGTACTGTATTTCAAATTTTGGTTTGAGAGGCTTGTAACAGTATTAAAAAGACAGCTGTCTAGAGACTTGTTCAGTTGTGTCCAACTCTTTGTGCCGCCATTTGGTGTTTTCTTGGGAAAGATACTGGAGTGGTTTGCCATTTCCTTTTCTAGCTCATTTTGCAGACAAGGAAACTGAGGTAAATAGGGTTAAGTGACTTGCCCAGGGTCACACAACTACTAAGTGTCTAAGTTTGGGTTTGAACTCAGGAAGATGAGCCTTTCTGACTCCAAGCCTAGCACTCTATCCCCTGCGCCACCTAGCTGCCCTTTTTCATTTGTTCATTTATTTATTATCCCTAAAAACCTCCTAGCAGGTATTCTTTCTATCCTGAATATTACTTAGGTGCTGTGGAATAGACCAATGAATTACTCCATAACAAGAAGCTAAGTGACTGAAAGCAGCCCGGAAGGCCTTTGCTGGCTCCCAGGGCTAGAATCAAAGCATGCTGCTTTCAGTGTCCTATCCTTGAATCCCAATGAATACAACAGATTCTAGTTCATTAGCTGGAAAAGATGAACGAATGGCCAGCAAAGTACTTCTCTAATGATCCAGTAGCCTGTCGGTGGTCCACCTTTTCAGCTTTTGTCCTGCACATTTCAGTTAAGAACATAAAAGTCACTGATTAGTAAGTAAGCAACCCTAGAAAAGACAAAGGTCCCTGAACATCTAAACAAACAGCTAAGATCACCTGGCTCCTCATAAAGGGAAGGCAAGAGATTAGGTGGCACCAGGGACTTTACCAGGGTTTTCAACTTGATGCAAAGATCAAGGTGATTCTAGATTTAATACTGATGTCAAATTTGTAACTACAAAATACCAGAACAGCTCTGTATTGTTTGGGCCAGAATCCAAGGAGCACACAAATACACCCCATTTAGTATTTACACCAATGCAGAACCAATGTGGGATAGAGCAGAGAATTCATTGGTGAAGATCTTTAAGCAAGGATCTGTTGGCTTAGCTTAGAGGATCTCTCCAGCCCCTTCCAGCTCAAAAATTCTCTGGTTCCTTTACCTCCATTTTCTATAGGATCAGGGTTGCTACAGTCATAAGAGACTGAGAGATGTGATTGGCTTTTGGCATCTTGTCCTTATTCTACATTACAGGAGCCAATAGCTAAGCATAACCAAGAGACAGAGATTTCTATAATCCCCCAGTTCAATTCTATCAATCAACTGCTTTCTTAACATCAGTCCACATTGCATATTAACAAGTATCAAAAGGATTCAAAGGAACAGCCTCAACTCTCTGCTTAGACAATTAACCATATATCCATAAGATAGACATGAAATGAATGTCTCTAATGCCTGTACCAAGTTCGAATACTTTCTGATTTGCAAACGATAAGACATTTTGATACTGCTGCTCTGATCTTCAGTGGACTGGAACTCAGCAGGGATTACACAGTAAGCATCTGAACAAGCTTGCAGTTAGAAATAGGATTTGAAACATCGGTCTAAAATGTTTTGTCCTTAAAAATAAAGTCACTTGGTTGAGGTCACTCACTCAATGTTGCTGGGCAGTCAGACAGCATGCCCCAAAGGATATAATCATGCAGACATCAGGGATAGAAGAAAGCCACTTGGAAGGGACAGAGAAACACAAGCTAAAAGCTTCACTGGTCCCCAAATTTCTGATTTCTATCTTACTTGAAGGCCTATATGGAAGAAATGGCACTTGTTCCAAAAGAATTCCATGTTCCTGGACAATTCTAGGATCTGGCTATAAATAATTAAACTGCATAGATCCAGAGATAAGCCAAATCTCTCTGACAACGGTCACTAAATAAATGTTTTACTGTAAACCTATTTCATCAAAGCTCAGGCAAATCTATTGTTTTCCCAGCATTTAACGACCACCAGAAACAGAGAGAAAGGAAAGACATATTAAAAGTCAAAAAGGGAAGGTGAGAGTGCTTATAAGTGGCATCCTTTCCATTAGTGGTTTAAACTAAAGAGTTTACCTTTACAACATTCCTAAGACACAGATCAGGCCACATCACTCCATACTCAAAATCTTCAGTGACTTCTTATTGCCTTTAGGATAAAATGCCAGCTCAGAATTTAAAAGTCTCAATTATCTAGACCTTCCCACCTACCTTGCAGACTTATTCCATAGTGCTTCTCTTCACGTGCTCTATGTTCCTGCCAAACTGGCTTACTAGTTTTTCCCTGAATTTGATATGCTAAGTCCCATCTCTGTGTCTTCGTACTTGCTATTCATCCTTTGTGAATCTTATCTATATCCACTGATAAGTTCAAGATAGGGCATTCGCCATTGCAATGTCCTCTTTGGGTGACATTCAATTTCAATCCTTTGGAGACTCTAGTGTCATGTAACTTCAGTTAAATAACACACTGGAAAAATACTGGCATTAAAATGCTGAGCCTTTGTTTCAGGAAGGAACTTGGAGATGCTAAAAGAACTTCCCAATTTCCCATAGGCAACCCTGGCCCACTCTTCTTCTGTTCAATTTTGGGCCCAACTCATTGCTTATTTGCTGTGTCAAAGATGGATGGATGGATAGATAGATAGATAGATAGATAGATAGATAGATAGGTAGATAAGTAGATAGAGATTACATATGTGTATACGCACATGCATACACAGAGAGAGCCATAGAGATAGAGATATACGTCTGGGTAGAGACTATCTACGTGTCTATGACACTATTATGGACTATCTATTTAGACATATTTCTCTATCTACCTATCCTGTGTTAATGCTAACTCTTCTTGCTGCAATTAGGTGGATAGAGTATAGGGCCTGGAATCAAGAAGACCAATCTTCCTGAGTTCAGATCCAGCCTTAGACATTTACCAGCTGTGTGACCCTGGGCAGGCCATCTCCAGTTGCCCTGATCTATATCTTGCCACTGGACCCAGATGGCACCAGAGGAGAAAGTGAGGCTGGTAACTTTGCACAGCCCTCCCTCACTTAAATCTAATTCATCTGCAAGTCATGGCATCACTTTCCTGATGCCACAATCCTCTTCAACAATGAAGGACAAACAACAACCTATGAGTAGTACAGGCTGCCCCACTGGGCACCCAACTGGCAAGTTCCAGTTGGGCAACATAGCTCCTCCCTCTTCTCCTTATTCCTTTCCTTTCCCCTTTCCTTTCCTCTTTCCTCTCCCCCTGTCCACAAAGGATATCATACCTTTACCTGCGGGTGCTCTACCCAAAGGAATGTAAATTTTGATTGCTGAAACCTCAGGAGACATTTTGGGGTGTATGGGCTAAATTTCTTTCTTAAGGACCAATTCACTCTGGCTTTCACTGATTGGATAACAATAGGTCACAGCCCAAGTTTCACTTAGTAGTCTCTGTTTGGGCCCTGATGGTTCAGAGTCAAAGTAAATATCAATTGTTTCTGTTTTGATCAGAAACTCTGAGGGTTTTCTCCTCCTAGATGGATTTTTTTTATTAGGTAAAAGAGACCATTCTTCGTCTAATTTCTTACCTAGCCATGACCACTGAATGGGCCTTGCTTCTGTCAAACTGATACCTGTTAAAGACCTTAGCTTAAAAAAAACTCCAAGGTCTCCCATTGCATCCAGGGTCATCTCTAGTCATCCTGATTTATATCTTGCCACTGGACCCAGATGGCTCTAGAGGAGAAAGTGAGACAGGTGACTTTGCATAGCCCTGCCTCACTTATTTTTTTTCAGGAATTTATTTTGCTTGGCAATTTGTTATGTGGGTTTTTTAAAAATTGATTTTGTCAGTATGGGGGTTGGGGATAGGAGAAGGATGAGAGAAAGAGAAAATAAATTCTTGTAAATAAAAACAATTTTTAATAAATAAAACTAAACTTGTGTTGCCCCCCAAAAGTCTATTCTTCCTCCTGTTTTTTCTCAGTATATGAATATTTCTACTGTCTTCTCCAGCTTAAAACATCTCTGTCATCTCTGAAATTATCCTTTCACTTCCCAAAATAACAGTCACCTCCTTTCCATTCCTACTACTCTGGCTCAGGCCCTGACTACTTCTTTCCTGCTAATTATTGTTTTGCCTTTGGAAAACTTCAAGTGTTATATGAATGTAAGATATTGTTATTTTTCATAGCCTAGTTCAGATATTTCTTCCATGAAGTTTTTCATAATCCCCTCCACAAGAATTAGTTCCTCTCTGAATCTCAAGATATTCTTTCATCTCTCCTATATGTCTAATCATTTTCTAATATATTATAGTTCATGGACATGTTTCTTCCCCAAGTAAAACTCCATATTACTTAAGGACAAGAATGTAATTTTTTCAACTTTATCTACAGCACCTTAGTATGGTGTGTTGCATACAGTAAGTTCTTACTTAAAAGATGTTTCCTGATTTAGAGTCTTTGGCCAAACACTTCAAGTGTGACTAAACAATGGGAACACGGTAGCTCTCATCCCAGCGAGGCTGCTTTGATTCCTTAAGGTTTTTTCTGAACCGGTTCAGTCTGTTATCAGGTCTGGAAAATTCTGAGAAGAACATCTTCAGCTGATCTGCAAGCTCCTCAGAGTCCACAAACACCAGGCCATTTTCTTCATGTTTTTCACAAGTTCATGTAAACGCTGGAAATGTATCGCACAAATTGGTAAGCAGCATCCAAACATATCCACCACCTTCATGGGAAGATCCAAGCCACTGGAGGATTTGTGGAGGGAGACACTAAGATCTGCTGATCCCAGAAGCAAAGGATCATCTTCAGCTTCCAACCATGGCGTGCAGATCTGAATGTGCTTAAGGCCCATCTGGCTGATGATTTGACCATAATGCTCTTTAAGAGGCCCTTTCCCTGTTATCACACAGGCTAGAGATGGGAGGTTTGCTCCATCAATGATCCACTGTTTGAACCTTTCTAAAGCTTTCAGCAAGATGGAGAAATCCTCATCTGTCCAGCTCGTGCTGCTGACCAGCAAAGCTGGCCGCCCATCAAGTTGTGTCACCTTCCTGCTCCTAGGATTGGGCTCAGTGAATGCAGATCTCTCAAAGGCTGGGTCCAAGGGTTCTGTGCTTGCTCTTAATGGGGAGTAGGTGTGGCCCAGTTTCATCAACAGCTCATGTATCTCTAAGCGACTATTTGTAAAAAATGAGGCTGGCTTGTCATAGATGATCACAGCTCTTATATTCTAGTTCTTTGCCAGATTTTCTCTCATCACATTGTCACCCACAAGTTCAGATCCGAAAGGCGGCCACAGAGCTTTTCATACCACTTAGCCAGCTGTACAAGAGGGTGGGCAAAGCCATGTGTCAGACCCATCATGGTATAGCCATAATTGTGCCAATCAATGACCAGCTTGCTCCCACAGAGACAACACACAACCCAGCATACAGCAATGCTGGGCAGGCCAGGTGGATTCTGGAGTAAAATATAACCCACAGGAGGAGTCTTTAAAAGTGAGGCATACAGAAGATGTACTACCTGGATGACAACATTTATCACATACTGAAAGGTATGGGGACCAACTGGGATTTGATTAACTTCAGGCATGTGCAAAATATGAATTTTCTCATTGCTTAGGAGTTCATCATGAGGTTTGGAGCCTGAAACTTGGTATCCCAGCAGGGTCACATCAAAGCTGCGCCTGGCCAGGGACAGTGCATGGTACTGCATCTGGGGACCGTGGCCCACGTCCCCGACCACCACTACACATACCCTCCGGACCCGAGGCCGCCACCATGCCTGCCATACAAACAGCAGGGACCCCAATGCCATGACCAGCGAATGAGAGCCAAGATGGAGGCCGCCATCTTGGTGGACCCAGGAAGTCCCCTGCCTTACTTAAATCCAATTCACTTGCAAGTCACCTTCCTGATACCAGGAATGGCATGAATGAAGGACAAACAACAGCCTGTGAGTAGTAACTGCAGTTGCCCCACTGGAGACCCAACTGGCCAGTTCCAGTTAGGCAATGGAGCTCCTCCTTCCCTTCTTTCCTTCTTCCTTCCCTTGCCTTCCCTTCCCTTCTCTTTTCTTTCCTTCCATTTGCTTTCTTTTCCTTTCCTCTCCTTTTTCCTCTCCCCCTGTCCACATAGGGTATGTCCTTACCTGGGGGTGCTCTGCCCAAAGGAATGTTAATTTTGATTGCTGAAACCTCAAAAGATATCTTGGGGTTTACCAGCTTACAAGTCATGGCATCACCTTCCTGGTGCCATGGTCCTCTTCAAGAACAAAGGACAACACAATGACAACAACAGGTTTAGAAGTTCAGTTCTCCTGCTAATCACGGTTCTATTCTTGCCTCAAGGAAATCTGTCATCCCTGAGCGATGCAGGTAGAAACAAGGGAGTCTGGTCCACTGTCTCTAACCTTGCAGGTGGATTCAAATAATGAATATTTCTTCATCACAGGACTTCAACTTCCCCTCTGAGTTAGTTAAAACAAAACAAAACAAAACTTGTTATCCCTCATACCTTCAGCTCCCAGATAATCCCATGACATGTTTTCTGTCTTTGAAGGGTTGCCAGCTGACCTGGTACATTTCCACAAGATATACTGTGCATCCTTGCCTGTCTTTGTACAATTAAAGAGGTCTTATCTCTCTCATAGGAGCCAGGGAATCTGTCATCTTAGTGTACTTTCAATGGCCTTAGGATGCAAATGGGTCCCATAAATCAACCAAGAATTCCTCTATATCAGAGAAGGGTGATAGCTAGCCCCACATGGGTACTAGTCTGCTTTTCTTAATGTAACCCATCATTTCACCCCCATGATGCTGACAATCCTATAACCAATTGTACTATTTTCTTCACCTAGTCAATTCTGTTCTTTGTTCTATGCTTATTAAAAGGAGCTGCACCTCTTCCTCTGAGTCATGGGGCTGAGATAGCAATTTGACCCATTTAATTAACAGATTTAATAATAAACCGATAAAGCTCAGAATTCTGTGCCTCAGTTATTTTTATTAAATTCTATGGAGACCGTAATAGGCATTTATTTTCAAAAGCACTTTCTCATGCTTAGCACGGATTAAACCCCCATCTTTAAACTTTCCACATTAATTTTTGAGTTTGAGGTCTGGTATTTAGCCTTAGGACCCAGAGGTGCTGAAAAACTGTCATCGTCGGATTCCGCGCCTGCCATGGCCGAGAAGATGGACATGTCCCTGGACGACATCATTAAACTCAACCGGAGCCAGCGGGGCGGACGCGGCGGGGGCCGGGGCCGAGGCCCGGCCGGAGCCCAGGGCGGCCGCGGCGGCGGGGGCGCGCAGGCGGCAGCCCGCTTGAGCCGAGACGGGGCCCCGTTCAGAACAGGCCGACCATGGCCCGCGGAGGCGCCGGGGGCGGCGGCAGGAACCGACCCGCGCCCTACAGCCGACCAAAACAGGTTCCAGATAAGTGGCAACACTACCAGTTCGACAGCGGCTTTGGAGGCGGGGCTGGCGTCGAGACCGGTGGGAAATTGCTGGTCTCCAATCTGGATTTTGGGGTCTCAGATGCGGATATTCAGGAACTATTTGCTGAATTTGGAGCTCTGCAAAAGGCAGCTGTACATTATGATCGGTATGGCCGGAGCTTAGGAACAGCAGATGTTCACTTTGAGCAAAAAGCAGATATTCTGAAGGCCACGAAGCAGTATAACGGAGTGCCTCTGGATGGTCGCCCTATGAATATTCAGCTCGTTACATCACAGATGGATACACAACGAAGACCTGCCCAGAGTGTAAATAGAGGCTTAATGACTAGAAACCGTGGCTCTGGCGGTTTTGATGGTGGAGGCGGCACCCGGAGAGGCAGTCGTGAAGGCAATCGAGGACAAGGCAGAGGGACTGGAAGAAATTCGAAACAACAGCTTTCCGCAGAACTAGATGCACCATTGGATGCTTATAATGCCAGGATGGACACCAGTTAAACTAGCCAACATATTCCCTGCATGGACCGGGACCCAGGAATCTCATTCTTTACCCTTCTCGCTGGAGGGCGGAGTAGAGGACTGTGGCTCTGCTATCAATGATGGATTTGTTTCTTTTATGTTTCGAAATAGGATTTAGAACTCATGTAAAGGTTTTTTTTTTTTTTTAATTCTGAAGCAGACCTGTTTTGTACCAAGTTATTTTTGGGGTAAATTTTACCGGTTGCTGTTGTGGAGAAGGTGTCGTTTTCAGCTTTGCCATAATAAAATAGAAATGTGGGTAGAAAAAAAAAACTGTCATTGTCATAAAGATACAGGAATAGCCTTTTCAGAAAAAAATTTCAACAAGAGCCGAAACAGATAGAGATTCTTACTTTTAAACCTTGGCTTATATTATTTCTATCCCATTGCCCTTTCTCATTTTTTCCATCTACTGAGATCCTACCTTTCTTTCTGCTCAAGTGGTCCCATGAGACCTTCCAGGCCTAATGCAACCCACTCAATCAATGGCATCGGAGGCCACATATACAATCCATATCTAGATAGAAGTCATCTTTACAACATACTAAGTGGTTGCAAATCTCTGCTTGAAGATTTCTAGTGAGAGTGGGACACATTACTCTATGCTACCTCTAATCTTGTGGTTACCTCTAATCATTAATCTTTCCCCTACATAGCTCTGGGGCTGGAATACACTTCTTCCTCCTATTTTTTTTTCATAAAAATCTTAGCTTCTTTTAATGTTCCACTCAGGAACCACAGTCTATCAGAAGACTGTCCTAGTTGTAGTTTTCTTTCCCTCCTGAAATTACATTAGATTATTTATCATATTGTAAATCCCAGTAGAATGTAAAATTCTTGAAGGCTGAGACTTTTTTGGTTTTATTTTCACAGTACCCAGAACAATATCCTTAAGAACTTAATAAACATTTGTTGAATTTTCACTTTTTCCCATGACATTCATTTTAGCCCTTTAATTTTATAATGCCTTTAACTTTTTTTTTAGATATGGATAGTTTATTTAGATCTAGATATAATTACACATTTCTATGACTCTTTTTGCAACCAATCTTATTCCTATTTTTCAGTTTTTTAAATTTTTTTTATTATTTAATATATTTAGTTTTCAGCATTGATTTTCACAGGAGTTTGAATTACAAATTTTCTCCCCATTTCTACCCTTCCCCCCCACTCCAAGATGGCATATATTCTGGTTGCCCTGTTCCCCAGTCA
>CM053626.1:231628579-231661706 GCA_028646595.1 Phalanger gymnotis
CACACCAGCACTCCTTCTTCCCCAAGAACCCCCAACCTGGACTGGACTTAGATCTTCAGCAGGCTCTTCACTCCTGCTGTGATTCACCACTTAATTCCTCCCACCAGGTGGGCCTGGGGCCAGAAGCAACTGCAGCTGTAGTTCTAAAGCTGCCCCACCTCTGCTGCCCCCAGGATGGTGGCTGAACTGCAAACTCTATCCGTGTCCTCAGTAGCTTTTCCCACTAACCTACTCTGTTGTCTTTGGTGTTTGTGGGTTGATTCAGGGCACTAGGGCACGCTCCGCCCGAGTCCCGGTCTGATTGGTCCGTGCCGCCCATGCTGGGCTCTGCTCTGCTCAACTCTATTCCCCTCTGCTCCCAGCTCCGTGCAGGATAGACCTTACCCAGGGACTATCCAGGCTGTCCTGGGCTAAAGCCCTGCTTCCCTATGCTATTTTGTGAGTTCTGCAGTTCTAGAATTGGTTCAGAGACATTTTTTATAGGTTTTTGGAGGGACCTGGCGGGGAGCTCATGCTAGTCCCTGCTTTCCAGCCGCCATCTTACCTCTCTAATTTTTTTAAAAAAAATTATCCCATCATAATTAATTCACACCCAAACCGTCTATCTATATACATTCCTTCTAACTGCCATATAGTTCTTAACAGTTACAAGTATTATCTTCCCATAAAGGAATACAAATACTTTAACCTTATTGAGTCCCTTATGATTTCTCTTTCCTATTTACCTTTTTATGTTTCTCTTGAGTGTTGTATTTGAAAGTTAAATTTTCTATTCAGTTCTTGTCTTTTTCATCAGGAATGCTTGAAAGTACTCTATTTCATTAAATATCCATTTTTTCCCCTAAAGGATCATACTCAGTTTTGCTGGATTGATTATTCTTGGTTGTAATCCTAGCTCCTTCGCCATCTAGAATACCACATTCCAAGACTGCTGATCCTTTAATGCAGAAGCTGCTAAATTTTGTGTGATTCCATTGGCCCATGATATTTGAATTCTTTCTGGCTGCTTGAAATATTTTATCCTTGACCTAGGAGCGCTGCAAATTGGCTGTGATATTCGTCAAAGTTTACATTTTAGGATCTTTTTGAGGAGGTGATCAGAGAAATCTTTTATTTTACCCTTTGGTTCTAGGATATCAGGGCAGTTTTCCTTGAGAAGTTTTTGAAAGATGTCGAGGTTCTTTTTTTGGTCACAGCTTTTAGGCAGTCCAATAATTCTTAAATTATCTTTCCTGTATCTATTTTCCAGGTCAGTCATTATTGCAATGAGATATTTCAATGTGTATTATTATTAATGAATATTCTCTACTAAAAACACCCTCCAGTACATCACAATGGAGTGTGAGTGAATGATGGCAGTACAGAGATTTTTAATCTTGTGTCTGTGAACTTGAAAAAAAAATTTATAACTGAAGTTTTGTATAATTATTTAAACATTGGAGGTTAAGTGGTGCAGTGAATATAGCACCTGCTCTGTAATCAGGAGCACCTAAGTTCAAATCCAGCCTAGACACTAGACTCTGGCAAGTCATTTAACCCTGATTGCTTCCTAAGAAAAATATTTTTAAAAAAACATTAAAATGAGGCATCATTAGATTGCCAAAGGAAGCCCACCTTTGAAAATGTTAAGAACTGCCCTAGGTTCTCAAAAGCAGCTATATCAATAGAGAGAGCACAAACTCTAGGGTGTTTAATTATGACGACAAAGGTTCTATGTATGGACTCAGGGACGGAATGTGCTTATGTCCCCAAGGCACAGCCTAAAATAAAAGGTCATCTTCTGATAGTCACCAAAGGATACATTTATTTTTCTCCTTCAGCAACTCTGTTCCTCTTCTGTCCCCTTCCACCACGAAAATATCCCATAAATCATGAGATGGATCATGGTACAGTGGAAATGAAGCTGGAACTGGACTCAAAAGAAAGGAGTTTAAATCCCAGCTGAGCCACGTACTGCTCGTTCCATCTCAGGCCATCTATCCATTGGCATTCATTCCACACCTAGAATGTATAAACTCGATGACAGAATCTCTGCTTTCCAGGGGCCTACATATCTGTAAAATGTGGGGGTTGGATTGGATGGCCTTTCTTCTAGGTATAAACCTTGTGATCTAGAGTTAAAATAATAAACTTTGGGGAGCAATGAAGTTTGGGAAATGCTGTCCCTGTACATTTTTAAAGGGAGGGCTAAAACTTAAGACACCGCTGGGTCCCAGGTGGCAAAACCAAGTGTCTTCGAGGGGAGCCCTCGGGGCCTGGGAGTGATGGATCCAGCCTCTCCCGGGGCCCTCACTGTCGAGGCCTCCCAGGCCTAGGCCAAGGAGCCGTCATCCTCCCGACTTCTTTCGTTTTCCTTCGCTGCTGAACAAACCACCTACGCAGCAAGCGTATCCGAGGGCCCAAGACTCACCCCGACGCCCCACGGGCAGTGAAGTGAAGATAAGGGAAGCGAAGCCAGGGGCGCGGCCACCACAGCGAGGGCTGAGGGAGCACAGTGGCCGCCATGACGGCGCTGACGTCACGGCATCGTGGGCGTGGCACGCTGGGGGCGGGGACGCGCGCGCCCGGTCTTTGGCGTAGACGCTGTCTGAGCCACAGTGGTTCTGCTTTCCTTGCTTGCTAGTCATGGCGACCGAAAAGAGGCCTTATCACTTTGTGGTCTTCGGAGCCTCCGGCTTCACAGGCCAATACGTGGCTCTGGAGGTGGCCCGGCAGCAGATGAGCCCGGAGCTACGAGGCTCCGCGCTGCCCTGGGCTGTGGCCGGCCGGAGTCGGGAGAAGCTGCGGCAGGTGTTGGAGATGGCCGCGCAGAAATTGGGTAAAATGGGGGCGGGGCCTTTGCTCGGGAAGAGACGGACCCCTGGGGAATTGAGACCCTCCTCGGCCCCCGTCTTTTTTCATTTCCATTTCCCCCCCGTTCCGCAGCTTCATTATGCATGCGCATGCTCCCTGGAGGGGGTGGTGCCCCCCTCATGCCCCCTCCCCCTCCCGGGCCTTCAGGAGGAGGAGGGGCGGGGGGAGTGGACCCCTTCCAGGGCTCGATTTTCTCCCTTCTCCCCCCCTCCCCCAATTAAGTTTCTCCCATCCTTTCTGAGGGATTTGGGGGTATTGCCTTAGTTTCCTTCCATTGCCATAGCCTTGGACTAATTAATCGTACCACTCCTGCGAGGGCGTGGTGAGCTCCAGAAAGTCTTTTGGTTTTTCTTTGTCTGGAAAGCCAAGGTCAGCTAAATCAGCAAACATTTATTAATCCACTACTGTATACCAGGCACTGTGCCAAATCCTAAGAGGAGAGGACTAGAGAGGCAAAGCGTACCGACAGAATCCGTGCCGTCGAGGAGCAGCATCCTCCTGGGAGGGGGTGGGGTGGGGGGAGGGGGCGGGGTGGGGGGCGGGGGCGGAAGAGAGCAGGCGCTAAGGTTAGGGAGGACGGAGAGGATGCTTGCGGGAGGGAGCCTATCCGAGGCTTGGATGGAAGCCCGGAGATGGAGAGGAGAGGGCAGAGAGCTCCAGACTCGGGGAGCGCCGGGAAAGAAACCTGCAGACTAGTAAAATGCAAGCGCAAAAATAATTGTTTTTATTAAAAAAACTTAGCAATAGGAAAAGTGAGATGGGACCCAAAATCCTAAATGTAAACTGTTTACTTTGCTAAAAGGGGGAAAATGTAAACTTTGCAAGACAACATCCATGTGAGGTGTGGCTGTGCGGATTCGGGTTTTGTTTTTATTCTGAGTCGGAAAGCTTGGTTTTACATCGTGACTTAAAATTTTAAATTATTTCTAAGTTAATAAATAAACCAGAGTTTATTTGAGCCATCTCCCAAAGAGCTGAGCATACTAGTTTCTCACAATTACAGATAAAGCTGACAACAGACTATTTTGTACAGCTTGTTCAATTGTTTTTCACTTGTGTTCGATTCTCTGTGACCCTGTTTGGGGTTTTATTAGGAGAGATACTGGAGCAGTTTGCCATTTCCCTCTCCAGCTCATTTTATAGATGAGGAGACTGAGACAAACAGGGTGAAGTTACGTGACCAGGGTCACACAGCTAGTGTCTGAAGTTACATTTGAACTCAGGTCTTCCTAGTGTTCTATCTGCTGTGCCACGTAGCAGGCTGGACTGTGAAATGTCGCAATCTTTCTGAAGAGCAGTAAGAGGTGCTCATGACTTTCGACCTAGTGATCCAATCTTTGTTTTTCCTTAAATAACCTCATTAATCTTAGAAGATCACTAGGTCGAAGGTCATGAGCACCCCTTATTGCACTTAAGAAAGATTGCAACATTTCACTCTGTTTCAACAGTGGAATATTTTTCCTGTTTCCTCAGAATTGGTCCAATATTTGAATTTTAATGCTCTGAACTATTTGAAAATTTAGATATTAGGTGATAATGGGGGTTTTTGACTAAAAGTCCCAAAATCCTGGAAATGTAAAGATTTCCGGTGTCTGTGAGATTGGACGGGGAAAAAAAATTTCATCTTTATTTCTAATAGCGTAGGTTTCCTTTATAATCCTACCCATTTCATTTTGTGCATTTAACAACATTCTAAGTAGAATTCTCTATAAAGTTCACCAAGATGTCAAAAAGGTTCCTTGACAAAAAAAAGGATCACACCCTGCTTAACATTTTAATATGCGTATCTCTGATTATTAGTAACCCGTTGTTTTTCTTCTTCAGAACTGAAATGGTTCGTATCCTTTGACCGTTTATGTATTGAATAAATGGGTTTTATTTTTGTTAATAGTTATCTGTTGTTTATAGATCCTGTTTGTTGAGTTTTTATAAGCAATGTTTGGAAATATATACTTTGAAGTTAAAATAAGACTTCGTTTTAGCTTGTCTAGTTTCTTAACTCTACATGTGGTAATGGTATTTTCCCCCTCTTTCCTAGTTTTTAATAAGTTAGAAATTCCCCCAGTGTGTCTCTTATTTGAGACTTTTGTGACACCCTATATTATGGGGTGAGCTTCTTTGCATTAAATTTAGCTCTCACCTTCATTGTCTTCTCCATTCTTTTTATCTTTTTTCAAGTTAATTTTTATCTTGAACTGTTGTTTTTTTAGTTGTTGATGGGAGAGTGGTTTGGAAAACCAGATTTAATTTTTGTCGTATAATCTCTCAGTGCCCCTAGGCAACACTCTAAGACTAAATTGCAGAGCAGGTGCTGCTTTGCTTATCGGGTAGACGGAATTGCCTCTTGGAGAGTTCTGAATACCCAAGAAATCCCAAGTTTGGCCCAACCCAACACCCATTACTCTCTTTCCCCCAGCCCCAACTGTGGAGACTCCTCTCAGTTAATATACTAATCTATTCAGCCACCTGCACTCTCTTGCAAAGTTGTAATATTATTTAAAGTTATAGAACACACTTTGCTATGCTAGTTTTTTAAAATTAGTGGTATTATATACTTACCCTTTTAATTTTTTTAAACAATTGTTAATATAAACATTATTTCCTCTAAATATTTAGGAGATCTAAAATGTGAAGATCAAGAGACCTTGTCTTCATTTAATTGGTGAAAGATATTAATAAAACAGCCTTTTTTTTTAAGGGTAAAGCAAAAGCTGTATGTGTTTTAGTAGGTGGAGGGTGTGATTCCTGAGTCCCTAGCCAAATTAGCTTGCTAAGCCATCCCTGAACTTGGCATTCTAGTTTCCCTTTAAACCTGACACCCACCTGGGAACACTCAGTCTTCACTGCCACACCTCTTCAAATCTTTGAAGGCTCTGCTCAGATGCTGTCTCCTAGGGCAAACATAGCTGGTATTCTCACTGCCAGTTGGTGTGGTTTTTTTTTATCTGTTTACCTTTTGCATCCTTCCAGTAGATAGTTAAGATCTTTGAGGTCGAACCTTGTTTCATTTTGTCTTTGTGTTCTTATTGCCTAGCATAGTGCCTTGAAAGTGGTAGGTACCTAATAAATGTTTGTTGATTTAGATTATTTTAGTTAATATCGTTTTAAAAGATCCAGAGGATCTAATGTTGTACCACCTCTCTTTTATAATTTTTCTTTTCATTTCTAGAAAGACCATCACTCCCAGATGAAGTTGGTATAATAATCTGTGATATCATTAATCCAGCCTCTCTTGACGAAATGGCGAAACAAGCGTCTGTTGTTCTCAATTGTGTAGGACCAGTAAGTAATCAGACAAACAACACATTCTTTTCTAGCAAAATTGCTACTTTGTATTCTAGAGGAACATACGGTAGGAAGGAGGGAGGTTGGGCAGTTAGCATGGAGGTCCTTAACCCTGTTATCACACATTTGCAAGGCCAGAGGAGAAGGGCAATGACAGGCTCCCAGGAATTCTTTTCACTACTCTTTACGTAGTATAGGTTTGTACTACTTAATGCCATTTGAGAGTAAGATTGCAGGCTTAATTCTTCTACTATGCATCAGAATTAAAGAGAATATCTTTTTCAGGACTATAGACTAACTTTAAGACTGGCCATCAATATTCTCCCAAAAGAAAGATTATTGTTTATTGTTCATAAGGGGGATGAGGTGGAAGTATGGATAGTTTAGTGAAAACGTAATCACCACTGTCAATAAGAGTGCAAGAGCTCGAACTCTACAGATGGTATATCATTAGTACTAATTTACACAGCATTAGATCATGATTATAGTATAGTCTTATTAACCAGAAATGTTTCTTTTCCTCTAACAATTTCCATTGTTAGGCAAGATTGAGAGCATTTACTTCATTTTAACTGCCTAAAAAGATAATTAATGTATTTTTTATTTCCTTAGTATCGATTTTATGGAGAACCTGTGGTCAAAGCATGTATTGAAAATGGAGCTAGCTGTATTGACATCTCTGGGGAACCACAGGTATATAAAGTATTAAAGATTTAAAATAATATACAGTTTAGCATAATTTGTGAATATTCAGTATTGTTTATAAATTGGTAGGGAGTTGAGTCAAAAAACATTTATTAAACATTTCTAAGTACCAGGCACTATGCTAAGCACTGAAAATACAAATACAAACAAAAAGAAAGAATTCCTTGTTCTTGTGGAGTTCACATTCTAATAGAGGAAAACAACACAGGAAAGGGAGCTGAAAAGTGAGTGGGTAAAGGAGAGAGAGAGAAATCCAGAGAGTCCTTAGCAGAGCTGGGAGGGGAGTGAGCATGGCTGGCCTGGGCACTTCTTTCCTTTGGAGTATTCTGCAGGAACTTACCAGGAGGAGAAAGAAGTGACAGTGGTAGTGGCTGCAGCTTTGACATGGTGGGAAAGTCTGGAGAATTCAGAGGGATGGGAAGAGGAGTGAAAGTGAGGGAAGAGGGGCTTTAACTATTTTTTCAAATAGCATAGTGAAATGTCAGCAATCCAATCAGTCTCTAATTCAGTCCCTTTCTAAATAGTGACATGACTTCAGCATCATTTTACAAGAGGTTGGTTATGTAAGTGACAGTTAAATGAAGTTTAGAAAGAGACACAAGGTCAGCTTTGATTGTTGAATTTATTAAAGATCCTTTTTCTTTTCTTATTTTTAAGAGCAACATTATCACTATCTTCCCCTCCTCCCTAAATCTTCCCCTCCCATGAAAAAAAAAAAACCACAGTCTTTGTAAGAAATAAGTCAAGCAATAATAGTCAAGCAAGACAAAGCCATACGTTTGCCATGTCCAAAACTTGGGTCCATTATTCTTATGCCAGAAGGTAGGTAGCTTGCTTTATTATTGGTTCTTGGTAGTTCTTGGTAATTTCTTTTGATCAGTTAAGTCCTTCAGAGTTTTTTCTTTACATTGTTGTTTCTGTATACAATATTTTCTTGGTTCAGCTTACTCTATTTTGCATCAGTTCACACAAGACTTCCCAAACTTTTCTGAAACCATTCCTTTTGTCATTTCTTAAGATACAGTATAATATTTCATTACATTCTTAGACCATAATTTTTTTTAGCCATTCTCCAATTGCTAAATCCCCTTTATTTCCAGTTCTTTGCTACAACAAAAAGTTTAAAGCCATGTCATACAAATCTACATGGCTGAGTGGAAATCTGTGAGGGAAGCACTCCTTATACTTTCAAAACAAAGTGACAAACAAGTATTATATGCATAATAAGGCTATAAAAAAGATGTTTATAAACCCGAAAGTGCCTAGGGCCAGTGCAAATAACTTTGTTAAGTAAAGTTAAATCTTACATAACATTGTTGTTAATCAGCAGTAGAGCTAAGTTTCCACTACTGAAGCTTTGTTGGTTTTAAAAGTTTCGTTTTAAAAACAGTTTCCCCATCTATAACCACTCTGCATAGTTAACACTTTATGTTGAATATTATATTCTTACATTTTTCCTGTATTTTTCAGTTTCTAGAAGAAATGTATTGGAAGTATCATGAAAAAGCTGCGGAGAAAGGGGTATATGTCATTGGAAGCAGTGGTTTTGATTCCATTCCAGCTGATCTAGGAGTATTATATACCAGAAATAAATTGAAAGGTAACTAGTGATAAGCAATAATTCATGTAAGCAGCATAGAAGTTTGATATGTGTGATTAGTTTGATGAATAATATAAAAATGTTTAGATATAGGTATAATGATGAATTGTCAAGTTTTGTGAGACTTGAAAATTGTTTTTAATAATGAAGCAGAATCCATTGCATAATTTAGTTATGATTTAAAATTGTAAAATTTCCTAAATTTTGAAGGTATGGAGAACTTTTTTTTTTGATGGGGGAGGGAGAGTGGAATATCTGAGGAAAAATGCAAAAAAAATAAGCATTTACCCCTAAGCTTTCCTAATTTAAAATCAAGACGTGGTGTAGTGGATTGAGAGCCAGCCTTGGAGTCAGCAAAATGAGGGTTCAGTCCACCTCTGAAACACAGTAATTGTTTAACCAAGGTCATGGTCAGTTACAATTGTGCTTCAAACAGTTCAGCTATAAGTTACAAAACAATTGCTGATCTGCATCAGTGGAGGGTGTTTCTACCCCTGAGAATTCCCTATGCCATTGAAATCACAGGTCTGGACAAAAAAAAAAAAATCCAGTGTTACTTTTGTCTTCCACAAGAATTTTATTGATCTTAACAGTTTGATCCGTGTGTCCTTCCAGATTTGCAGGCGTCTTTTCTAAAAACGAAGCCAATGAGAATCTTATTCTTTTTTTCTTTTTTTAACATGGGGCTGCTTGTATTTAGTTTTTTGTACTATCCATTGGACGACATTTAAAGATAATGCTAATGTGGCAGAATCTACACTAGGAACAATGGGAAGATGATTGGATGGTGAATCGAGGTCCCTGGAGAGTGTGTTATCAGCCGTGAGACCTTGGTTGTGTCTTGTAAACTAGTCGGGGAGGGCTTTAGTTTCCTCATCTGTAAAAGGAAGGATTTGGACTGGATAATACTTGACTTTTGGACCAAAACATTAGTATGTGCACACTTTTTTTTTCCACTTAATCTATGAATGATTTCAAAATTTCCTTAGGATACCTTTTATATACTTTTGTACATACATACATACATGCGTACTTTTTATACATACAGTCTTAAGTAGTATTTGGAAATAAATTCTTCAATTGATAGTATTTGTAGATTGTATACTGAGCTGTAGCGTGTACAAGTGTTTGAACATCCTAGGAGGCCTTCTGGCACCTTCAGCTCTGTGGGCCTGAATTTGCCCCTAACGTTAAATAGGTGAATGGTAATAACTGACATCGTATTGCCATTTAAAGTTTATAAAGCACATAATAGATATCTCTGTTTTACAGAGGCGATGTAGGATGATGCACGTAGAGCGTTGGACTTGGGAGTCCGAAAGACCTGCATTCCAGTCCCATTTCTGGCTCTTAGTAGCTGTGGGACCATGGGGAATTGGCTTAATCTGCAGGTGTCAGTCATTATTACAGATGAGGAAACTGAAGGTTTGAGAGGCTAAATGATTCGCCATGGTCACAGTTAAAGGTGGGATTTGAATGCAGGTCCTCCTAACGTCAAGTTCATCACTAGCCTACTCTTTCGTGCTAATGACACTAATTTGATAGGTGAAGTAGTAGGGTCCAGCCACGGTTTACATGGGTTATTAAAAATATTGCAAACTGCCTAAAATATGGCTTGTCATTCTTAAGTCAATTTAAACTTTTTTATTTCAATTAAAAAAGAGAATTTTCTGCTGCCGTGTTGATCTTCATGTCATTCAGCCAAGAAGAAGCAGGCTGCAGCTTCCTTCATTTAAAATTCTCATATCTTTAGACTGGTGATCTCCTGGCTGATGACTCACTCTCCAGGGACCTCAAATGTTTTCTGTTATCTTGTATCCAATTGGCTGCAAGCTAAGGCTAGACTCCAGGACTTGTGGCTCACAGCCCCAGTGTCAGACTGTCGATATTAAAATTGGGTCAAGGGTAAGGAGGAGTAAATGGAGAAATTGAATCTCTCATGGATGATTATACTTTATTTTTTGATGCTTTACTGTTTTCCCTAAATTTAAGGTACTCTGACTGCTGTTGAAAGTTTCCTGACAGTAAATTCAGGACCTGAGGTTAGTGTCGTGAGCTTTCAATAGTTATTAAAAACATCCAGAGAAAGATTGTGTGCTCGTGCTGCCTTTATGCCCACTTCCAAAAGGAACTCTTCACTCTTCTTCCTTCTGTTGCCCTGTCCTCCCTTCTCCCAGCTCTAGTTTACTTACTTCTAAAACACATCAGTCTTCTTTATTGGTAGAATTTCAGGCAGTATAAGGGAGATACTTTTGGCCTTCTCAAAGCCATACTAACTACCCTGCCTTTATGTAAGTCTGGCTTTTCCCTTCCTGTGTCTGGGTGAGTCAGAAAAAACAACCAATGCCCCACTCTTGCCTCCTGATCTTGAGGCCCTGACAGCCTATCTTTGGCATGTAGGTAGAAGGGCGAAACTGCTCTCACAAAGAGAACATTTTTCCCTCCCTTAAGTAAAGTACAGCTCCAAACTCTCTCATCCTTATTCCTTCCTCAAATTTGGGAGTGTGAATACTTGTCAGCCCAGGGATCCTGCATCATGAGTTCCTTCCCCTGACAGAAAATTTGGGGAAGTTAACTGCCTGGATTCTTCTAGGTGACAGATCCAGGGGTCTTTAGAGGGAAAGGAGTAAGTAAGGTGGCCTGGCTAAACCTTCTGGAACTGTAGGAAATAGTGGCTTGATTTTTAATGTGGGTTTAGTGGGTTTATTGGTTTCCCACACTCCCACCCCAGTTAATCTTAGCAATGCTTTTGTAATCTTAGTTTCTATAGGCCTTCTCTTTGCAGACCCAGCTTCAAGCCCTCAAATCTTTTTTTTGGGGGGGGCATCAAACTGTTCCATATAGATTCAGGGTTTCTGTTTTCCAGGTTATTACTCAAATGAGGAGGGCCTAACTTAAACCCTAGCAAAAATTATCTCTGATTCCCACCATAGTCTGGGTAGCCCTTGGCATATTGTCTGCTCCTTGGTAGTTGGGATGGGAGCAGAGAATAGCTAGTTGTTGACCAGGATGGCCCTAGGTAAAATTATGAAGTAAAATTTATTTTTGACTTTTCTGACCTCCAGTATTATTTACACCTAATTATGACTCAGTACAATGTCAATTTAATGTTGATTCTCTATCTTGTATGTCATATTAACTTCATTGTCAGGTTTATTTGATTTACTTGATTACCAAACTACACCTTAAAGGATGATGAGACTATCAAGTGATTCTTTTTAACTTATCAGTTAAACAGGTAATAAATAGAATGTTCTTTGAGGAGTAGTATGAAAAAATCAGGAGGTGGGGGCATGTGGTCTGAGAGGTCTCTACAGTTGGCAGTAGGTTTGTGTTTAGGCAATAGGTTCCACTTTGCAGGAAGGAATATGATTTGGTGATAAAGGTATGGAGTGGTACAGGGTTGCTGGAAAGAACATGAATAGTGGCTATGATAGTGGCTGTCAGGGATACAGATGCATTGTCCTGTGTCAGAGAGGGAATGTAACAGTAAATGTATTGAAGCTAGTGACTTCTGGAGGAAGCCGACCAATTAAGAAAGTTTCTCTTAGGTACTTTGTTAGATAACTGATAGTATCTCAGACTTATGCACTGTAATGATGCATAATAAGATAAAGGTATTGTGTGTGTGTGTGTGTAATTTGCCACTTCTGAAGTATTTTGTCACTTGAAATATTTCATCAGGGATTATGTATTCATGATGCCACTTGGGAGTCAGCTGTTCATGGTGTAGGTGACCAGAAGCGTTTAAGAAACCTACGAAAACAATCAAATATGAAACCTGTTCCAGTTGTTGGTTCAAAATTGAAAAGAAGGTATGTAACCCTAAGATCTGTTAATGAGATGCCTCTTATTCTAAGCATATTACTGCTCACTTGGATGTTATTCATTATAATATATGAAGGAATGGAATGCGGTGTACTAATTAGAGCGACTAGAATGTGTGGGCTTCTGTGATCAGTGTATCAATTAAAGTAAAAGATAAAAAAAGAAACCTGAAGATATAATTAAAATCACCTTAAAAAGGAATATTCTGCATGTAATCATATATTTAGAGCCTGGGAGTAAAAGTAATTTTGTAACATCTTTTATTACCCAATGTCAAGTTTCATTGTGAATTAAAATTTTTATGTTAGAGAACTCAACCATCTTACTATATGATACTCTCGTCTGCTTTGTGTCTTATTGAAAGCTTTTTTTTTTCTGTTGTGGAAAAATGTAATCATGAAGCCTGTTGGTACAAGCTGTCTAGTGCTTTTAGGGTTTGCCTGTAGAAATGTGGGTTCTTTAATCTAGAATTTGTATGCTTTCAAAGGCTGTTGACAAAAGGAAATTATGGCATAGATCTTCACTGTGTGCAGAGCACTCTTTATTTATTCCAGAACTTCTCTTCATGGAGACAGGAAGGAAGTAAGGAAAGGAGAACCAAGCTGGCTTTAGAGCAGATCTCAGCCTTCATGTTGTCATTGCCATTAGAGGATCATCACGTTTTTCCCTTTTTTTTTTTAAGACCTTGTTTCTAAGCTATTGCTCTGCTGGGAGCAGAGAGGAAGGAGGCCCTCATTTTGTGTTTCTCTTTTAGATGGCCTGTTTCTTACTGTCGTGAACTGCGTGAATATTCTATTCCATTCATGGGAGCTGATGCCTCTGTTGTGAAGCGGACACAGCGGTTCTTGCATGAAAATTTTCAGGAAACGCCAGTATGTTTATATGATTGAAGTTCATCTATATATTTTCCCTTATTAATTATTCCTGAATGGAAATCTTGTTTATTTAAAGCGACAAAAGAGCCAAATGCTACTCATTTCACCGCTTGGATGTAAACCAGAATCTTTAAGCAGGCAGGAGCAGATGGTTCCCAAGGAACCTATTTTTGTTTTATTACTTTATTAAATGTATTTAATATTTTTATTAAATTTTAGCTACATGACTTTTGAGTCCATAATGTCACCACAGTGTTGGCTGGCCACTTGTTCATTGCTGTGGCCTTGGGAATAGCTTTTCCCGTATGTGGTACACCTGGACAGCTTCTTCTCTTTCTGTTCTTTTGCTGCATTATCCCATACCAGGGCTGCATCTGGAGGATATATTTCTGCTGCCCCAAATTGGAACTAGGAACAAATTCACATAGAAACAGTTCAGACATTCGAGGTGGTTCTCTGTGCAGTGCTGCGATATCATGGGTTAAAATGAGTTTTCCTGGGCTATCCTAGGAGCTTAAACAGCATTTATAACATTATTTCTACTGAATTCTCCCCCTCCCCCCAGTCCATATGTAAGAACTAAATGAGTTTATAAGTAACTAATCTTTATGTTAATTAGTATAGCCAAGATGCAGCATGTCGCTTCACAGCTTGGTGCTCTTTATTTAGGTACAGTACGCTGCTTATGTGACTGTTGGAGGCCTCGCTTCTGTTATTAAGCTGATGTTTGCAGGACTTTTCTTTTTACTCTTTGCGAAGTTTAGCATTGGAAGACAACTTCTGGTAAAAGTAAGTATGGCTGTTGACTGTTTAAGTTTTAAATGAAGCATTTTTTCACTTGTTCTCTTAACATTGACTCCAAGTGTTTTTTTTCTTTAGTTTCCCTGGTTATTCTCCTTTGGGTATGTCTCACAACAAGGACCAACACAGAAACAGGTAATCTTTTTCTGTTTATAAAGCATTTTCTCAAAATTGTTTTAGATCATCAAACTTAATGGTAAGAGGCACAATACCTTTAGTTTTTTCCCAACACATTTGTAAGCTGTCCCTTTCACAGCCCCTCTACCCCATTGAATAACAACAGAAAAATGAAAAATTAAACTCTCACCTCAAATATGTATTGAACCTTTAGTTTCTGATTGTTTTAAAAACATCTTTCATCTTTGGTTTTGCATATTGAGAATACAGTAAGCTTTTTATTTTAATTATATTGTGTCCCTACATCTTTGACATTTGGGTTACTGGGAGGCAGCTAGATGGTACAGTAGTTCTGGGCCTCCAGGAAGACTCCTCTTCCTGAATTCAAATCTAGCTTCAGACATTTACAAGCTGTGTGACCCTGGGCAAGTCACTTAACTCTGTTTGCCTCAGTTTCCTCATCTGTAAAATGAGCTGGAGAAGGAAATGGCAAACTACTCCAGTAGCTTTGTCAAGAAAACCCCAAATGGAGTCATGAAGAGTTGGACACAATTGAAAAACGACTGAAAAATAAGCTTAAATAGAAAAATCATTTTGACCCTTCTCTTGACTTTGTTCCTCAACACCTAATCAATCACTGAGACCAAGGCCTGTTTCGTATCCTTATACTACAAAGGCCATTTCAGGTTCATGCCCAGTCTATTGTATTAATGTCTCACTTTGAGGGCTTTTAGCTTTTTTTATTTCATGGACCCCTGTGGTAATGAGGAGAAACAAATTAACATTTTCTCAGAATAATTTTTTTAGATGCATAAAATAAAATACATAGAATTACAAAAGAAACCATTTATTTAGATATATCAGAATATTTACCCCCAAACCCCACAGATTCAGAGATATCAGATTAAGAACCCCTGTCCTAAGTGGTATTCCTCTGTAAATCTTCCTTTTGATTATGTAACTCCCACACTCTAAACCTCTCATGTCTGCTTATTACCATCAGGATAAAATCCAGCAGCCATCAGTCATGATTGTAAAGCCTTCTCATCTGCCCACAGTCTCCTTTCCACTTATCTCACACAGTTGCTCAAGTTAGACAGATTGGTTATTTACTTAGCACATTCTGAACATCTTTTTGGCCTCTTGAGCTGTTGCAATCCATCTTATTCTTCAAAAGCCATTTTTGATGTTATCTCCCTGGAAGCTTTCTCTTTTTACCTTAACCAGAACACTATTTTTTAACTCCCTTGGCACCTTTTGTCTTTACCATTCATGTACACATTGACTCTGTGTAGCATAGTTACGTGGTTGGGTGGTTGGATGTATGGATGTGTACATACATGTGTATTTGTACACATGTACACCTATGTAAATATACACATTTGTACACATATGTACGTGTGTGCATATACATATACACGTGGTATAAAGATAGTATATCTGTCTAGCTGTATATGTTTTATCTACCCAACTAAATTGTAAAGTCCTAGAGGGAAAGGACTAAGGTTTATATTTTCTTTGAATCTCACAATCACTCTGCACTCATGCCCAGCACGCACTAGGTGCTTGATAAATAGGTGTTGAATAGTCAGATATCTTGTAGAGGCATATAACACTTTTTTAACAAAGGAAGGTGCAGGGGAGGCAGAGCTATTATGTAGAACTGAAGAAAATACAGCGTGAGAATATTAATAGGATAAATGGACTTTTAGGTGTTTTTAATCTTTCTGGAATAAGAACTAAGCAGATCTGATGTACTAATATAGAATTTTTATTTGGATAATTGCTTTGAAAATTGGAAATATCAAAGAAGTTAGAATTTTTTTCTTTCCCAAAGGATTGATACGATTTATCAAGTTGAATCTTGGTTTTCATGTTCTGAAAATGGGAATTTGATGGATTAGAGAATAACAGGCATTCCTATATTCAAAGAAGAAATACATATTAAGTAAATGTCTCTTTATTTTGTCTGTTGCAGATGGATGATACTTCATTTACATTTACATTCTTTGGTCAAGGATATAGCCCGGACCATACTACAAAACATGGCAAACCCAATATTAAAATTTGCACCCAAGTGAAAGGACCAGGTATGTTTGTGGTTTAGGTACATTGAGCTTTTCTTCTTGGGGCTTTGGAATAAATATTCTACAACCATTTTAAAAAAGAAGTTGATTCCTTTCTGCTTTAGAGATCCATGATTTGACTCATTTGGGTACTTCCTTTATTTATCCAACTCCCAAACTGCCCCACCATCAGAGAGATTTGAATTTTTTTGGCCATAGCAACTTATTTTTTATGTTAGAGACCAGTCCTTTGACGATGAGTCTCTTCAAATTTAGCCAAGTTGGTCCCTAGATAACAGACATTTAGTTTGTTGCTAGATTTGTATTTGAGGCTTTTTCAGTTTTTATACTTCCTGCTTGAGTTTATACTATGCTTTCATTGCTTTTGAGAATCTAGGATCACCTCCACAATGAGGCATTGGACTTCAGTGGAGAAGTTGAATCATATTAAAAATATATTTGCATAAATTACATGAATCAAGTTGAAATGAGGTATTCTGAGGGTAAAGGCATTTACAATAAATAACATCACAATGGTTTTCTTTAGTAAAATCAATTATTTAGCTTTATTCCAATTTGGGAAAAATTGAGACTAAAGTTAACACTTTAATTTGAAATGGGCTGGTTGGCTTATAAATCTTGATAATATCAGTAGTCTGAATATGTAGATATAACTACAGAGACAGCATTTGTAAAACATGTAAACTTTTTTTTGTATCAGTCAAGCCAAATTCCTAAAGCTGGGCATCATTTTCAGATTCTCAAATGATTTTCTAAAGTGGGTTGGTTTTTAGTCTCATATGACTAAAAGACAGGTGATCAAGCTGTTTAACTTTAGATGCTTTTTTTTTTAAGGAGGAAGAGAGAGAGGAAAGCAGACCTAGATTTCATAGGTGTGAGAGTGATCACTGATGTATATCCCATTGCAAACTTCAATAACCATAATTAGTTACTTTGTAAGAAATAGAGAGATTGTTTAAATAACTAATTTTTGGAAGCAGAACATAGAGAAGCAGATAGTACACAGTTGTGTGGCATAGTAGATAAAGGGCTGGCTGGCCTTAGGGCCAAGAAGACCTATATGGGTCTTGCCTCTGACTCATACTGACTGTGTGACTTCTCTGTATCTCAGAACTTTCTCCAGGACTTTAAGACTCATCAGTTGCTGATCTGCATCAATGGAGGGAGTTTCCACACAGCTATGAAATCATTACTCTCCTTTTCTCCCCAGTTCCCCAAAAGAAAAAAAAAAATCAAAGGCCCAGGCCTAGGTTATTGGGTTTCGTAAGTAGGTTAGGTTTTAAAAGTTCATTATGCAAAAATGACAAAAACAATTTTCTTTGGAGTATGTGACCTTGAATAAATAGTGCTTAATTTTTTTTTTCTTTCAATAAAATATTTTCTGCAGAGGCTGGTTATGTGGCTACACCCATAGCAATGGTTCAGGCAGCTTTGACTCTTTTAAAAGATACTTCTGAGCTTCCTAAGGGGTGAGTTGGTTTTCTTATGCTTAGAAGAATTAGCCCATCTATAGCTGTTAGACCTTTGCCTTTTTTGTGATGGTTCTCAGTGTTTCCAATGCCACTGTCCAAAGATACAGGGATATTCAGATTATTTTATTAATTGGTTATTTCTATCAACTGCTTGCTTTTAAAAATAGATATGGATCCCAAGCTTAGGCAAAAAAGTCTTGCTGTTTAACTATACCTGCCTAAGATGAAATCATTGCCCAGTAATCAGCCCTGAGCTATATACTGTTGATAATGAGAGTATTTACATTTAAGGGACAATGGGATAGTTAGTTCAATAAATGAATAGCTAGCTCAGAACTATGTTAATGGAGAATTGAACTGTTGCTATAACAATAGGACAACCCTGCAAAGTAATTTGAAACTACAGGCTTTTAGAGCCTATAAAAATAAATTAGAGCCTAAAACAATTAGTCAATAAACATTCATTAAGTACTGGGGATTGGGGTGAGACAACATACACATAAGTTGGTACTTAGAAGACAAATAACAGGGTTTGGAAGCTCACCTTGGGGGGATGGGATGGACCAGGAAAGTCCTCTTGGAGGAGGTGGTGCTTGAGCTGCATCTTAAAAGAAGTGAGAGATTCTACCTTGAGGTTAGGAAAGTTAAGGCATCTTAAGTGGTGAATAGTAGGCAGACTAGTAGGACAGGACTATCGAGAGTGTGTGAAGGGAGTGTTAAGTTAAAAGACTAGAAAGTGGGGCCAGGTCCTAAAGAACTTTAAATACTAAACAGAGACATGTCATTTTTAATCCTAGAGGTAGTGGAGTTTATTAAGTCGGAGAAAGACTAGGACTGGATAGATTTGGTAATCATCTGCTTAGAGAAAATAATTTAACCAGGGGAGTCAAAGGATGTGTAGAAAGTTCCTAGACAGTCAACCATATGTCCTTTCCAGAAGCATGGTTTTAATTGATTTAATTACTGTGTATTTGGTGGGGAGGGAGGAATTGTCGAGGGTGGCTCCACCCTAGAGTGAGAGTCCCAAAGTGGAATAGATTAGGTCCCCTGGGGCTATGGTGTCAGGGTACTTAACTGATCCAGATGAGAAGCTCAGTGGTGGCACAGATGGCATTGGCTTTCCTTCAGTAAAATAGATGTTCATTTAAATGAGTGTGAAAATGATCAAGATTAGAAGAAAAAAAGATTATAAAAAAATCCTTCAGAGTTTAAGAATTATGACTTTGATTCTACTATAACTTACATGATTGTTGGAAGAAATCTGCAAAGTAATTCTGCAGCATGTTAAAGGGATCAGGACTTGGATACTCTGTCATAATACTCTAATTTATTTTGTTTTCCAGAGGTGGTGTCTTTACACCAGGAGCCGCTTTCTCCAAAACCAAGCTGATTGAAAGACTCAACCAATGTGGCATTGAATTTAGTGTCCTTAGCAGCTCTGAAGTCTAAAGATTAGAAATATTTACAAAATTGCATGAATTAACAGCTTCTCCATTTGATACTTGAAATTCTTAAGATAATTCCATGTGATCAGAGCAAAAAGGCTTTCATAAAAAGCAGTTTGTGTTTGGCACACATGCGCTAAGTTCCTATTCTTAACTGATGTCATTGCTGGTCAGAGGGATGTAAAAAGTACATCAGATACTTCCCTTAGGTAGATGTGAAGTGGCTCGTCAGGTGGGAGGAGTGAGCTCTGAAACATGGAGGACAATTTTCCAGTGAGTTTCCCTGATGCTTTTATGTGCCTTTGCTATTAGAGCTTGAGTCTCAATACCGTCTAACCAGCTTTGGTTATTTAATGAGATGAAGAATAAGTACAGCTGCCATCTAAATGACTGTTTGTACTGACAGGAGTTTGAATGTGTTTCTTATGCCTCAACTTACCTTCTAATAATACTTAGTGATTTCCTTCTTCTCCTGGCTGTATTTGTAGAGATTATACTTGAGTGTGTTGATAAAGGTTTTTCTTTGATTTTCAGTGCCCATAATAAGTTTGTTCCTCATTCACTTTTTAGGCCAAAACTGGGTCTCCATTGAAGTATGTTGTTCCTCACCAAAGCTATACAAGGGTTTCTTAAAACACTAATAACGTGCCATATAGCCTTAGAGTCTGGTCTCAAAAATGATAAAACATCTTTGTATCTGCGATGTCTGACCTTGGGGAGAGCACCTCTTTGGCACAAGAGTTTATTCAGTTGTAGGATGTGAGGGAATGCACCAACTTTCTCAAGGTCCATTTTGGTTTGTGCTTCTCTCTTAGACCCAAACACTTATCATGCTGTCTCATTCAGAATTAAAATATGAGTACACATAAAATAGTACAGCCTTTTAAAATGTCTTGTGTTGTCCTTGGAAATAGCTTTTGCTTTAATGAATTTCCTTAGCTAATTAGTATACACATGAATTAAATAAAACTATTGGTTTAAATGAGAGCATATAATTAAAAAATTTAGGGTTTTAAGCTATTTACAGTTTGTCCTGTGTACCTACAGATTTCACTTTCAAACTACAGAGAATTTTTTGATCAGTAACTAACCTACTCAGCCTCTTTTATAAAAATACAAGCACTTGGTAAACCAGCATTAATATTAACAAGTTAAAGTGAATATCAAATGTTTTATGGGAAGCTGGAGCCTCGATATTTGGTGTGCACTAAACTCTCTCTCTTCTTCTTAACTATAAGAGCAACATCATTTTTCAGTTTCCACAGGCTAGCTTCAAGTAGTTCACCAATGTCCTTTAAGAGATGTGACTGTCTTTGTGTAAAAGGACGTAACATTTGATCATCTTCCTGAAAAATAAATGAACCAAAATGAGTAAGAGTAGATGTGTCTTTTTTTGGAATAATGTAATGCCTAAGGAGGCCCTGGCTTTGTCACATAGAGCTCAGCCGAGGACCACATTCTGTACCTCATTTGTACTGTTACCCACAGAAATTAACTCTTCACATTTTGGCAAGCAAAAGAAGTTTAGTGACTAATGCCTTCCAGAATGCTGCTAATTGTATTGGAAAGGAAAATGGAAATAGCTGGTTACTTACAGGAGGCCGATTATGTCTTAGCTTGAGAAACTGTCCTCTCACTATGTTCATGCTTTGATAGAAGACCTTAAAAGCTTTGGCAAAGTCAGCATCGTAGCTGCTCCGAGGAGTGTCTCTGTGTGGTGCTGCCTGTGCAGTTATCCTGGACGTGATGGATGGTTTATGATCTGGAAGAGAGGGGGCTTTGTTGTTTTTTTCTTCAGTTACTCAGTACAATCCAGTATGTAGGCATAGGCTGTCTAAAATAATTGATAGGTAATGGGGAAAAATGTGTTTGCAAAACTTTTACCATCCTGCCAAGTGAAAAATTTCTATAATACTGAAAGATTATTCTGCAGAGCAGCAAATAGATTGTCTTTCCACGACTTAGTAATTATATAAGAAACATCCTAATTGGAAGCCTATGGTTGATATCTTTAGATAATCAGGGTTTAAGTGCATCACTGACCTTGTCCAGGACCACATCCCTTTGGTGAATCCTTGAGAAGCAGGTTCTCTTCTCTTAGGGCTCTGTTAACGTTTCTGAGCAGTTCTGTTTCCTGTTCTAACTTCAGCAGCTTCAAATAAAGTTCTGCCATTTGGTTTGATGTAGCCTGTAAAGTAATTCCAGCATGTAGTAACTCATTCTTGCCAAATGTTTTCATAGATTGCCTAGCTATCTTTTCTGGTGATTATTAGCATAACAAGAAAAGTCCTTTTGAGGAGGCAGGGGCAAATAAGAGTCACGTTGATTAAGGTGAAAAGAACACCCCACTCATAACTGAAACAAGTGTATTATTTTCTATTTAATGTATCATTTGAACACACTTACCTGGTTGGCCTCCTGAGCAGTTGATGTTTTCATATTGTCTACCAAAATCTTGCCTTCCCATGTGATAAGGTCTTTCTGAGTACAGTTCAGTTCAGTACAGCCTTCTGTGGTAGGACACAGATTGTAAAAAAAAAAAAAAGTTCAAGTTTCCCTTCTTCGTTCACTAGAGCAGACTATTATTAACCGTATACTAGTCATACTGTGGATTAGGAGCTAGGAAGCCCTGTGACTCTGAACACAGACTGAAAAAGTTGCCCTTCTATTCCCTTTACTACCATGGACACACACACTATACAAAAAGATATTCTCCCCAAAAGGAAATTAAAGAGATACCTTGAAGCCCCCATAAGTCAACAATTAGAGCATTTTTCTGTAAGTAATTCAGGAATTCGTGAGATGCATTTAAGGCCACAAAATGGACCGTCTCTTCTATTTTGGCATTCACATTTTTCCAGACAGGCTTTGTGTACAAAGTGATTGGAAGGTCATAGACTGTGTAGCTGAAAAAAAGAACCCAAAGTAGGCATTAAGACTATAGCATTATTTTCGGGAATGAGGGCAGGGCTGCTTTGAGATTTATAGCTATGTTTAGTCTAAAATGTGGCCTCAGGATTGCCCCCTCTAGCACTGCAGAAGCAACTAGAAGTTGCTACCATAATCTCGTTAAGGATGCCTTGGGCATCTCTTGAAGAAATCAGTGCTTTATATGTTTGCCACCTACACAGAACTTAAAATGTTACTTTTTCCACTAGGTGGATGTTTTTAACTCTTGATATTTTCTAATGTGTAATGATGAGCTCCAGGCACATTTAAAAATACACACACACACACACACACACACACATATATATATATCCCATGTGTTAGTAATTATATTTTCTCAGTTCATTAGGAAAAATGCACTACTGTTTATATTAGATGATGCTGAAAACAGAAAAATAGGTTTTTAAACATGTTTCTTCAAAATAACATTAGGATACCACTATTAGCCAGTTTTCTATTTTAGACTTGGCATATACCACAGAATCCTGGGTGATATTTAGGGGAGATTCTCAATGAATCTAAAATGGCAGTAGATTGGTTTGGTGGAAAGAGCTTATGGCTATTACATGAAATATGTGGTTGTGTATGGATGTGCATATATAGATGTATTATGCAGTTGAAGAAAAAGCAGCTAAAGAAGATAGAACTAAAAACTGGAGTGGCCTCATTTAGACTACCAGCTTAACAAGGAACATTGTCAGGAACTGGTGGAGCACAATACCCAATTTGTATGCCCCTCCTTGTGTCTTCCTTGAGCCATTTAACACCAAGGCACTGTATAATCTGAATCTGGAAATCAATCCTCTTGCCAAGCAGCTCTAAAGGGTCGATAACCATATCGTCCTCACCATAAGCCCTGTAAAACAGGAGAGGGGAATTCATTGTCTGCTAAGATACTGACTGTTGCCTTGAGGCATCATTAGTGGATGAGGGAAGGGCTGTGAGGGGAAGAGGACATACCACCAGGTCTATGGTAACGCTTGTAAGGCACCAGCAACCTGAAGGTTGGTAATTATAACCTCACCACAGTGGTCTCCAAACTTTTGTGATCACTCCCCCCACCCATTCCCTACTTAGCACAGTGCCTAGCACATAGTAAATGCCTGATAAATGCATTTTTAGCCATTCAAAAACATGCACACTTAATTAGAAATTATATGTACTACTACTACATTGATAATTATGTACATTATAAAACACATTTTAAAGGATGAGCTGAAGATGAAATAATATTTGATCCTTGAGGCAATAGGAAGCCACTAGCACTTACTGGTCTGAACTAGAGTAGTACTTGTGTAAGTGAAGAGAAGGGGAATAGATGAAGGAGCTATGTAGGTACCATCTGTAATACTTGACAACTGATTGGCAATGGAACATAAAGGAACGTGAGGAGTTGAGGATAATGGTGCTCTAAATAGAAATAAACAAGCTTAGGAAATAGGTTTGGGAGAGGAAAGGTAATTTATTATTTTTAAATATTTTTTCTCTCCATTACATGTAAAAACAATTTTTAACTTCTGTAAGTTTTGCATTCCAAATTCTAGTCCCTCTGCCTAGGAGCACAGAACCTCCCGAGGGGTGCCTGCTGAAGCCACAAGGTGATCTGGGGAGCAGGGCATTGGTATGTTAAGGGGCTAGGTGTGAATTTCACATGCATAGTTGTTGGTATAGTTGCACAGATTACTGTTAGGTTATAAGTGTTCTGAGAAGTTAATTCCCAGAGCAGTCGGGGCCACATTGAAAGCTTGCATAACCACGGGACGCAGCACAGAAAACACTCATGACTGGCTCTCATAGAGATGGCGGGATGCTAGCTATCAATCAGTCACCTCTGGGGTCACCCCATGGCCTTCACAGGATGTAGGGCCTCTAGTATGGAGACAGCTGAACTAGACCACCTAGCTGACCCCATTCAGAGGCCAAAACAGGTTACTAAGGATAAATTTCATATGAGAGGCATTAAAGATAAGCATTATTAGAAATAGAGGTGGATTGATGGAAAGCAATTGGTTTGGTTGAATGCTACACTGGCATCCACAGAATATTAAGAGAGCCAGAAGAAGGCCTCCATCACATTGGAAAGATCCTCTGCAGGTCAGTTTTTTTTTAAATGTAGAGAATTACATGAGAAAAGATAAAGGGTAGTAACAGATGGACAACCTGAGAAGTGCACTAAGATGCTAGAGGCACAAGAACAAGAGTAAGGCTTCTGGGGTACTAGGTAAATTCTCGGTGGGAAGTCTGAGACAAAACACGGACCAGCTTCTCAGGATGGGGTAAGAATGGGGAGCCAAGGTCTTGAGGAAGGCGGCACCTACACTGACTGGCAGCATGGATAGCAAAAATGCTAACAGGAAATCAAGGGTCCATCAGAGTATAAGGAATCATGCTTATTCTTTTAAAATGCCTGTGCTGATCTAGCACTGGGACATGAGGCACTTGTAGACGACTGTGCCCTCATGACTGTTTTGGGCGTGCTTGGTGGTCTTGAAGGAGAGTTCAACCTTCAGTTTCCTAGGACACTAGTAATTGTTAGATTGCAACAGCTCTGCACGCATAGAGCTAGGTCACTGATGGGACTTTAAAATCATGTGGCTACTGTTTTAACTTGAACAACTCACAGCTTTTTGTTGCGCAGAAATAAAGGAAAATCAGTAACAATAACATTTTGGATTTATGCGAGCATTTGGCACTGCTACTGATAAGACGGCATCTCAGTCCTCACTGACCTTTTTTGTGCTATCCATCAAACATGTCAAGTTGATAAGGAAATATAATCCTTTTGTTGCTTCTGTTGACAAGGAAATGGAGTCATAGATGTTACTTGACAGACCCAAAGTCATCTAATAAGTTACTTGTATAACAAGTATTTTTACTTCTCTGAGGTGGCTAGGTTTCACAGTAAAGTCCTGGGCATGGAGTCAGAAAGACCTGAGTTCAAATATGGCTTCAAACATTTACTAGCAGTGTGACCCTGGGCAAGTCACTTAACCCTGTTTGACTCAGTTTACTCATCTGTAAAATAAGCTGGAGAAGGAAATGGCAAACCAGAATTGTTGCCAAGAAAACCCCAAATGGGGTCATGAAGAGTCAGACACAACTGAAAAAATGAACAAAGTTCTATTCTAGCCCAGTACCATTTGTGTTAGCAGGCATGTTAGCATTAACATCAGTTAATGCATGATTAAACAGGGCTCTGAGTATAGAACCTTTACCAAGAGACCCTACTGCCTCCTGTGAATTTTCCAAATATTAGTAGAAAACTTTCAAAAGAAGGAAAGAAGAGATGTGAGGAAGAAACTCACTCTCCTGTTCTGGAACATGGGATTATGTTGATGAGCACGACGGCCTCTTCTAGCCCTTCAGAGTTCAGAAGTTCTGCCTGCTCTTCAAGTTTCATGCAGTAAGCAAGAGCCTGGAGCCAGACGTGAGCTGATCCCAAATGAATGGCCTCGACAGGATCCCAGAATGGGTCATCTTCTTGAGCTACGTGGATGTCTTCTCCGTCCACAAAGCGCTGGTAAATTTCCTCCATTAGGTATTTCCTGTTGATAAACTTGGCTTTAGACCACATCCACACCTGGAAATGCAAAGTAAGATCAGTAACATTTTAATGATTTTTTTATTTTTAGCACTCGAGGATCAAACTGTTTTAATCTGGCTGGATGGATATTGTGTTCTCAGGTAATCATGCTGGAGAAGGAAATGGCAAATCACTCCAGTATCTTGGCCAAGAAAGCCCCAAAGGAGGTCACAAAGAGTGAGACGCGACTGAAAAACGACCCAACAACAACCCTTCAAATAAACAAAAAAATAGGAAATTGGGTAAAAAGCATTTGCTCCCAGGAAAACATTTTCTTTTCTTTTTTCTGTTTTGTTTTGTTTGCCTGGATGGGGGAGGGTAGATAGCCTCCTTTCTTCTGAGATACAGATTAAACTCCCCTTTGTACTCCTTGCTTAGTCCTCCAAGTCAGTCCCACCATTCTGAATGTCTAGTATGTAGGGCCTCCATCACCTTTTGAGTAGATTCTTCAGTTTATCTTTTTGTTACCTTTTGCTCACCTACATTTATTGTTATTCTCCGCTTCCATGGATGAGGGGAACGTTTTCTTTTCTTTTTTTTTCGTTTTTTTTCATTTTTTCTTTTTTTATTTATTAATTTTTTTTATTTTTTAGTTTGCAACAAACAGTTCTACATAATTTTGAGTTCCAGATTTTCTTCTCTCCCCAAGAAGGCATGGAATCACATATAACCTCCATGTATAACTTGGCATTGAATTAATTTACACACTAGTCACATTGTGGAGAAGAACAATGACCAATGGAATGACTCATGAGAAAGAAGAAATAGAATCAAAAAAAAACAAAACAAAACACAACCCAACAACAAATACAAAAGAGAGAAAAAAAAAGTGTGGAGGGAAAAAGGCGAGTATGAAGTGTGCCTTGATTTGCATTCATACTTCGTAGTTCTTTCTCTGGATGTAGGTAGCCCTCTCCATCATGTATCCTTTGGAGCTGTCTCTGCATATTGTGTTGCTGAGAAGAGCAAAGTCTGTCAGGGTTAGTCATCACAGAATCAATATAGCTGTGGTTGTGTATAATGTTCTTCTGGCTCTGCTCCGCTCACTCAGCATTATGTCATGTAGGTTCTTCCAGGTTGTTATGAAGTTCGTATCATCCCCATTTCTTATAGCACAATAGTATTCCATTACCTTCATATACCACGGCTTGTTCAGCCATTCCCCAACTGATGGGCATCCCTTTGATTTCCAATTCTTAGCTACCACAAAAAGAGCCGCTATAAATATTTTTGTACATATGGGTCCTTTTCCCACTTGTGTGATCTCTTTGGGATACAACCCTAGGAGTGGTATTGCTGGGTCAAAGGGTAGAGGGGAACGTTTTCAAATGAAGCACGTCACCTACAAATGAACGTTCATGCCTTCCCCATGCAGCCTCACCTCCTGAGTCTCTCTGTTGGTCACCTTCACTATGACTTCCTTTTGCAGATCATAACCTTTAGAATCGGATGATGCCAAATTCTTCACTTTTAGCTCCAATTTAAGCCCCTAGAAAAAGAAACACTTTTCAGAAGGCTATTCTAACTTCATCAGGCTTCAGGATATATTCTCTATCATTTTATCTTTCCACATACAGCCAAGAAATAAACTTTGTGAAGTGTGCTGGCCTAAACATTTTATTGCTGCTCAAGGGAAAAGGGGGTGCATGCAAACAGGTCGAACCCAAACTTCAGCAAATCTTTCATGTTAGTGCAATTCATAAGGATAGATCAGTCAGGTTCTACTTCTTGCTCTGACACAGATTACCTGTGTGACCTTGAACAATTTCTGGGGTCCTGTTTCTTCTTTAAAATGAGAGATTCTACTAAATGGTCACTAAGGTTTCTTTCAGCTATAAATACATGACCTTATTAAACCAAGGATATTCTTTTAATACCAACTCTAGTTTTATTCTGTCTTTTGAGGCTGGATTTCCCTATCTTACCCAGACTGGAATTGCAGTGGCTGGCTCCACTGCTGATCATCATGGAAGCCTGGAGCCACTCCCTTCCTGGTCTGAGCCAGATCACCCATGCTTAGGGGAAGCCTGGTGGCCCTCTCTCCACCTCCTAGGGTCTCTTCACCGCACTGCTGCCCGGACCGCCTGAATTCAAGCCAAATGCTAGCCTCAGCCTCCCAGCTGTAGTTTAAGAGTCTTAGCAAAGGGATCACACTCATCGACAATCCTACTGAATCTCTCTGGAGATTCTATGCTTTTACCAGAGCAGCAGTCATGACACAGTCTTCATGGAAGATGGGAAAATCAAGAGATTCTGAATCTCTGAGGTGTCTGTTGTAACAATCCAGCTAACAGCTGCTGGGGGGCCGGGGGCGGGGCGGGATGTAAAACCAACAATGACAACGACCAGCTCACAGAACACTGCAAGCCCAGGTTCTTTTGATCTCAACATTAAGGGGTTAACAATCTTACTTTAATCCAACATACAAATATCATTCACTTAGTTCAGGGGAAAAAGCCAGCACCCTGAACTTCGGAGCAAATACAAACAAATTACAAACATCAACAGACAGACCTTGTCTGATTCAAATTTCAATGCACAGTTTACCAGGGTTTAACAAAGTCTGAACATCCAGGTTTACAAGCTGGAGGGCTCTTACCTCCAGCTGCCCGGAGTCTCCACATCAGCACATGGCCAAGAATGAGAGCCCTAAGCAAATAGCTCTGTCTTCTCTTTTTATGCACTCTTTAGCCATCATCAAATGTCATCTGAGCAACCAGAACTTAAGCTTACTATTGGCTCTGGAGTTAGCAACTCCCCTTAGGACCCATGTGACCTAAAGTCATCACAAAAATGCGACTTAAACCCACATGGTCTCTGATGTCACAAACATGTCACTCAAACCCATGTAAACTAGGCTTTCCCTTGAGGCAAGGAGGTCATCAAGGACTCCTAATTTAATCAAGAAAATACAGGCCAAACTCTTCAAGGACACTTGGTTGAATAAGTGCTAAGAGCCCATCACTGTTTAAACTTAAAATATTGCTCCATGTTCAGTTCACTCTAATCCAAGTGGTTTTGAGTTGTCTTCTTTTTGGATACAGGAATCTATATGGATCTCATAGAATTACAGATTTAGAGGCAGAAAGGGGTCTTGGAAGTAATCAAATTCAAATCCCCTCATTTTATATGTGAGGAGACTGAGGCTGATCAAGGTTAAGAGACTGGTCCAGGATCACCCAGCTAGTAAATATCTGAGGCAGGATTTGAACTCAGGTCTTCCTGACTCAAAGCCCAGTGCTGCTTTACTTTCTGTGACACCTAATTGCCTACACCTATGGGATGTGTGTGTAAATAAAAGGCATACCCAGAAAAGGACTAACCAAATTAAAAGTATTTGAGGACAAGTAAAGGGATACTAGTTGGGTTACACCAGCATTGGTAAATTACCTTCATCAGTTCTTCACTCATTTGATTTGCTTCTGCGACCAAGGGTATCAATTTAATATAATCCTGGAATACAGCCAGAACACTGGGATCAACTTTCCCATCTTTATTATTTATAGCACCTTTTAGGAAACAGAAATTAAATAAAAATTAAATGAACTTTCATTTGTTATTTTTAATAGCATTTTTAGCATTCATTTTTATGAGATTTTGAGTTTCAAATTTTTCTCTCTCCCTTCCTCCCCTCCCCTCTTCTGAAAATGATAAGCAGTTTGATATAGATTATACATGTGCTATCATGTAAAACATATTTCCCTATTAGCCACACCTGTGAAAGAAGAAACAGAACAAAAGGAAGAACCCATTAGAAAGAATAAAATGAGTGAAAAAAATATGCTTCAACCTGCATTCAGAGTCCATCAGCTCTTTATCTGGATGTAGATTGCATCTTCCTTTGTGAGTCCTTTGTATTTCTCTTGGATCATTGTGTTGCTGAGAAGAGCGGAGTCATTCATAGTCGATCATCACACAATGTTGCTGATATTGTGTACAATGTTTCCTGGTTCTGCTCATTTCATTTTGTATCAGTTCACACAAGTCTTTCCAGGTTTTTCTGAAATCTGCCTGTTCATCATTTCTTATTGCACAATAATATTCAACTACATTCATATACCACATCCTGTTCAGCCATTTCTCAACTGATGAGCATTCCCCTCAGTTTCCACTATTTTGCCACCACAGAAAGGGCAGCTGTAAATATTTTTGCACAGGTAGGTCCTTTCCCCTTTTTTTGATCTGTTTGGGATACAAACCTAGTACTGGTATTGCTAGATCAAAGGGTAGGCACAGTTTTGTTGTCCTTTGGGCATAGTTCCAAATCACTTTCCAGGACTGTTGGATCAGTTCACAACTCCACCAACAGTGCATTAGTGTCCCAATTTTCCCACATCCTCTCTAACATGTATCATTTTCCTTTTTTGTCATATTAGGCAATCTGATAGGTGTGAGGTGGTACCTCAGAGTTGCTTTAATATAATTTGCATTTCTCTAATCAAAAGTGATTTAGAGTACTTCTTCATATGCCTATAGATAGCTTTGATTTCTTTGTCTGAAAACTAACTGTTCATATCCTTTACATTTATCAATTGAGGAATGGTTTGTATTCTTATAAATTTGACTCAGTTCTCTATATATTTAAGAAATGAGTATTTTATCCGAGGCACTTGATGTAAAGATTATTTCCCAGCTTTCTACTTTCCTTCTGATCTTGGTCACATTGGTTTTGTTTGTGCGAAAGCTTTTTAATTCAATATAATCAAAATTATCTATTTTATATTTTATAATGCTCTCTATCTCTTGTTTGGTCATGAACCTGAAATTCACTTAACTTCTTTAAGAATTTGGATGCTATACCATTTGGTGCATATGTGTTCAGTATTGATATTACTTCATTGTCTATGGCACCTTTTAGCAAGATAGTTTCCTTCCTTATCTCTTTTAATTAAGTCTATTTTGCTTTTCCTTTGTCTGAGATTAGGATTATCTCTTCTTTTTTCACTTCAGCTGAACCATAATAGATTCTGCTCCAGCCCCTTATCTTTACCCTGTGTGTGTGTCTCTGCTTCAAGTGTATTTCATGTAAACAATATATTGTAGGATTCTGGTTTTTGATTCACTCTGCTATCCACTTCCATTTTATGGTGGAGTTCATTCCATTCACATTCACAGTTATGATTACTAACTGTATATTTCCCTCCATCCTATTTTTCCTCCTGTTTTTCCTCTCTCTCTTTTTATTCTTTCTCTGCTTGAGAGTGTTTGCTTCTGTCTACCACTCCCCCCAGTCTGCCCTCTCTTCTGTCAGTCCCCACTCCCCCTTTACTTAATTTTCTCCCCTCCTACTTTCCTTTTGGATAAGAAAGATTTCTATATTCAACTGATTGTGTGTATTATTTTGTCTTTGAGCCAATACTGATTAAAGTAAGATTCAAATGATGCCCATTGCCCACGCTTCCATCTTTCCTTCCATTGTAATAGATTTTGTGCACCTCTTCATGTGAAATAATTTATCCCATTCTCTTTCTCCCTTCCTTCTGCACCCAGTGTACTCCTTCTTAATTATTTTTTATGTTATTCCCTCAAATTCACCTTATACCCATCTCCTCTGTTTCTGTATGTTCCTTCTAACCGTACTATTAGTGGTACAATTTTTAAGAATTACAAATATCATCTTCCCATGTAAGGATGTAAACAGTTCAGCTCCACTGAATCCCTTATGTTTTCCTTTCTCTTTTTGCCTTTTTAGGCTTCTCTTGGGTCTTCACATTGGAGGTCAAATTTTTTGTTCAGTTCTGATCATATGAAAGCTTGAAATCCTTCTATTTCACTGAATGACCATTTCTTGCCCTTGGCATATTATGCTTAATTTCAGCAGGTAGGAGATTCTTGGTTGTAGTCCTAACTCCTTTGCCTTCCAGAATATCGTGTTGTCCCATTTTTTAATGTTGCAGATGCTAAGTCCTGTGTAATCCTGATTGTGGCTCCCTGATATTTGAACAGTTTTTTTTCTGGCCACTTGCAGTATTTTTTCCTTAACCTGATAGTTCTGTAACTTGGCTATAAAGTTCCTTGGAGTTATTATTTTGGGATCTCTTTCTCAAAGCGATCAATAAAATTTTCAATGCCTATTTTGCCCTCTGGTTCCAGGATATCAGGGCAGTTTTCCTTGATAATTTCTTGAAAGTTGCTGTCCAGGTCCTCCTTTTGATTATGGCTTTCTGGGAGTCTGATGATTCCGACATTGTCTCTCCTGGATCTATTTTTCAGGCTAGTTGTTTTCCCATGAGGTATTTTACATTTTCTTCTAATTTTTTCATTCTTTTGAATTTATTTGGTTGTTGGTTTGTTGTTTGTTAGTTGGTTTGATTGGTTGTTGATGTCTCACAGAGTCATTAGCTTCTACTTTCCCAATTCCAACTTTTGAGGAGTTGTTTTCCTCAATTCGTTTTTGTGCTTTCTTTTCTATTTGGCCAATAGTACTTTTTAAGGAGTTGTTTTCTTCAATGGATTTTTGTGTCTCTTTTTTCATTTGGCCAATTCTACTTTTTAAGCAGTTGTTTTCTTTTTCCAAGCTACTGATTCTTTTTTCAGAATTCTCTTGTATCATTCTCTTTTCCCAATTTTTCTTCTATCTCTCTTCTATGATTTTTAAGCTCCTTTTTGAGCTCTTTCATGAGTTCTTTCTGGGCTTGAGACCACTTCCCATTTTTCTTTGGGGTTTTGCCCACAGGTGTTTTGACATTGTTTTCTTCTTCTGAGTCTTGAGCTTTCCTATCACTATAATAACTTTCTATGGTCAGATTCTTTTTTTGTTGTTTTTTGCTTATTTTTTTGCCTTTTTCCTTTCTTTTAAATTTGAGCTCTGCTCCTGGGATGGAGGGGCACTGTCTCAAGCTTTTTGTGCCAGGGTCTATAGGCCCTGGCTGTTTATCTGGTGCACTGATATTGCCCCGAGGTCCACAGGGGACCACCGTGTCTGGTGTTGTGCTGAGGGGATGGGGTAGGAGGTGACTGGTGCTGCTGGAGGCCATAGGGGGTCTGTCAGCTTACCTAGCGCCATGCTAAGGCTGGTGCGGCGTTTCTGTGTTTCCCTGAGGATACACTGAAGCACGTGGCTGGGACGCTGAAGCATGCTGGAGGCTTCTGGTTTGCCCAAGGCTAAGCAGAAGCAAATGGCAGGAGCCTGGCACTGGCAGATGCCTGTTTGCTTAGTAAAGGAACTCCTCTCAGAAATGCTGCCTCGATGGGGCTTCTCAGAGCACTGCAGTTTCCAGTGGTAAAGGGATCAGCTATGCTGAGAATGGACAAAACTGGAGGTATGTGTGGGAGGTTGGGGGCGGGACAGGAGGGCTTTATAGACAGGGCTAAGGAAGACCGAAAAAGGAGATAGAGGGTAATAGTCACAGTCAGATGTTTACAGTTTTGCAGAGACAGCCCACAGCTTGGGCACATTCCTGTGGGCTGCCAAGTGATGGCAAGAGACTGCTAAAAGAGGGTCTTGGGAGAGATCCCACTACTTCAGGGCTTTCATGGCTTTGATTCCTCCAGTGGCTCAGCTAGGGAGGGGGAGGGGCAGAACAG
>CM053626.1:231662206-231757473 GCA_028646595.1 Phalanger gymnotis
AAAACCAGTCGTAGGCCACAGTCAGATAGAGGATCTCAGAAGGCTTCAGGGTTGCATAATCAGTCCTTCTGCCCACAAGAAGGGAGACAGAGGCGTTTGCTTCAGCATCCGTAGGGTTGGCTTCTACCTGTTTGCCCAGAGCTACAATGAAGCACATGGAGGTCTGGCCACTGGAGCATGTGGCAGTTCTCAGAGCTGGAGTCTGCCAGTTCCCCTGGTTATGCTGAGGCATATAGGGGAGGCTGGCGTTGGTGCTTGCCTGCTCCACTGCAGTGGGGTTCAGCTTCTACCACTGGTTTGCTGAGGTGGGGCTTGCTGCTGGCTTGCTGGGACACATCCTGTCCTGAACTGAGCTCCCCTATTACCTTAGTGAGAGAGACCTTTCCTGCCAATCTTACATGTTTCTTGGGCTCGAAGATTGTTTCATTTGACTTTTCACTGGTTCTGCTGGGTTGTTTTGGGGTGCTATTTTATGGTCGTTTGGATGTAAATATGGGAGAGTTACAGTGATTTACTGCTTACTCCACCATCTTGGCTCCTGGAAGTCAATCAACTTTCCTTTAGCAAGTATCAGAGTTCAAAAGACTTTTCCATTCATTCATTCATTCATGTATGCCAAGAGTACCTGCCAAGTGAAAGTCTCTCTGCTGAGTACTCCCTGAGAGACAAAGATGCCTAAGGTATTGGTCCTGTGTTCAAGGAATCTACTGTTTAACAGTAATTTTCTGATCGAGATACCATATACTTTCTTGGTTTTAATGAAACTATGTTCACACAGCTTCTCAATGTACATAACCAAAAAACCGTCCCTGCCCTCCAAATTTTACATTCTCATGAGGAGCATTATATGTAAACAGACAAGTAAATAGAAGATGAGTCTAAGACAGAGAGAGAGCAGAGGGGGATGAGCGAAGGCTTCCTGTAGTGGAGATGCTACCCGAGCTGAGCCCCAAAGAAAGAGGAAGAGGTCAGAAGGAAGGTCACAGCAGGAAGGGCATGGCCTGTGGAAGACGGAATGCTGAGTTCATGGAACAATAAATAGCACAATCGATGTGGAATATGAAGCACATGTCCACTTTGTCATTCATTACCCCAGGGAGAGAAGCAAAGATAAATCAGAGTATTTTGCCAGTGAAAAACATTTGGAGGTAGGAGGGAGAAATTACTTTGGATGATTTATGAATATTCATTATCCGATAAGCACCTTATCTCTATTATTCACTACCATGGGTACCACCATTTTACCAGGCAAACTAATGGTGTTTGTCTTTTTTTATGAAGGAAAGGCAGCTTTCGATGTAATATAAAAAGTATTGGATTTGAAGCAAGAACATGAGTTCAAATCCTGGCATCCTGAGACAACTCACTTAACTTTTCAGAGCCTCAGTTTCCTTATCTATGAAAAGAGAGGCTGGACTGCATTGGGACTGTGGACCATTTCTCAGAATCGTGTTTTTAAATGCATAGGATTACAAAGAAACTAAAAGTTAGTGAAAATAAAGATGTATTTTTTCCCCATCCAAGTTCATGAACACCAGGAAATCTAAAGAGCCTGTATACGCCGTGCAAATCTACCTCTGTTCCAGGAGAGACATATGATGGAGGTGACAGTTTTTGGGGAGCGGATGAGGATACTTGTAACATAGACAGTGAAGTCAAGTCAACACTCTGAAAACATCAAAAGTAAGCTTACCAAGCTTATCTACACTAACTCCCTCTGCTGCTGCCAGCTCAGACTGAAAGAAGTCATAATCGAACCTGGCCCAATCGTCGTTGCTACGTTCAGCAGGAAATCCAATGTAGAGGTAGGCACTGTTGGATCCCAAAATCACTCGGTCCTAGGGAAAAGATAGTGGCTTAACAGATCCCAGCATCCCTCATGATATTAAACATCACTGTTTTGAGAAGGAATTATAATTCTACCACAAGCCTGGAGCAGGGTATGAGTCCAAAACAGGAACAGGGATGAAGTGCTGATTTTTTTGATATAGGGAACTCCCAGATGGGGAAACACCCTCTACCAATGCAAGTTGTCACTTTCTCTGTAATTTATAGCATTAGAAAATTAACTAGAGCACTGAAACATTAAGTGATTTATCCAGGGTCCACACAATATGTGTGGAAGAGAGTCAGGGTGGTATAATGTTTAGAGAACTGGCGCTAGAACCATGAAGACCAGGAAGGCTTGTCTCACATATACTTGAATGCCAGTGTTATATAGGAAAAAAGAACAAACTTTTCACAAACTCGAAGGATAATAATAACATAGGATAGTAAGGTCAGGTCACACCTTTATAAGAATGTGCCACATAGTCCCAGAAGAATCTGTGCTTGTAAAAATAATAACTCACATTTTTACAGCACTTAAAGTTTTATAAAGCACTTTTTAGAATCTCCCCCTGCCCCAACACTCCCTTCAAAAACATCATATCTTGGATCTGAAGTATCATAAAACTTCTGAGTTGGAAAGAATTTCACGAGCATCTAATCCAGGAGTGGGGAACCTGCGGCCTCAAGGCCACAGGATTCCCACACCTAATTCCAACTCCCCAGAGAGATGAAGTGAAACATGGAGAGTCCTATAACCGGGTGATAGGAAATGCAGAGCTAGAACTCAAGTCCTTTTCCAAGGCTCTTTCTATTACATCACCGTATCTCTTTTTATTTCTCTTAACCCCTTACAATCCAGTTTTTAACCTTATCTTTCTACCAAAATTGCTCTCTCCAAAGTTACTAAGGATTTCTTAGCTGCCAAATCCAGCGGCCTTTTCTTAGTCCTCATTCTCCTTGACTTCTCTGTAGCCTGTGACACTGCTGATGACTCTCTCCTCCTTCATACTCTCTTCTCTCTGGGTTTTTGGGACACCCCCTTCTCCTGGTTCTCCTCTTACCTATCTGACTGCTCCCTCTCTGCCTCCTTTGCTGGATCCTCCTCTGGATCATGCCCTCTAATTAGAGATGTCCCTCAAGATTCTCTCCTGGGCCCTCTTCTCTTCTTCCTCTTCTATTTCACTTGCTGATCTCATCTCCCATGGATTTAGTGATCATCTCTATGCTGATAATTCTCACACCTACGTACACTGCTCTGACTTCTCTGCTGACCTCCATTCTCACATCTCTGGCTGTGTTTCAGACATCTTGAACTGAATGTCTAGTAAACACATGAAACTCAACATGTCCAAAACCAAACTCTTTATCTTTAGCCTTAAATCACTCTTCCCTCCTACCTTCCCTATTACTGTGGAGGGCAACACTATCTTCCCAGTCCCTTAGGTTCACAACATAGGAGTCATCCTGGATTCCTCTTTATCTCTCAACGGCTCCCCCCCACATCCAAGCTGTTACCAGGGCCTGTTGATTCCACCTTTGCAGTATCTCTCTTCTATGGCCCCCTTTTCTCCTCTTACATTGCCACCACCCTGGTACAGCCCACATCACCTCACACCTGGACTATTGCAATAGACTTGCTGGTGGGTCGGCCTGCATCAAATCTCCCTCCATTCCAATCTATCCTCCATTCTGCCACTAAGGTAATTTTCCTAAAGCAAAGGACAGACCACATCATCGGCCTATTCAGTAAACTCCAGTGGCTTCCTCTTGCCTCCAGAATTGAATACAAAATCCTGTTTGGTATGCGAAGCCCTTCATAGCCGAATCCCCTTCTACTTTTTCAGTCTTCTTACACTTTACTGCCTGCCATGTACTCTTTGACCCAGTGATGCTGGCTTCCTTGCTGTTCCCTGAACAACACAACTCCATTTCATGGCTCTGGAAATTTTCTCTGACTGCCCCTATGCTTAAAATGCTCTCTTTCCTCATTTCTATCTCCTGGCTTCCCTGGCTTCCTTCAAGTCCCAACTAACATCCCATCTTCTACAGGATGCCTTTCCCCATCCCTCTTAATTGTAATGCCTTCCTTCTGTTAATTATTTCCTATTTATGTTTCCTCTATATTGTTTGATATATATTTCTTTGCTTGTTGTCTCCTCTATTAGATTGTGAGCCCCTTGAGAGCAGGGACTGTCTTTTGCCTCTTTTTGTATCCCTAGCATTTAGGCACATAGTTGGTGCTTAATAAATGTTTATCGACTGAATAAACAACAGAGGAATGAGTCAGTCAATAAGCAATAAGTCAGTTAAGTGCCTATTATGTTTCAATTATTCTTACATAACAGCTAAGGAAAATGAAGCTCAGCTGGTACCTTACTTTATCCAAGATCACCTGAAGAGTAGAGATGAGGGAAAGAGTTAGACCTCATCATTTACACCAGGTCTGCAAATAAGGATGCCCCCACTACTGGTACCTCACACTCTACTTTTTAAAAAAAAATAACATTTTATTTTTCCCCAATTACATGTTAAACCTATTCTTAATATTTTTTAAGTTTTGAGTTCCAAATTCTATTCTCCCTCTTTTCTCTTCCTCCTTCCATTAGACTACAAGCAATCCTCACACTCCACTTTAACAGTTCCCTATAAAATTCATGATGTACATCTCAAAAGAATAAAATTAATTTCCATGTGGTTAAGATCTTCCTTTGCTAAACACTCCAAGATCAATTAATGGGTTAAAATACTTTTACAAAATTAAACTTTTGTAGGTTAGAATGATTGAAAGGCTCAACACTTGACTGAGGGTCAAGAAAATTTAAGTTTGAGTCCCAACTCTGTCACTTACTAGTAGTATGTATGCCCTACAAGAGATGGTCATTATTCCTCCACCTGCTCATTGACTTCCTACTATTTTCATTCTCATCATTCCCAAGTTCTATGGTAATATAGGGGTGTATCTGGATATTTCCTTCATAGGGACTAAAATGACAGCATCTATTTTATTTAAAGAATTAGCTTGGAGCCCCCACTCTGAGTTATTAACTATTTAGCAAACTGGAGAAACTTCTTTTCTCATAGGCAATTTTTCATTTTCATTTTTCACTACGTGTCAAAACCTTTAATCTACCAACTAAGTTTAAGCAAATATTAAAGTTGCTAGCTAAACAATTCATTAATAATGCCAGCAATAACAACATAAAACATAATCACTTACAATGTTCTATCTGTGAGAAAGGTCACAGAGTTACCTCTACCTCATTTTAACTTCTTATTTCTGAGACACAGTCTCATCATTAAGTGTCTAGATAGCACCCCACGTTTCTCAAGCATACTTTTCTTATTTATTCATAATATAAGGGTGAAACTTAGTCTTCTTTTGCAGGCATCATCTCTAATGGTCTCTCTAGAAGAAGGGTTCTAGTCTCCCTAGAACAAGGCTGTCCAAAATGCAGCTGTCAGTGGGATTTATGCAGCCCACCTACAAGCAAAAAATTCATATAAATGCTTCAAGTAAACAAAGCCTAATTACGGCAGAGCTCTCACTAAAATGGCTAATCAAAATATTATTGTCTATTGTTTCAATAAAAACCTAAGGTTGGACAGCCCTGCTCTAGAACAAAGGATCCATGGACCCCTAAATGACCAGTGGATAGATTTCATGGGGGGTCAATGAATTTTTTTGTGTGCTCTGAAACATCTATTGGAATTGTTTTTCAGTATAATACAATTCCTTTGAAATCCTCTGTATTTTATTTTATGCATCTAAACATTATTCTGAAAGCATCCATATGTGTCACCAGACTGCCAAAGGGGCCCATAACACACCAAAAGTTAAGAACTGTTCTAAAACAAAAGTTAAAACTTCTTGTCTCCCACAAATCCCCCAAAGAAGGACAGTTAAATTGAGACCGATCAAGATCCAAGTTCTCCTAAAGAGACAATAACAATTTCTAGTTTCTGTAGGAGATAAAATGAAGCTGATGTCACATATAACTAGGTCATTTCATCTCCTTGACCTTTAGTTCCTCATCTGTGAAATGCAGCTTACATCATACCCCCCCACACCTTAAAGGGTCTAAGAAGCAAATGTAATATGATCTACCTAATAACAACATCCCTAAATAATATGTCTAAAAGTATACCTAAAAGAAAATATATCTAAAGTAGAAATACAATAGAGATCAAGTCATGTATTCAGGGAAATTAGGTGGCATAATGGATCAAGTACTGAAGTTGGAGCTAGGAAGACCTGAGTTCAAATCCAGCCTTAGACGCTTATTAGCTGGGTGCCCTGGCAAGTCACTTAACTTCCCTCAGGCTCAGTTTTCTCATTTGTAAAATGAGGACTTACCTCTCAGGATTATTGGGAAGACAAAATGAAATGACATTTGTAAAGTGCTTTGCCAACCTTGAAGCTGCCGCTGCTCCTATACAGCACCTCTCTTTTTGGGAGCCAGAAAACATGTCAACCCGAACCTTATAGATTTAGGTCTATTTATCTATCCATTCATTTATTCATCTATCTGTCTATTATCTATCTCTCTATTCATCCATTTACTCATCTATCTTTCTGCTTGATTGTTCATTTATCTACTTGTTTGTGGATGGATAGATTACCAAATGCTGTAGCTTCGTCTTTGTAACTGTTGGCACACCGTTGACAACAACTCTGCACTGGTTCTGTGGAGTCACCGTCACTTCTCCATCCATGTTGGTGAATGTGGCATGTTTATCAGAGATTCTGCAGGGACAGAAGATTTATGGATCACCAATAAGCGATCATGGAAAACAAAAGAAGGAGAGTCTTTTTCCATTCCTCAAAGCCAAAAAAAAAAAGCCTTTACACGTTAGGGGGAAGGTCAAATGAAGACGGAACAACAGCAGCAGCAGCTAGCATGTGTGTGCGGATCTAAGGTTTGCAAAAACACTTCACCAATATCATTTTATTTTGTCCTCACGACTGTGGGAGGTGGGCACTATTATTATCCTCATTTTACTGACGAGGAGACTGAGGCAGATAGCGAGAGGTAAGTTACTTGCCCAGGATCACACAGCTAGAAAGTGTCTGAGACCAAATTTGGACTCAGATCTTCCTGACTCCAGGTCCCACCCTCCATCCATTGTGGTACCTTCTTACCTACAACGTATTTATTCTGTGATTCCTGAGGATAAAGACTAACACTTGTGCCCATAGAAGAATGGCATGTGTTACAAAGTGGAAGGGTCCAATATAAACAGATATTAGTTATAGGAATAGAGATTTTTCAGTTTTGAGAAAAGGGAAAGAATCAGGAATCAGACCCATGATTTCATGGGTTCAGGGAACTCCCAGATGAGGAAATTCCTTCTACTGATATAGGTTTGCACCTTCTTTTGCTACTTGGCCCCTCAGACAACTGGGCCAGATCTCCTTGACTTCAAGGCTAGTTCTGTACTGGGCCATATTGCCTCTCTTTGCCTTGTTATTTCTAAATAAATAAAATTTAGTCTGTCTCTGAGTCAGTATTCAAAGTCTTTTTAGCTGGGTAGGAACTGTAAATACCAACTGTATTGCCATAACCGTTAGGAATCTAAGTTACTTCCACAATGAGATCTCACAGGACTTTTATGGAGAATGTGTGTGTGTGTGTGTGTCTGTATGAAATTCTACAATACAGAGGATGGTGACTAACTTTTTCCATCCTCACTGAACACAGATAAACTATATCAGGTTGGATTTCTGTTAGAGAAAAGGAACAACTTCCTGGTAGTTTGGATTGGTAACTACTGGAATGCGCTATTAGGAAAGGTTATACAAGTTGCATGAGACCTTCCTTCCTTTAGGGCAGGGAGATGGACGAGACAGCTCCTCAAAGCCCCCATCTAGGCTGAGGAATTAATAACTCTAATACTGAATAAAGGTGCAGATTCTTAGAAACTTACCCCAATCCTTGAAGGATAATTTTATTTGAAGCTGCTTGACCGACATCAGATGAACCTGAAAAATATGAAAACATCTCGTTTTTAAAATGATAGAGAACAAAGCAGAACCAAAAGAACAACATGTGCACAAGTCTGTGAAAGGAGACGCTTTGAAATGGCAACAATACTCAAATGAGTAACAGTAATAGCATTTAAAAAGAATGGCAAGAAGCTTGGTTTGTTGTCACAAAACAAACACAACTGCTGAGGCCTAAGGCCGTAGTCTCCATGGCTTTTCATGGTGCTGTTTTCAGGGTGTAAATTGTGGGGGAGTCAACAGGGATTCTGCACATTATAGAATGTGCCGAAACAAAGTTTATCAATAATGTTTTTCAAAAGTAAAAAGAAAACCCAAGTGGCTGATGGTATAACTTTTTTTTCTATCTACTTTTTTGTTTTTTAGATTTTTTTTAGGGTTCATTGTTGTTATTGGTTTTTAGACTAGGTCTAACCAACTCATTCAGATGAGGAGTATTAACAGCCGCTCTTAGCTTTTTCAGCTGATTGACATGAGCCAGTCAACAAACATTTATTTAGCGCCTACTATGTTTTAGGCCCTGTTCTAAGTGCTGGGATACAAAGAAAGACAATCCTGGCTCCCAGGGAGCTCACAGTCAAAAAGGGGTGACAACATTCAAACAAGTAGGTACTATATAAAGATATATACAAGATAAATTGGACATAATCAACATTTCTTTTCTCTTTTTTATACCCACAAAGAGGTAATTGTCTCAGGGTGCAGACTGAAACATAAGTTTTTTGGACTTGGCCAATTTGGGAATTTATTTTGCTTGACTATTGATTTTTTTTTTAAATAAGGGCTTTTTCTTTTTCTTTTTTTCCTCCAATTGGATGGGGAACTGGGTGGGTGAATAGATTGTTGTCAATTGAAAAAAAAATAACTCAAGAACAGAGATCATTGGCTACTTTGTGGTGAAAAGTTTCCGTTGAGTGATGAGGTCATAAGCCAGATGCCAAGATTTTAGAAGCAAGTGAGAAAAGAGGAAGTGGAGGCACCTAGTACAGGTACCTTTCTCAAGTTTACCTGAGAAGGATAGGAGAGATATAGGATGACAGCTAGTGACAATGGTCAGATCAAGTGAGCATTTTTTAAGAGTGGTGAAATACTGGCCCATATGTAGAAAGCAGCAGAGAAGGAGTCAGGAAGATAGGGAATGACCAAAAGGAGGGCGGGCATTCTTCTGAAAAAGCTGGGATCTTCTCATACCCCAAGGCCACACTTACTATCCCCTGTCTCTCAGAAAATGGTCAATCTCACACAACTATTTCACTGAGGAAATCAAGGCTATTTGCCTTCAGCTTTTTCATCTTCTTGACATCACACCTCAAAACCGTTTTAAATCGTGACTCATCCTCCTTACTTTGCTCCAGGCTGACAAAGAAACAGTCTTTCTCCTTGTCAAGGCCGAGGTCAAAATTTCTACTTCTGTTCTTGTTCTTACTTTCCTCCCACCTTCTCTGGAAGCCTGCCCTCTCAATCATTCCCTCCAACCTTTCACCCCTATTGCCTACAAAAATGCCTAAGTCTCTTCTATTCTTAAAAATCCTTCCTTTAATTCAGCCACTGATATAAGCTATTATCTCTTTTCTCTTTCATATCATTGCTAGGTCGCTAGAAAGAGCTGCCGACTTTACTTCCTATACTTCTCCATCCCCCACTAGGTCTCCATCACTCACCATTTAACAAGGGGCTTCAGAACATACTGCTTGACTGACTGTCTCTTCAAGATTGCCAAAGATCTCATAAATTTAATGAATCTCTCAAATTCAATGTTTTTCCCCCTTTATAATCCTCTTTTTAGCTCTTCACCCTGCTGACCACCCACTCCCCCAGATGGTCTCTTCCATTGGCTCCATTTCTCCTCTTGGTTCTCCTCTTACCTGCACAACAACTCCCTTTCAGTTTCCTTTGCTGATTCATCACCATCTTCCTCGTCCCTAAGCATGGGTGTTGCTTAAACTCCTATTCTGGGCCTTTTTCCATTCTGCTTCTATGCTTTCTCTTTTGCTGATATCGTTACGTAGCATCTTTTGTCAGACACCTCCCAAATCTATATATCTAATTCTAATCTCTCTCTTGAACTCTAGTCCTACCCAGAATCACATAATTCTGCAAGTTTGTTTTTATCCTAGAGGCAATAGGAAACACCTAAGATTTTTAAGTGGGTGAGACCTGTGTCATGGAAATATTATTTTGGCAACGGTGTAAAATGCATACAGGTGTGATCCTGGTACTTAAGACCTTCCACAAGTTGATTCTAGCACACTTTTCCATTATTTCTCATTGTTCCCTTTCACATACTCTATGTTTCACGCAAAATGGATCCTCCTCAAAATTGACATTCCATCTCCACACCTCATATACTATACGGGGCGGGGGTGGGGTTGTGGTGGAGAGGAAAACGATAAGTCAAGTACTAAACTCACAGATGAAGAAGTAAATGAGCAGAACCAGGAAAACAATTTATACCACAATACTGTAAAACAAGCTACTTTGAGAAGTGTGACAATTATGATCAATACATTCGTGAATCCAGAGGACCAATGATGAAACATGCTATCCATGACAGAGAGGTGATGGATATAAAGTGCAGAATGAGACATATATGTATATATATATATACACATAGATACATATACTTGTATGTATCTATGTGTATATATATATACATGTGTATGCATATATGTTTGATATAGCCATTGAGGTTGAGGGAATTTATTTTGCTTGACATATCTACTACAAGAAAAAATTTTTTCAATAGGATGGGCAGAGGGAGAGATGATAATATTAATTAAAAAAAAGAAAAGAGGGGGCATACAACAGAAGTGGAATGTTGCATATACTTTGAGATAGGGCCTCTGTATTATTAGTTTTATTTATTTTTCTTTGCTGCAAAAGATTACTCGTGGAGTGGGGGTAATCTATAAATGAATGTAATGTTAAAACAAGGTACATCAACAAAACTTTAAACAAGAAAGAAAGGAAGACAAATGACCTCAAGTCCTGCAGATGCCAACAACAAGGATTTGGATAAGGTAAGGCAGAGAGATGAAGTGAAACTTAGCTAACAACTAGATGAAAGAATGTAGTTATTATTAATAGCTGCAAGAGTTAAGAACATTGGGTACCCCCAGAAAAATATTAAGTTAAATACCGGCTTGAATGAAATGCTTGAGAACTCCTGTGAGTTGTGGGTCCTCATTGACATTGAAGAGGTAAGGGAGAGCCTTTGTCATCTGCCGTTCCTAGAAAGGAAACCGGGGTTAGTGGTGCCATTGAGAACACCTCAGTATCAGGCTACTTTTTCTGTCTACTTCCCTTGAAAATGACACCATTTATTTACCTTAAAGAACATAGGACAACACTATAATTTAACCAAATCCAGAAGACAGAAAGAGGCAAAAAAGTTTTTAAAAAAGTAGTCCCTTTGGATAAGGAAACTTGCATTATGCCAAGTAATTATGTTCTTTTTTTCCCTGTAGACCATGATAAAAATTCACACTCCATCAAAGTGAAGCTTTCATCACTGGGAACCACCCAGTTAGGGTTAGTTCCAAGACATTACCTGGTCCAGACAATCAGGAATGACATTATTTGGTCACCTGAGGCCACAGGCTGGCATACTGAAAATCATCAAATTGGACAGTGATAAGTGACAATCTAGATTTCTTCATATAATCTTTTTTGACAAGATAGGGAATTTTTACTGCCTTGAGGATAAAATAGAAACTCTTCAGCTTGGTATTTAAGGCACTCCATAATCTACTTGCAATCTACCTTTGTGGCCTCATCTCACATCACTCCAAATCTCTCTTCTCCTTGAGCCTCCTACAACACACTCTTCAATCTCTGCATCACCTTAACAGAATCGTTTTGCCAGGAGCTCTCCCTTCTCCCTTGTTTTATAGCTGTACCTCTTGACATTGTCCTTGATTCTCTCTTTCTTTACTCCAGGCTCTGATTCCTCTCCTTGCACCTTTGATTAAATCCCATCTCTCTTTTCTTCAGGCAGACTGTTCCCATAATGACGGCCTTTTTATCTAATCTTCACCCTTTCCCACTCTGCTGCTTCCTTTATTGCTGCTTTCAGATGTGCTCAGGCAGAGGAACATGAAAACATTTTGGGAAGGAGGGCTGAAGTCAAGTTTACCATGGGCTAACTCTGGCTCTTTGTTTGCTTGGGATTTTCCTCCCTGTACTCCAGTTGTCCCCTTAGACTGGAGTTTGCTAATGTCTAGGACCAAATAGGGCTTGGGAAATAGGCTGGCTCTTTGTCCCTCATTCGTTTCAAAGGTATTAGATGACCATCCGGCTAAATATAAGGTTAAGTTGCTTCATGTAACCTCAGAAGCACCTATCTTCCTTTCTCCTTCCAATTGTCTCCAATTTGGCATTTCCTACAGCCTTGATGGTTTGTCTTTCAAGCTGAATGGGTTACAGAAATTAGAGCTTTTTAAAGCTTTATCAGCTCTCTACTGCCTTTTTTTTGAGAGGCAGCTGGGTTAAGTGACTTGCCCAGGGTCACCTAGCTTAGAGATTAGTCAAACCTACCTTGGCAGAGGTAGAAACTGGGTTTGGGAAAGAGGAACTGACCTGGGATCATAGATGTAGAGAGGGAAGGGAGATTAGAAGTTATCTAATCCAAACCATGTGGAAACTTGGCTCCACATTTCCATGTGGAGATGGTGACAAATCTAGAGCAGTCGTGCCCAGAGTCGCGCGATAGCAGAAGCAGTATTTAAACTCAGGTCCTCTGGATCCAAATCCAGGACTCTTTAACTGCATTAGGCTTCCCCGCTCCCACAACCAAAAGGTCACCCAATAACTTTGTGGCAAATCCAGTTTAAGAACCTCAAGCTACAGATTCTGAACTTTAGTGTTCTTTCTGTCTTGTTCAGTCATTTACAATCATGTCTGACTCTTCATGACCCCATTGGGGTTTTCTTGGCAAAGATACTAGTGTGGTTTGCCATTTCCTTCTCCAGATCATTTTACAGATAAGGAAACTGAGGCAAACAAGGTTAAGTGACTTGCCCCAGGGTCACACAGTTAGTAAGTGTCTGAGGCCATATTTGAATTCAGGTCCTCCTGACTCCAAGCCTGGCACTCCAGCCACTGTACCACCTAGCTGCCCCATTCTTTCCACTATCCTGTGTCTTCTCAGTTATATTGAGCAAACATTTTAGGCTTTACTTCCTCCATCTATTGATTAACATGGGTTTCTTAAGCACATTTCATGCTCATTTCCACCCCATGAGAAGAATTTTAATTAGCCACTAAAAAAGGAAGCATCCATACCATGATTGCTCCAGTCTGGGAGTGAGAAAAATCTCTATATAACACAAGACTCTTTAGCTTCATGAAAGGTAGTGGGAGGCAAAGCCAATTAATTTCCAAGCCCTTAGGAGTCAGAAGAAAGTTCACCTGTGTGATTGCACTATACCGTTCTTCCCATTCCTTTTGAGCCTCTTCCAACTGGTGTTCCCATGTAATCTGTATAGTTTGAAGGCGCAGCTGGTTTTTTGCCAGTAAATACTCTAGTTCCTCTGGAAGGAAGGCAATGTTTTAAAGATCATATGCATAGCATCAAAGACTATGAACAAAATAGCCCCTCAATTCCTTGATCCAATCTTCAAGGCATATTGAGTATTATAACCTATATGTTATACATATATACATATACATGAAAGAATATAATGCATATAAGATTTCTATTCCAGAAAGATATTAGGAGAATTCACTTGTAAAAGAATGATACCACTTAACTGCCTTTTTAAAAAATTATACCTCCAACGTATTTGCTTATGTAGCATATTCACTCGCTCAGGTTGGGGCTGACCAGCCTTATAAAAAGAGAACTTTTAATGCAACATTTCTCTGTTCAACATTCAACCCACTTTGTGAGTCGTTTATGTTATGGAGAATGGCCAAAAGAGTCCAGTGTATGTTGATTTTATTATTTAGCCCTGTTTTGAAGTGATTTCCAATTGTTTGCTTTAAAGAAACTTGGAACAGAGTGACTTGTCCTTTGAGAAAGAACACGTTGCCAGGTGAGTATTCCTTCAAGATTCATGATATTAACTCACTCTGAGGTAGGGTTGGCAAAATGTTGGCACTTCTGGTTCAAAATGTTGGTACTTCTGAAGAATATTAGCAAGTGGGCTGATATCTATTAAGAAGGAGGATAGTATGGGAATATAGAGCTGAAAAGGATAGGTCCCAGGGTTAATGTGTTCACTAATGTGATCTGTGAATATCCTCACCAGGTATTACTACCAGATGAAGACAGGGCTGTGTCTTATAGTAATGATATAAGGCTCTTATTGAAACACATTCTGGCATCATTAGTTCAGTAAATTGGGGCACATTCTGAAAACACAGACCCCTGCCTTCTCAACTGAAAATGCTGGATGCAGGCAGAGGAGAGATAATCGGCTCTCCACCATAAGCCAAGCCATTCACTTGTCCCTCTTCCTAAAGTCATGCCCAGAACTCACATAGTACTTCAAACATAGCAGGTAGGTAGGTGGCCTAGAAAAGGTTTGTTGGGTTAATTCTAATCCTTGCTTTTGGTTCCTATGTCTACCTTAGAGTCACTGCCTTTTTTTTTCCCCCACTGGACATTATGTCTGCTCCCTCGGGCAAAGCTCTCAGACCCAACTTTGGTTATGCTTCTGCTTAAATGATCTCCAACAAGGTTTGCTAGGCAGGTTCCCTCCCTCTGACACCATCCTCCCAACACTTAACACTTCTATTTCCCTCAGTCTGTGTGCCAGAAACCTGTGGTTTTAGTTGATAATACCTACTTGTTTTATCTGCTACTCTTTTCCCTGAATTTCCCAGTCCGGCAAGCCTGGACAACAGTCTGTTGTTTTCTGCCTTCAGTTCTTCTATCAGCTTCTCAGTAGGGCTCATATTTATCACAGCTTTGTTCTTGATCTTTTTAGTTCTTTCTCAAACAAAGGCCAAAAAAAAAAAACCAACCCACATTCAGACACCCCATCCTTTTATAAAAGCTTTCAATAATGATAGCAAGCAGTAGCTAGAAACAGACTCGTTGTTTATTCAAAATGCAACTGATCTAGACCCCTTTTCTCTCCCATATGACCCAAGAATTTATAATTTCAACTTCTAAACTCTGAGTGTAAAATAAATTCCATTCTTTACCAATCGACAAGCCAGGGGGTTCTAATGGTAAATCAGTGAGCTACTGTCTAGGCCGGCTCCACTGGATTAAATAGTGACACTTTCAAGGATGTGTCAAGTTGTTTTGTTGAAATAACAATTGTCAAGACTGCCACAGAATACATTGCGGTAAGCAAGAGTTTGTGAAATATTCTAATATGTGGTTTATAGGTGACAGGAAGAGCTAAAAATAAATATTTTCGTGACTTCCAGAAGATAATTGGGTTAGACCAAAGATGCTGAGAGGCCAGCATTTCCACAGAGCAGAATATTAACAAGTTTTTGTTTTAACAATTCATCATACACGTAGCCAAGAGGGCAGACAGCTCTATTCAATCCTCTCACAGAATGATTGATGCCTCTCTCTCTCACTCCTGCAAGATTCAGTAACAATTCCTCTCCTTCCTCGCATTACCATTCCCTAAGCATTCCAGAAGAAAAGTATTGACATGCCATTAGTGAAAGACAGCCAACTCTTGAATTGTTCCTCATCACATATTTTTAGCACTGGTGTAAATACTCCCATAGAATTTAGCATATGTTTCTCCCCCCAAATGGAGGCTCTCAGACTATAATGAAAGAATGAATGGTCCTAGATTTCCCTCTATCCTAGTTTCTTTTTCTCAGCTCTACTTCTCCCTTTTACTCTACAACCCTACTTTTTCCCCTTAAAAAAAAAGTTAACTCAGGAGCTGTGATATTTCATGAACCTGTCTGATTTAGAAATCTGGAACCACAAAAGGGAACAAATATTTGTAAAATTACCTTTCAGCATATCTTAAAGTTGACAAAGTTTCTTCATAACAGGTATCAGCAGGGCTTATAGCAGCAATCTGTAAATATATTCGCCAAACTTTAAATTCCATCTATTGGCTTTATAAAGAGTCCTTGGGCCAGGCGCTATTGAAAGGGATCTGAATGAGAACTGAATATAAAATTTTAGAGACTGAGAGGTAACAGGGTATTGCAGAAGACAGACAAAATTTAAACTTAGAAGACGTGGGTTCAAATTTCAGCTCTGCCACTTACTACAGCTAGTTCAGGATGCGTGAGAATAAGAAATACTCTGAAGTGGTCATATTACTCAAATTCATGCCATGTATTTCCGTCAGGATGGAATCAGTTACCGCGTCCTACATAATTATGACTTCTGTCACAGAATCAGTCATTCGACAGGCAGCGAGATGACTCAGTGGCAACAACGCTGGACCTGGAGTCAGGAAGATCTGAATTCAAATCCAGCCTCAGACACTTCCTGCCTCAGCCTCCTCAGTCATAAAATGGGAATAATAATGATAATGATACAGGGTTGTTGTGAGGCTTGAATGAGATGATATTTGTAAAGTTCTTTCAAAAATATGCTAGCTATTGACAGTAATAGTATCAAGTTGGTCAGTCGACTAGTATTTATTGATCACTTACTGTATGCCAGGCACTATGCTAACCATTGGGGCTAGAACGAAAGGCAAAAAACAACCCTGCTCTCAAGGAGCTCATGGTCTAAATGGGAGAAAACGTGAACACAACTCTGTACAAACAAGATACACACGAGGTAAATTAGAGATAATCAACAATAGGAAGGCACTAACATTAAGGAGAAATTGGCTTCTTGTAGAAGGTGGGATTTTAGCTGGAACTTGGTGGAAGCCCAGGAAGCCAGGAGATAGAGATGAGGGAAGAGAGAATTCCAAGTACGGGCAACGGCCGGCGAAGACGCCCGGAGTTCTGAGACGACGGACGGACAGCGTGAAGGCCAGTGCCGCTGGATCACACGGTACGGCTAGGGGGTGACGGTAGTGTAAGGTATAAGAAGACTGGAAAGACAGGACTCAAAGAGCTTTGAACGTCAAACAGAGTATCTTCTATTTGATCCTGGAAGTAACGAGGAGCTACTAAAGGGGGATGGTTGAGCGATATGGTCAGACCTGAGCTTCAGAAAGACCGGTCTGGCGACTGAATGGAGTGGGGAGAGACTTAAGGCACGGCGACCGACAGACAGGGTGTTGGCACAGTCTAGGCATGTGGGATGAGGGTCTATCCTGAGGTGGCAGCAGGGTCCGAGGGAGAGAAGGTAGAGTATCGGGGAGATATTACGAAGGTAGAATGGACAGGACTTTGCAGCAAATTAAATATGGAGCATGGGAGGGAGTGAGGAGTCAAATCACAGATGTCAGAGGTGGAAGGGACCTCAGAGTCTAAGGTGTTCGTGATCAAAAATCCCCTTTACCACATTCCCAACAAACGGTCATCCAGTCTCTGCTTCAAGATCTTTAGTGAGGGAGAATTGAATATATCCTAAAGCAATCCATTCCACTTTGGAACAGTACATTGTGAGAAAATCTTTCTTTACATAAACCTAAACTTGCTCCTCTGAAAACTCTACCCATCATTCCAGGGTTCTGTCTTCTGGGGATGAACAGATCGAGGCTAACACCTCTTCTGTATAACTATCTTTTAGAAACTCAAAGAGCACTATCATAAATCCCCAAATTCAATTCATCCAACAAAATGCAACTCATTATCTTCTCCCCTTCTGCAATCTTGCCAGATCTTCTCTGACCTCCTTCTTCTCTAACTTCCCCATTTTTGTTGTAGGCACGACCATCCTTCCAGTCATCCAGGTTCACAACCTCCAAGCCATCCTCAACTCCACCTGAAAAGATGATTTGTGAATAACCTCGATGGGTATCTATCACCACGAGATCTCTTACATCTGTCCCCTTCTCTTCACTCACATGGCCACTGCCCTACTTCAGATCTTCATTATCGCGCATCTGGACTATTATCTCCAGAGCAACAGTCCTACTTGGTCTACCTACCTCCAATCTCTTCCCTCTATAATCCATCCTCAACAGAGCTGCCAAAGCGATATCTGACTATGTCACTCTCCTCCTCAATAAACTCTCTTACTACATTTAGGATAAAATAAAAACTCCTTTGTTTGCAGTTAAATCCCTCACTGCCTGGCCCCAGTCCACCTTTCCAGTTTATTATATAGGACTCCCCTTCATACTCTCTACAATTTAGCCAAACTGGCCTTCTTGCCCTTCTTCATATGTGATTTTCCATCTCTTGTCTGTTCTTTCCCACACTATTCCTCCCATGTCTGGAATGCTCTCTCTCCCTCTTTATCTCTGCCTCTGAGAAACTGTACTTTCCTTAAAAACTCAATTTAAGAGTAGTATCCTTTCAAGAGGTCTTTCCACTATGTCTCCCAGTCCAAATTTTCTTGTATTCACTTTGCATGTATTTATATGTGGATATATTACACCTGATAGAATGTAAGCTTCTTTTGGGCAGGAACCGTTTGGTGGTTATCTTTGTGATCTCAGAACTTAGCACAGCCTCCGGAATATAGTAGCCACTAACATTTTATTGACTGATTGAGGGGAAAAAAAGGTAAGGCTGGTCATCTATTAAGTTTTAATAGACTACCCATGTACTGCTTTGGTATCCGTGCAGTGTGAAGGGAATAAGAGGAAGATCTCCAGCACATTGACTCTATTTCCTGCAGAGGATTTACAGGAAGACAGGACAAGAGTATCATAGGATGGGCAGCCATGGATGGGCTGAGATATGCAACACTGGCAGGAGTACTCACATTGACAAGAGCACAAATGCATCAAAGAAATGGCTTGAGATTCTTAACCAACTCAAATATCAGTTTAGACTTATACTTTTAAAAATCAATACTTGGGAAGATCAGAAATTTCAGCAGTGTGCATACTATCTGCCTTCCTTTACACTGCAGATTATAAAGCCATTCGGTTTCACAAGTTACCTTCGCTAAAAGAAAATTTACTAGCTGGTGGCCAACGTCTTGGCAGTAAGCCTTCTGAACTTAATTAAGGCTGGCCCGTGGATAATAGACACAGTTTGTCTCTGGGCTTGTATTTAAAGTTTTTCCAGCTTGCTAAGACCTGCCACAGCTAATACTCCATTGCCATTCTTCTAGATACCAGGGCTACTTCCTCTGCACTATTGGCATGGATGGATCTGGGTAGTGGGAGTCAGAGAAGCCTCCACTTAAAATTTCATAGGTCTTAGTAAAATTAACGAAAAAAAATTATCAGGCCCAACTGCACAGTCAATAGCAATAGGACACAGAGATCAAGAGACAATGAGCAACACAGAAGAATACCTTAGACTAGAAATTACTTTTTTAAAAAAAGAGACCCACGTTTAAACTAAATTCCTCTCATGGCAGAAGAGTCTTATGCTCTTCATTGATAAAATATATTTGGTCTTATGCATTCAAGGTAATTAGATTTAAAAAGCTTTAATTGAATGGTAATTGTATTATTTTAGAAAATGTGTAAGAACATCAATTTCACCTAAGAAATAATAGAACCTTAAGATGAATAAAAGATTCACTCTTTGAGTGTAAATCATTCAAGTAAGAAGAAATGATAAATAATCAATTTGCTTTTTAAAAAAATCTTAGGGTATATTAGGGGGAAAGAGCAAATAGTGACCTATCTTTCTCTCCTGGCCACATCTGCACCATCTGCAGTTGGTAGGGGATCCAACTAAGAAACTCGTGCCTCAACTCCCTTCACTTTTTACACCTCCGGTAACAAATTGTGTGAGTTCAGACGCAACATCTTTTTATACAGTAGAATGTATGATTCTTGAGAGAAACTGTTGTTTCAGTTTTGATTTTTCATCCCTAGCACCCAGAACAATGGCTTACACATAAGAATGTAATAATTTGGGGATTGAAATAATATATTCAAATATACTGATTTAGAAGCATCTCATGGGCATTTGACAAATGGATGACAGTGCCATGGTACACATGGGGACAGCCCATTTTCACCAGTCTTTAGCCCATGCATCCTATCTCATGTTAATGGCACATTTTTGACATCCAGATAATGGATAATGAGACAAAGTGAAATTGTTTGTTCTATAACTGAATGGTCTTTGCCATTAGAGTTGACAGCCTGTTGTCCTCATTGCATATATAACCAATGTGACAAAGGGTAGTATGACACAAAACAGTTCAACAAAACACATTATTTTACCATAAAAGTCTTACTGTTCCCACCCAGGGCTGACTGGAGGAGTCTGGTCAGAACAGAGTCTCGGTAGGGGACGTGCAGAACTCTTTTCCCCATGGCAACGTCTGCAAGAGCACTACAATAAAAAGAACATATAACAGGAGAAAACACAATAAATCTCTTTGTGACATGACAAGGGAAAATAGAAGCGCCATCTGCCCTGGGAAGAAAAATCCAAGAAAAGTGGGCAGGATGCAATGTTGTCCTCACATCCTTTTGATTAGTTGATTGGTTTTGCTGAATTGTTTTTCTTCCTCTTTAAAAAAAAAAAAGTCCTTTTTTTTTTTTTTTCAAATCAGGGATGTCTCCTCGCTACCTGGGGACTTGTGTTGAATCAAAGATGGGAGACTAGTGTAGACGTACTGTTCCTGGATTGCCTGTCACTGGCTGGATAAGCCAATCGGTATCAAATCCTCCAGCAAGATCTAAGAGCCAATGAAAACGACTGCTGGAGGGCCTGATGCTGACTGACGGTGAACCAGCCAATGACACTGGTGAAAATGGGAAGGGGTGAATACTGCTTCTCTGCATTTTTACATAGCCCACAATTTCTAAAGCCCCGTTAAATTTAAATTCCCGTCACAGCCCTTTAAATCGACAATTGTCTGTTCAGATACCTATACGAATTGTCACGGTGTGTAGAAAGCCACTAATAAAATGGACATTATTAAAAATGAAAATCGAGGAACAAAACCCCCACGTCATCTGTTACTAATACTGCTAAAATCAACCTCCAACACCTAAGATTGACCCAAATGTTCTATACTCCTTTTCATACACTCTATGATCCAGATACAGAGGTCTTCTTGCTGTGTACACAACACTCCAATCTCTTGACTCCATGTCATTATGTTGGCTGGATTCCTACTCCCAACCCCTATGCCTGGAAAGCTCTCTTTCCTCCCCTCTACATCTTGGCCTTCCTGGATTCCTCTAAGACTCAGCTCAAGTTTCACTTTCCATAGGTGGCCTTTCCCTATTCCCATCCTTCCCACCTCACTTCCCTCTGAGGTTGCCTTCCATCTACTCTGTCTACATCTTGTATGTACTTAGTGGTTTGCATGTTGTCTCCCCCACTAGACTGTGAGCTCCTTGAAGGCAGGAACAGTGTTTTTGCCTTTCTCTGTATTCCCAACACTTAACAGTGTTGCCTAGCACAGAATAAAGGTTTAATAAATGCCCAGTTCTCAGACATGCACCACAAAGATAAGTACCACAAATTCAAACTCTGAAAAGCCAATTTTTAAGTTGTTTTCCTAAAATGGCAGGCTTCATTTGTATATTTTTTATAATTTGATCATTTTTTTACAATACCTAATTCTAATGTTCAAAATAAATGGATTTAAAAAGTCTTAAAAGCCACTTTGAATATCACCTAAAATTTGTTACAAATATCAGAAAGATGCTTCCTTCTTGATTCTGTTACCTGATTACATTGCCCAGCGTGGTTAAACTCAGGTTAACACGTGACCCTTCTCTCAATCTGTCTCCTTCAGATCCAGAGGATTTTTGCCTTTCACTACCTGCTAAATCCACTAGATTAATAATGGATTGCTTAGTGAGGTCTCCATCAAGAAAAACCTATTTAAGAAAATGGAGTATCCATTACTTAAAAATTGTAGAAGCCCATGCATTGTCCACCAATCCTTCCACAAAAGCAGATCATTAAAAATATTGTTTCCAAATGAATCTTGTATCTGAAAAAAGAAAGAGAAATTGTCACTGTGCATGGAAACGTCTTGATTAATATAATAGAGATGATTAAAAATGAAAACTGAAGAACAAAGCAAAATAATAAATGCTTCCTACTCTGGAATTGACATTCTACAATATTTAATGGGAAAAAAGAACACCACTGGGTTTTGAGACTGGAGGCTCTGATTAACCTCTCTAAGCTTCACATTAGCCTTTAAACCCACAAACTAGGCATGGTCTCCTTCCCTCATAGGAGTTCTTAACCTGAGGACTGCACACTGTTTTTTTTTTCTTGAAAACTGTCTGTCAATATAATTGCTTTATTTTGTAATTACGTATATTTTATTTTATGCACTTAAAAACATCATTCTGATTGAGTGTCCACTGTCTTTATTAGACTGCCAACAAATAAGGTTAAGGGCCACTGATTTAAACTAATTTTATAGATTGAAGAGTGGCAAGGATAAGAGACTTTCAAAGAGATCTAAAACGTTTTTTCTGTCCTTTGTGACTTCAGCTTAGTCATGAGAAGAGAACAATTCAGTTCAAACTTCTTCAAAGTCACACAAGCTTCAGACCTCCTTTCCATACAGAGAACACAAGCATCATTCCATTCAACCCCTCCCCATTCTCTTCCTCCAACCTGTCTCCAGCCCCCTACCACTGTGAGCACACTTTGCAATCAGCACCACTTTATCTCTTAGTAATAGGCATGATGATGTTTCATTAGGTTTTCCTTCAGTTCTGACCAATTCAAACTGGATCCAGATAATCTAATGTTGCAGTGCTCCCTATAAAACAAGGGGTGGAGAGGGAATGGAAGAACAATTCTCAAAGCTACCAAGTTCATTTTCAGATTCTGCATCCCAGGACCACAGCTGGCCCTTGCCCAGGTCTGTCTTTTAACCATTTAGTCTCTTGGCCACTATTATAATGAGAGCAGCTCATGTTTGAATATCACTTTAAGGTTTACTAAGTTCTAACAACCTACTACCCTGTGAGGTTGGTAGTGAAGCATTATTATTCCATTTTACAGATGATGAAACTGAGGTAAAGTGAGGCTAAGTAAGTTACCAAGTGTCTGAGCTGGGAACTGAACCCACATCTATTAAGGGAGGTCTTAGTACTCTCCATATTACCACATTGTTTAATATTCCTATTTCCTCATCTGAACATGAAAATACTAACTCATAATTAGAATAATTGGAAATAATTAGAAAACTAAAAAAAACCAGGTTAATGAGAGTATTTAATTAACTTTAAAGTATTATATAAAGCGGAGCTATGATTTTCTAAAGACATTTTTCAGGAATACATTAGATTCTATTGGTTTCTTTAGTAAATTTTTTGGAAAGTAGGATTACACAAATAGAGAACTCTTGCTAAACATCCAGAGTAAGTTACAAGTAAGCAGAAAACACAGTGCCAAATTTGTATCCCATACTTTTCTCCAAAACAACATGTAGCTTTTTTATTACTTCTTTTTGGAGCAGGTTTCCTAATCTGGGATCCATGGATTATCTATAGATTTCAGGGAAGTTGGTGAATGTGGAAAGGAAAAAAAATTGTACCTCTATTTTCACTAACCTTGAACTGAAATTTAGCATTTCCTTCAATTATTTAAAAACATTATTCTGAGAAGGGGTCCATAGGTTCTATCAGACTGCCAAAGGGGTCTATGATACAACCAAGGTTAAGAACTTCTGTTTTAGGGAGAAGAGCTCACACCCTTGTCCGACATATCAAGCTGGAAGAAAGACCTCAACATAAGGTAAATTGAGATGATAAGTAGAACAGTACATCATCTCAACATAACTGATTCACCCCCATGCCTTCTGTCTATGCATATTCCTTCTAACTGCCCTAATAATAATAAGGTAGATCTAAGATACTGGGGCAATTTTCCTTTATGATTTTTTTGAAATATTATGTCTAGGGTCTTTCTTTGAACATGGCTTTTAGACAGTCCAATAACTCTTTAATTGTCTCTTCTCAGTTTCTTTTCCAGATCAGTTTTTTTTTTCAGTGAGATAGTTCACATTTTCTATTTTTTTTTGCCATTCTTTTGTCTTTGTTTTATTGTTTCTTGATTTCTCATGGAGTCATTAGTTTCCATTTGCCCAGTTCTATTTTTTTAAGAAATTATTTTCTTCAGTGAATTTTTGTACCTCCTCCATTTGGCCTATTCTGGTCTTTAAGGAGTTCTTTTCTTCGGTGTTTTTTTTTGGTACCTCTTTTATCATTAGGCCAATTCTGTTTTTTAAGGTGTTATTTTCTTCAGCATATTTTTGTGCCTCTTTTACCAAGCTGTTAATTCTCTTTTTATAATTTTCTTGTATCACTCTCATTTCTTTTCCCAATTTTTCCTCTACCACTCATCACTTTCTTTAACTAGTCCAGGAAAATTCTTGTTAGACTTAGGTCCAGTTAGCATTCTTCTCTGAGGCCTTGTGTATAGCTGTTTTCACATTGTTTTCTTCTAAGTCTGTGTCTCAGTCTTCTCTGCCACCATAATAGGTTTTTACAGTGAATTTTTTTGTTTATCATTTTTTCTAATTTTTCTAATTTCTATCATTTTTTTTTTTACTTTGAACATTATGTTGAAGTTTGGCTCTATTCACCTGGGGTTGGGAAGGCACTGTCTCAAGCTTCAGGCTTCTTCATGTTGTTGTTTTCAGAACTAGTTCTTGGAGTCTGCAAGTTTTCAGTGCTTCCAACAGGGTGTGATGAGGGGAGAGGTGTAGTCACTGCTCTCCTGGTCTGTCTCTGGTCTTTACCCAACAAGGGCCCTTGGTCCCTTTCAGCCTCAAGCACTAGTTCTCTTCCTGGCCCTAAAAGTGTGATCAAGTCCCCTGCTTTGCTGCAGCCACAAGTGCTAGTGTTCCTTTCTGTTTTGGAACTGCAACAAGGGCTCCTGCTCCCTTGTGACTGATGAGAAGCAATCCTCTGTGCCCTGGAACTGTGACCCAGAACTGCTTATAGGCAAGAGAGTTCCTAATCAGTGCCAGATGCACCCAGTGCCAGCAAAGGGTCCCCTGCAATCTCTTCCTGACCAGTTGTTCAATTCCCTTACCATCTCTGGGCTGCGAGCTCATGAAGCTGCTGCTAGTACTACCAAGGCCACTGTCTCCAAGGCCCACTACTCGTGCTACTGTCAGGCTCTGGACTGGGCCCCTATCCTGGTGTCACAGACCTTTCTTGCTAACCTCCTAAGTTGTCTTAGGCTAGAAAAATGTCTCACTCTCACCTTTTGTTGGCTCTGCTGCTCCAAAATTTGACTTGAGGAGTTATTTTAAAGTTGTTTGGAGGGAAAGGTTGGGAGAATTCAGCAGGGTTGCTACTTGTATTCTTCCATCTTAGTTCCCTCCCTTCCTTTTTTTTAACCAATAGTAAATTACAAAAGTATATGGTGGCATGTACTGACGATGACAATCACTTTTTCATTCAACTCATTTTATGGCGCTTATTTTATTTTTGGTTTATCTTGGTTTGTTGTGTGAGCAACAAAATTTAACAGCAAACATTTTATTTAAGTGTTGCTTTTGCAAAAAAAAAAAAAAAATGAATTGCTCTGAAGCCACTGGCAATGGGCTCCTTTGATATTGTCCTTGGACAACAAACTAATAATCTGCTACCAGTCCCATATTCTGAGCTTTTCCTATGTGAGTAGGAGGTCCTAGGACTTGGTATTCTGCTGACAAAAATTTCAAGAATCCAGGGTTACTACAAGTAAGCATCAAAGCAGGACTTCAGATGCACAAACACTCAATGCTAAAAACATCCTACACATAATATTTCTTTGATGATTTAAAAGGTTTTAAAAGATTTTTTCAGGGTGATTATACAGTTATCACTAGAAGTACAGGGGTATTAGTAGAATACCTTAAATTGTTAAAATCCGCTTTATTTTAGCATTCTAATTCATGGTAATTCCTAGTATTTTGTACTATGCTACCAGTATGACTTAGAACATCTTTCCAGAACAAAGTATGTATGTGGGGAAACAGAATCTTCAGTTCCAGGTACACTGTCCTAGTGCTAGGATATATCTGTGACCCTACCCTTTATTGAATCACCATGATGGGGCTGTCTTAGTCTTACACGGGGGTGGGGAACCTGTGGCCTCCAGGCCACATATGGCCCTCTAGGTCCTCAAGTGCAGCCCTTTGACTTAATCCAAACTTCAGAGAATAAGTCCCCTTAGTGAAAGGATTTGTTCTGTAAAATTTGGACTCCGTCAAAAGGCTGCACCTGAGGACCTAGAAGGCACATGTGGCCTCGAGGTCACAGGTTCCCCACCCCTGGTCTTAAGGAACATAGTGAAGAGGGAAGACTTGGCTTCTCTTCATTCTGCTTTAGTCCCATATTCTTCGGTCTGAAGTATGGTCACTTTACATGTTGGTCAAGCCCGTAAGGACGCCAAGGTCACCAGTTCGTATAATCCCTTTCACTAAATACCTCTTGGGTACAGATGGAAACAGCAAGGTCAGAGTCATACCTGTTTAAGCTGAACGCTGATGACCACATGGGACCGACTGCTCGCGGCGTTCATGCTCGTTGCGGCGGTAGTTCTGGCTTTGATGCCTTGCCCCATTAGCCGCTCGATGTGTGCGTAGCTGCCACAAGGTACAGAAGTCAGGCCATCCACATAAAAGCCGCGGTGCCGGTCTTCTCTTACCTTAAGCCCTCCAGGCTTCTTGGCTTTAGAGAGCAAATCCCTGACCTATGGGAAAAGCAACGGCAAAGGATTACTTAAGTCTCTGTTTCTAGTTCCTGGATATAAAAGAATCACGGAATTTTTTAGAGAAATAATTTTATTACTTTCAAATACCTTAAGGAGTTTAAATTAAGCTAACCAATCAGAAGACTTGGGCTTTAATCTAGTATTTACAACTAGCTAGCCATATAACCTTGAGTGTCAACTTTTAGGGGCTTCAGTTTCCTCATAGTTAAGTAAATGAGTGGGACTAGAATTTTTCCAAGACTCCTAACTGTTCTAAGCTCTTACAATAGGATTTTATGACTATAAATACCATACATTAAGGAAAAGCATGAGATGAGAAACAGTTACCAGGGTGGACAAAAGATGCAAATCATCAGTTGTTGTTGTGTCTTTGTTTTCAAAGAGGAGAAATAACATCATGCATGATGTCTCAACCGGCTTGCGAATTAGATTTAAGCGAGGCAGAGCCGCACAAAGTCATCAGCCTCACTCTCTCTTCCTGAGTCACTCAAGTCCAGCGTCAGGACAGAAGTCAAGACGATTGGCGATGGCCCGGGATGCGCTGGATGGCTTTGGTGACTTCCATGTCTGACTAAGCTCTAAGTGTTCCACAGTGCCTGCTTTAGCCTCCTTCGTGGCCACTGGAACATATTGTTCCCATCCACCCATTCTGTCAGCGGAAGTCTTCACGTGTTTGGGTAGAACGCCCCCTCCTCAACTGATTTAGCCTGTCTGCTGAGAGGGTTTTACTACGAGGTGGCCACTGCACATGCTGCAGCTTCTTGGGGCCCCAGGTGAGAGTTGAATGAAGGTGGACACCAGAGAAGAAGGGCTCAGCAAGTCCTCACATCAGAGGTGCTAGACTTCCCTGAACACCCCATACATTCCAATATGCTTCTTCATTCCTTAATCTGAGCTACTTTGTGGCCATAGCCAAACTTACCCACATGAATGGACAGGTAACCTATCATAAGGTAATGATAAGCTGGTGTGGCAAGTATAGGATTCGGAAGGGAAGTCCTAATGCCTGAATAAATCGGTTGTTTATTGACAACCACTGATAATCAGAAGCTTTTCCTATCACAGAGACAATATTCTTCCAGCGATGGCTTTAGGTCGTGGAACACCATAGTACAATCTCTAAAGAAATAAAGTTGTTTAAGTCATCCAAAGGGCAATGGAAAGGCACACGGTAGGCATGAGCAGTTTTCAACGAGTTACAAATGAGGGATTATCAAGAAGTAACATAAAAGATATCATTGTCAAATACTTAATTGAGTCAGATGGACTGGACATGTGTTTAATTGGTGACACAATATCAAAGAGAACTAGAGGAGGATCTCATAGCACAATGGGTAGACCCATGGAGGAGTGAGAGAAAGATTTGCTTGCACAGGATAGTCAGGCATATATACATGGGGATCTAGTCAAATTGAAGATTACAAACACAGACACAAATTTAGGAACTTGAGGGCTCCTCGATTTCACTGGTATGAGTTCTTCCACTGATAGAGATCGAAACCTTTCAACACCCCGGTAAGTGGTATGGTGTGCCCCAAACCGGGCAAGATAAGGAAAAATCATGGATCAGAGCTCAGGGTGACAGGGTGGGATCTTAATTACTAGTCAGAAAAGAACTTCTATATACTTACTGAAGATATATTTTCTGATGTCAAGGAAATTGTGTTGGCCAATAGTGATTAAGAGAATTATAATAAAGATATCATAAAGAATTAAGAATATATATGATATGATACAAAATATGGTACCAAAAAAGCTTGTATAGTCTGATTGCTCCAACTAATAGTATAGAGCATGAAAAAAAAGAAAGCCCAAGATAGAGCCTTGAGAGATAACCTAGGTTAGCAAATCCCCAAACAAAGACCTATGTTTTTAGCAACAATATTCTTCTGGCGATGCTATGTGGCTGTGAGTCAGAGAATATCAGTCTCTAAAGAATTAAACTTGAGGGACACTGAAATGACAACGGGGAGGCACATGATGAACAAAAGCAGGCTTCAAAAGAATGGCACAAGAAACATGATGTAAAGTATGAGATGTGTACAAACAAAAAAGAAGTCAGGCTGGTTGTGTGGTAAGAATGAAGGATGACCGATTGTCAGCCCACATGCACCACTTACATCCCTGTAATGTAAAGCGAACTACGGGAAGGTCCTCTAAACATTAGGTGTAATTAAACATAACGAGACTTAGACAAGAGTTGTATGAGATAAGAGGGATGGATAGGTTGTGATCTATATCACTGGAAGGGGTATCCACATCACTGATACCCCAAATCCACTGAAATAGCCCCAAAGACAAAGCAGTAAAGGAAAAACAACATAGTAACAAAGGATGCTAGAATTAGAAGAAGTTCAGAGATTACTTACTCCCAACTCTTAAAATTTACAAATGGGAAAATTGAGGCCCAGAGGGATTTGTCATTGCTAGGTCATACATGACTTATGGAAGAGAAGAAAAAGAAAAGGCAGCGGGATTATTACTGTAGCCAATATCAAGGAAAAATACTGATCATTCATTCAGCCAGAAAGTATTTATTGAGCAACCGCTGTGTGCAAGCAAAGTACTAGTCTAGATAAAAATGATGACGATCTGGTTTCTTCCATCAAGGAAGTGATAGTTTGGAAAAGGTAATCACAAAGTATTGGAAAATGCACTTATTTTACCTGTTCGTTATAAATTTCCAGCATACTGAATGTCACCTGTCAAGACAAAAGTATAAAGTAAATACTGTTTTGAATGATTCTCTGTAAAGTTATCTTTGAAATACAGTTAATCATTTCAGAATAAATGTGAAATGGAGGCAATGGACACCATCCTCAAATTAAAGCAAGTCATCCGGCTTTAGGTCTCTGAACAAGCTGGCTAGTCATTTTTTTTCACACAGGATTAAAGGGTTTATACGTAGAAGATAATCCAGCGATCATCTTGTCTGACTTTACAAACTATGAAGAAAATGAGACACAGAAAGATCGAGTGTCTTGCTCAAAAAATAAAGGTAGGAAAGCCGGGATATTAATCCAGTTCTTTTGACTTGAATTTCTGCTTACCACACAGCTTCTCCCACAGCTCAATGATTTATCTTTCTTTGACTTTCCACAGGGGAAATATGAACTCTGATTTGAATGGTTAAATTTGAAGGAAAAAAAGAATTGCATTTCTTAGTCTCCTCATCACCGACCTCAATTCTGGTTGCTGTGAGGAAGATGTAGAAATAGCTGATTGCATTGGGCAGTTGATTTCTCTTTTCAAAATATCACCAAACATCCACTTATAGCAGGGCCTAAGGGTTAAGGAACTGAAAAAAATTAGAAAAGTGGGATGTAATAGATTTCTGGTGATTATTGAAAATGGTTGGTTCTGTGCAAAACTACTTTTTATAACTTTTAATGGTTTGCCTGCAGAGACAGAAAAATAAACTTTGTGCTTCATAATTTAATTTACTACAATATTTGAACAGTTGGTCTAGTTGATATGTCAAAGTGTTTTTACCTGAAACACAAAAAACGGTAATCATTTATCATTTGGGAACCTTTCACATAAAATAAAATTCCAGTGAACTGGAAACCTAGAAATACCGACACTGGTAGAATAAATCTTACCTGATACTGTTGGTTTTTCTCTTTGTTTTCAGTGGTTTTAAAGAGTTCTTCACATACATTTGGGATTAGGCCCTTGTCTGCACCATAACCAATCATGGAGTAGCTTTTCCCAGAGCCAGTCTGACCATAGGCCAGGAGGGTGGCATTATAACCTTGCCAAGCACTGTCCAGAATTCCTTGGCCAAGGTCTCGAAAAACATCTCTCTACAAAGATCACAGGTGGGAAAACTTAGGAAATGGAGAACAACGAGAAGCATTAATAAGCACCTACCAGGTACTGGGCACTGTGCTAGGTGCTAAACAAACCCAAAGGGTCTCTGTCTCTAAGGACATAATACTGTTAGGCAAAACAACAATATCTAAATAATTTTTACATATGAAAATAATAATAGCTAGCATTTATATAGTACTTCAAGGTTTACAAAGTGCTGTGCATATATTATCTCATTTGATCCTTTGAATATATTTTGTAAATTATTTTTGTAAATATGAAGTATATGTGAAATAATTTCAGGGGGTATTTGAAACTGGGGGTGGGGTGGGCTGGAGAAATATACCATGTAAGGAGAGAGCTTTGGAGGAATCTACATATTCTAAGCTGCAGAAGTGAGGATGGACAAGATAGTAAGTCATGAGTGAGAAGCAGCAAGCAGGGTAGTTTGGTTGAAACAAAGAGTACATAAAGGAGGTAATCTATAAAAGTGGAAAAGCACACTGGAGCCAGGCTGTGAAGGGCTTTACATGCTAAACAAAGGGAAGCTGGATAGGGTGCTCAATTTGGAATCAAGAATATGTGCATTGGAATTCTGCTTCAGGAATCTACTACATATGCGATACTGTTGGTGTTGTCATGTCAACTAGTCATGTCTGACTCTTCATGACTCCATTCTGGGGTTTTCTTGGCAAAGATCCTAGACTGGTTTGCTATTTCCTTCTCAAGTTTATGTGACAGATAAGGAAATTGAGGCAAACAGGGTTAAATGACTTGCCCAGGGTCACATAGCTAGTAAGTATCTGAGGCCAAATTTGAACTCAGGTCCTCCTGACTCTAGAGCCAGTATTCTATCCACTGTGCCACCTAGGTGCCCTGCTTTTAAATGCCAAACTGAGGAGTTTGAGCTCTACTTTGTCGTATTTAGTTGTTTTCAGTCATGTCTGACTCTTTGTGATCCCTTTTGGAGTTTTCTTGGCAAAGATACTAGAGTGGTTTGCCATTTCCTTCTCTAGCTCATTTTACAGATGAGGAAACTGAGGCAAACAAGGATAAGTGACTTGCCCAGGGTCACACACCTAGTATCTGAGACCAAATTTGAACTCAGGTCCTCCTGACTCTTGGGCTGGTTAAGTTACTACATCTTTTTCAGACAAATTATCATCTAACCTGTACTTGCAAAGATGATTTTTTTCAACCCAAGTGTAAGACTTTACACTTAACCCTGATTTCATCTTCACAGTCTTTTCAAATTGTGTCATTTAGCGGGATGGATGGTTTCCCAGATTTCTGTCATTAAAACATTTGATACATGTTATCTATACCTTCTTCCAAGTCCCTGATAAAAATATTAACCATCACTGGACTGTCACAGATCTGTGAACCATTCAACTGGAGAACTCCTGCAGGCTAAAATGGAACTATTAACTAATCAATTACTCTCAGTTTAACCATTTGACCAGGTCTGAATCTATCTGCTTAGTATGCTATCACATAGCCTGCATTTTTCCACAAGAAAAGAACAATACTTTCTCAAATGGTTTGCCAAAATCTAGATAAGCTATATCTACAATATTTCTCTGAACTTTGTTAACCTTGTCAAAAAAGGTGAAAGGTGAATTTGGCAAGACCTTTTTTTGATGATGTTATGCTAGCTTTTTGTCATGTAGCATCCTTTGAAAAAAGTGATCCATTCTAGAATTCTCCCAGGAATCAAAGTCAAACTCAGAGAGTTTGCAGGCTCTTTTGTGTTGCCTCTTCTAAAAAAATCTGGAATTTTTTTTTGTCCTTCTCTAGTCTATCCTGGTCTCCACAATGTTTACAATATTGACAGCGGAGTAGCAATTGCACCTGCCGATTCTTTCAATCCTCAAAGAGGTGGCTTATCTGTGTCTGGTGCGTTGAATTCATCAAAGGAAGCTTGGTGCTTCTCCTATCATTCTCTTTACTTATTTTGCATATTAACTCTCCGTTAGCCATTTTTGTTCTCTCTTTTCTAGTGCAAAGTTAATTCTCCTAGGCAGAGAGAACAAGCAAGGTGGGAATTAAACAATGTTGCCTTCTCTCTGTTTTTACTTATCATCAATACCATGCCTTCTTCCTTTCCCTTCTTTGATCCTTCTCTTTCCTCCAACACAGAAAAAAGGGCTATCTTTTCATTGTCAGCTTTCCTCGTCAATTTCAGCTCATCATGTGACATTTCTGACTTCATAAGACTATGCCACACTCACATTCATCCTCTTACCTATATTTGCTCCTGTTTTTTTCTACACATCTTTAAAGAATCTAACTTGCTTGGTAAGTTTTGTGTGTTCCTTACCCTCAATTGATGGCAGGGAAGAAAACACAACCCATACTCTGGTGGTCTACAATTTATTTAGGCAATTTATTGCCTAAACTTTGTAACTTTGGTGACACTCTCTAGGTACCTTCTGGAAATATCATTTGTGCCCATGTGAATCACTAGAAGCTGATAGTAATCACCTGTTTTGATAAGCCTTGGGAAATTGTAACATTGCACAAATGTCCTGGGAAGACAACAGACATCTCTATTGTTATAAGGTTGTCAAAGAGCTGCCTCAGTACTTCTGTATAGAAAATCATCACCACTTACTCCTTTTCCTCCTCCTCTTTTTCACCCATTTGATGAGATGAGAGCTTTTGTGGATTTACTTTATCATTTGGAGGATACATAGCTGTTTCCTCCTCAGAGCATCTAGCTCTTCTTTAAGGAAAGTTTCAAATTTTCTTCTTTTTCCTTTTTTTAAGCTCTAAGGACCACTGTCTTTTCCCTCCTCATCCTTTGCTGTGAGACATTCTTCCATTCTCCAACCTCCTGACTTGGGTTAAGGTTCTTCCACTTCAAATCCTGCCCCCATCCCAGCCCCTAGTATGTTTTTTTAAAGAATATTTCATTGTCCCTGTTAACCTGGAGTGTGGAAAAATGTCACTTCACCTTCTCTTTTGGGTGGTAGGTCAGCTAAGCATAATATAGATTGCATTTACTTGGGTGTAGCAAAAATACCAAAAATATAAGGCACTGCAAAAATTTCCCCTTTCTTTATACTGAATAGGAATCTTGGCCTTGCTTTTAAAATGACTTCAGAGTGCTTATACTTCACCTTCCAAACACCTCATTAAGCCCTTTAACAGGCTTTTATCACCTCTTAAAAACTTGAACTCTCCAACTTTCTGTTTCCATAACGACTTTACAGCTATACTCTATTGCTTTCCCCTTTTCTAACTCATCTCATACTTCTTTTATTATTTACCAATTTACTAATTTGTTTTCTTTATTTTGCCTACTATCTTCTCGAATTCTTCTCTTCAGATCCTTTTGCTTTAATCTTTTTCTTTCTTCAGGTGCACAACTCCTTCAGATTGAGCCCTTCTATCTTAGGTTATTCTCCTTATTTATCCTCAAAATTCTCCCAAATTCAATCCCTGTCCTTCACAAGTCCAGACCCCTCTAAGCCCCTGTTTTTCATTCAGTTTTAGTCCTAGTTTCTTTTTTCTCACTCCTTTTCCTACAACTTCCTCTCAAAGAATCATGAAGTAGAATCTGGACTTTTTAAAACTGCTTGATAAGGTTTCCCAAGAGTCTCTTAAATCTGAAGGACTGTTCTGAGTTCTCTATTTTGTGTTACTACAGATTTTCTAGACTCTTCTCCCTCCCTTTAATTTTCACAGTTCTACTCCCTTGGCTTTCCTGAGCAGTGAGTTTCTGCCTGGGACCACTATTTCATGAAATGTCTAGAGCCAGGGGTGGGGAACCTGCAGCCTTCTAAATCCTTAAGTGTGTTCACACATTCTAAGCAAAAATGGAATCACGTTATTCAGTTATTACATTCCTTTTGCCCCCAAGCACCCATGTAGGCCAGCCACCATTCCTGCAGCATTGTACAGAACTCCTTGGCCAGTAATGGCAATGCCGTATGATGATAAACTGGGAATGACTTAGCTATTCTTAGCAATACAGCTATCCAAGACAATTGCAAGACTCATGATGAAAAGTGCTATCTACCATCAGAGAAAGAACTGGTGGAGTCTGAATGCAGATTGAAGCATGTGTTTTTCACTCTTCTTAAGGGTTTGGTTTTTTTTTTTTTTGGTCTGTGTTTTCTTTCATAACATGAATAATATAGAAAGGTTTTGCTTGATTGCAAATGTATAACCTATATCAAACTGCTTACCTTCTCAAGTTCGGGGAAAGAGGGGGAGGAATTTGGAACTCAAAATTTAAAAAAATGTCAAATTATTTTTATACGTAATTGGGAAAAAATTAAGAAAAATAGATCCTTAAGTGTGGCCTTTTGACTGAATCTAAATTTTACAAAACAAAAAGAGCAGGCACATAAGAGCTTAATAAATGCTTTATGTTTGCCCTTTCTTATTTCCTTTGCTCTAAGTCTCTATAGACTGAGTGTCTCACAAGGTATATGAACATGGGAAACAAGGATGAAGTAGGAGTAAGACGGAGAAAATGAGAATTGTGAAGATGAGAATGATTCAGAGCAGGAAGATAAGGATAGACAGATCATGGAAAAATAAAAGACCCAGAGAAAGAAGCCAAAGGTGAAAGCAGCCTTGGTGAATCTGACATACAAACACCTGGCCAAGGAGTAAGAGAATGAGGCAAACCAACTAGCCACTATGAAGAGAGAAAAGATACTTTTGCCAGGAGTTAATATACAGCCCAAAGTCTGTGAGGCAAAAAACCAGCAGTGAAGAAAAAGCTGGCAAAAAGACATTGAGGTCATAAAAGATGATGTCCAAAAAAAGGGCATTCATAGAAGTTGAGAACTCCATGCCTACCCATTCTTGTTTAGGGGATATGGAAGATCTTGCCAAGCTGCATTCATGAAGCGCAGATTTCTTCCCCTAACCTTTCCCCTCCCTAGCACTCAAGATTTCTAGCTAGGCAATTTCCCAAGGCCTTCAAGGTCTCCTGTGGCCAAAGCCTAGGAGGCTTTCTGCCTTGGCTGCCTCCCATTTGGTAGAATGCTGGAGCTCAAATATTAGTATCCTGTCCGCTACCCTGCAAGACTCTATACCAGCCCCCAGTGGGCTCGAAAGTAGCAAAAGCCTGAATGGCCCAGGTAGAAATGGACCTAGGGAATGTGATCCTAGGTGTTGTTCATACAAAGTTAAAAAATTCTACTGGGGGAGGTGAGGGGTGAGGGAATAAGTGAGGGAGGGAAGTAATGAGTCTCCCTTAATCTAACACAGCTCTTTTGAAATTATTTCTGGAGTCGATTTAGGAGCTACACAAGGAAACAAGTTTCATTACTTTCTAGTCATTGCCCCCTCCTTTGTTTTTTAAACCACAAAGGGTTATTGTCTTCTTTCATCATCTACCTTTTTCACCCTGCTGAACTAGGAGTGAATTTTGCATATTCTGAAAAATCAAATCAACCCTCAAATGATAATGACTTGCTACCATTGAAGAAATTTTAAAATATATATTGCTAAAAGGTCCATGAGAGAAGCACAACATCTTTGTTTTCATCTTCTCCAGTGCCTGGAACAGTGCTTTCCATAAGTAGATTTTTGATGTAATCACAAGTTTCCAAAACATGTAGAACCATAGAAATATCACTGGGATAAAGATTTATACTCTCAAGACAACTACTTTGAAAGGTACCATTAACTTGGATGTAGGACATACATAGTCTTATCATATCTATCATTACCAATATGTTTTGGTAAAGTTGTCAAAATCTATTTTTACCTTATATCTGCACTTTGTAGATGTTGAAATTTCATTTTAAGATAATTTACCTGGCCTGCAAATCCACTGTTAGAACCAGCTGAAATAAGTACACCATCTTTGTCCCTTTGAAAACCATTGTGAGACCAATATGCCAAATCAAAAGTAAAAGTTTTTATATGTTCTGGGTTCTTGGGGTCATATATAGTGGTGGTGGTTCCAGATTGCACTGAAATCACACATCTGCTTCCCGCATTCTTCTCTCGCTAAAGACAAACCAGAAACAGTCTTAGAATAACTAGAGATGGCTTATCTAATTAAATTAAATTTATATTTATCTGTAGTTATTAATGCAATATGCCTGAAAAAGTTGTAAGTCCCAGTTACTCAACAATAAGCTTGTTTTTCTGAAGATGCCTTCTTTGTTGTGAGAGAAGGTGAGTACTTTTATTCTCAGTCTTAGAAAGGTTTTGTCTTGCTTTGTGAATTCTTAGACAAGTGACTCACTAGGTAGCACCTGCTTCTACTGCCCACCCAAATTACATTTTTGGTTTTCTATTGGAATTTAAGGACAAAATTGTAAAATTTCAGAATTGGAAGTGATCTCAAAAAAAAAAAAATCTAGTTCAACTGGATTAACAATTCCCTCTATAAAATGCCTGAAAAGTGATGATCCAGATTTTGTTTGAAGGCCTCTAGTAAAAGAGAAACAAACTATTTCCTAAGACCATTTGGATAGCCCCATTTATCTGGACGTTTTTAAGATTTGCCTTTTTGTTCTTTCCAACCATGTTTAGTTTGGCATTCTGGGTCCAAAAAGGATGTCCATTATCTTTCTTCTATATGACTGCCCTTCACAGTTAAATATAGCTATCATACTGCTTTCTCCCATCCCCTATGATTTGTTTGGGTTAAACATCCTTAATTCCTTCAACCCATCCTCACGTGGCATAATCCTTAGGCTCTTTATCCTGGTCACTCTTCTATGAATAGTCGCTTACAAAAGTCTTTCCTTGATGTGGCATCCAGAAACGAGCATACTCCAATCGTGGTCTAACCAAAGTATAGAGGGATTATCAGTCTTCTAGACTTGTAGCCCACATCCATCAGCCCAAGATCACATTAGGTTTATTGGCTGCTGTATCAAACTGATATGTTGCACCGGAAAGTCCACTAAAACCACTAGATCATTTTCGGAATAATGCGAATCTAGTCATGCACAGATACCCTCTAATCTCTATTACATTTCACAGGATTAGATTTTATGCCTGCTCTGTGTCAAGATCTTTTTGGATCATGGCTCTTGTCATCCAATGCATTAGCTATTCTGCTTAGCTTTTTGTAATCTGCAATCTTCATAAGCATGTTTTCTATGCCCTTACTCAAGTTAGAGAATCACAACATTTGGAGTTGGACGGACTCCCTTCTTTCCACTCCCATACCCAAAAGGAATCCCCACTATGACCTGTCCTAAGTGGCAAATCAGCTTTAACGTAAAAATCTCCTAGTCTTCCTGATTCTCCTGAGAATCCACCACCTCTTGAAGCAGTTTATACCTTTAAGAAGTTTTCCTGATATCAAGCTTACATTTGCCTCTCTGCAATTTCCATTAATTTTAGTTTTCCCCTCTTGAGATTAGAAAGGACAAGTATCATCCCTCTTCCACATAACATCAGACAGCTATAAATGTCCCCCCAAACCTATTTACACCCTGCAAATAGGTCTCCTATCTCAGTACTAACTATGCCTAACTGTGCAGCTTCTCAGATCAGCCACCTTTTGGGTAGCTTAACTATAAACCACAGACATTTGGTGAAAATGTTAAATAGCACAACATGGTCAAACACAGATAATTGCCGAGTTACATAGCGCTTTAACACTGTGTAGTAGATTATGTATGTATAAAATTGTCCCCATCTTATATATGAGGAAACTTAGATATTGTGACTTCCTCATGACTCAATGCCTTTCCCATCTTCCCTTCTCTATTTTTTTTGATGGGTACAAGAAGTTTAGGAGAAAAATAGGTTTAAGTAATATTGGGCAGGGCAACCTACAAAAGGTTTTGCCTTACCATAGTCTATTCCCTTGTACATAATTCTCTTAATCAGTTTTATCCACAAATAATTCCTTTAAGTATGGCAGCTATTCTTTTCTGACATAGTACCTATCAATAAACAGAGAAGGGGGAAGAGTAAGAAGCCAGCCAGGAGGCAGAATACTAAAATGTCTTAACATTTATTTGCTGTTGGACCCATCTACTCCATTTTCCTAAGATTTATTACAACCCAAGATTACCTTCAATTACAAGAGCTAAAAGTCCCACTTCTTTGAGTGTGGAGGAGCTGAATTACTCTGCAATTAGCGAAAGCAAAGATGATAATCATCAACCTGCGATTTGATACTGTACTTAGCCAAATTCTTTAAATAAAGATCATTGAAAAGAGGGACTTTCTTTTGCCTTTGCCTCTTTGTAACCTCAGTGCTTAGCATGCCTGGAACACAGTAGTTGCTTAATAAATGTTAACTGATTAATAATGATAGCTAAAGTTTGTAAAGGAGGTGAAATGGCATAGAGCTGGCCTCAGTGAAGACAAACTAGTTTCACATCCTGTCTCTGACAGATACTGGCTGTGTGACCCTGGACAAATTATAGCCTCTCAATGCTGCAGGCAACTCTATATAAGTTGTGAAAATGCACTGGTAAATGAAGGTTCCTCACCCAGACCTACCTACATAGATGACATCACCAATTCAAACAGACAATTAGTTTTCCAAGCACTTTACATAGTATGGCAGGTATAGTGCAGTTTACTGAATTTGGGAGTAAACTGCCCCAAACACCCACCTGACCTTGTGCAGGCTCACCCAATGTTTCTGGGCTTCAGTTTCCTTTATCCACAAAATATACATAATAGCACTTGGTCCACAGGATTGCCCTGGACATCAAATGAGAGAAATGTGAAGTGCTTTGCAGATTTTAGTGTTACATAAATATGAATTTATTACCATTCTTAACATTTGATTTTCCTAACAACTCAATGCAATAAGCTATCATCTCCATTCTACTGTTGAAGAAAAAGGCTGATAGACCAAGGACCTTAATTAGTCACACAGACATTAATTGCTCAAGGGAGGCTTCAAGCGCACGCCTTCCAGATTCTAAGTCTGGGGTCTTTAATGGTTACACAAAGTGAGTCACAGAGGAATTTCATACTATGTAACTTCTTGGTTTAGCTCTTTAGAGCTATTGTTCAGCTTTGTTTGAACTCTCTCCAGGATTAACCTTTTTCTAGATTTTTTTTCTTAAAGTGTTGTTACATTTCCCAATATACATATTTTTCCATATGGGGCTCTCTTATGACAAACGGGAAGGGAAGTAAGTACAGTTCAAACACACACACACACACACACACACACACACACACACACACACAGACACACACACGACTGCAATAATGTAAAAGAACAAAACAACAGAAACTGAATGGTGTGAAATTATGACCATTCTTAACTCCAAAAAATGGTAACTGTTTTTCCTCATAATCAGTTCAAAGGTTCTTTACAATAGTAGGTTAGAGTGACAAAGTATCATGTAATCACTGAGAAAACTGACATTAAAACCAATAAAACAAAATGTAATTTTATGAAAAAAGCTGTAACAACTTTTACTATAAAAATACTTAATATATTTTACTCAAACAGGGGTTCTAGTCCCAAGTTGGATATTTGGCAAATTCTCAAATAGAATCAACATCTTCTAAGGATAGTCTTTTAAAAGTTTCTGCAAAGCATGTTCAGTTTTTGTGATTTATTAAAAGAGCATAAAGTTTAAAATTGGTTAATCCACTTCTGGACGGAAGGAAAAATTTTCATTCCACAATTTTGTTCCATAAATCCTACTTTACCATATGGGAAAGCCTGTCTTGAAATATTTTCTTTACATCCAAAAAATTAACTGACAGACTAACATTGGATTACTTTCTATTGTGTTGCTTTTTCTAATGAATATACTTGTGTTTAAATAAATTACAAAATCACACAACTGGAGAGGTAGAAGGGACATCAATGGTGTGGTTCAACCCATACCTTAAAGCAAATCCCCATCATGATACCTGATGAAGGGTCATTCAGCCTCTGCTTGAAGACCTCCAAGGTTAAGAAACCCACCTTCAACAATTCTAATGGTTAGCAAGTTTTACCTGACATTAAGGCTAAATGACACTTCTGGAATACGCTACTCAGAGAATGTATTTAAACGAGTCTAGATCATCCAAATAAACAGCTTAACGAGAAGGTTGATTCCTGTTACCATTAAGTCAAAATCAGTATAAAATTTTTGATTGGCACAAAGTATTTACCTGATTGAAAGGCCGAACTCGAACTGCAACTTTTACACTGTCCATGCTTGGTATTTCCATTATCTTTTCATTCTTTTTATGGTTTTTGGGAGAAAAATACAGTTAAGAAGAGCATTTCTAACTTACACTAACCCAACTCGGTATGAAGATGTCTGCCAACTTTCCAGATGATTAATTTTTAATGGAGTCATTGTAAACTATCAATTACATGCTATAAATTATTTTTAGGCAATCTCCTATAACTCTAGTTTATTCATGAATTCTGGGTCACCACCAATTAAACTTTGCTCAGATACATTCCAGAGACGAAATGGTTGTTCTTTTTAAGTACTTCATTACTTGTATTCTGTGAACTGAGTCAACATTTTCTAGCCTCTTCTACTGCGTCCATCAGCACCATTCTACTACTCCTGAATAAAGGGCTAAAAAATACTATGTCTCTGCAAGAATATAGATGATATAAGCTTCCCTGAGTGCAAGGACAGTGAAACAAATATTTGTATTTCTCAAAGTACTTAGCACAATGCTAGAAATAAAGTATAGTATTTAATGAATTGTAATTGTAAAGTGGGGAAAAATTATTTCAAACCTCCTCCCCTACCCTTTCCCATGTGTTCTTGAGGAAACGCTACTGATCGATGAACTAGCCAATTCAATAAAGATAACCAGGCTCTGAATGATTAAGAATTTGAAAATGCAAAGTCTAAGTGTGCTAAACTGGACATGCCACTGTATATGGTAACCACGGTATTACTTAGGAATCTGAGTATGTTAGATAATAAAGGCATTCCTCTTTCAACATTATTCATACATCAAAATCAAAAGGTATAAATAATTTACTAATGACCTTTTAACTGCTTAATACAATGGCCTCCCAGTTTCACCCTTATTGAGATAATCAACTGCCCCAAACTAAACCAATAGTCCAATTATCCTCATTTAAGAGAAATTTTAAATCACAAATTAATGAGTTGTAAAAAAAAAATAGCAATTATTACAAGTCCATAAAATTGTAACAGTAATACACATTCAACTCCTCTCAACAATTTGAAAACACACTGAAGTATACAGTTTATTTAACATTCCAATAATAAGCTGTATTTACATATTATATAAATGTATGAAGTCTTAATATAAAATAGAAAAAACTGCATGTGACTGAAGGAATCATACTCCATATGGAGTTACTTTACTTATTGAAGACCATTTATTTATGAAAATTTACAATAATTTATATAAATTATTCTTTTCCAAATTAGATGATTTTTAATAATCCACACAATTCTGATGACTTTACAAACTGGGGTGTACATTAAAAACGTGAAAAAAAAAATTATAGCATCTTCCTGCGTAAAACTTGCTTTGGAAAGGAAGACAGTTTCCTTCTGCTCCTTCCAAGAGCTTTTTCTGTTGTTTCTGTAGTCCTTCTTGGTTTGCTCTTGGGTGCATCAACTGGGGTTGCCAAGGGAGAAATCAGCTTGATTTCCACAGGGGGAGGTGACCAAGAACCTTCTTTTTCCGTGGTTCTGGGAAGAGGAAGAAAAGAAAAAATATATTAAGGTGAAATAGCTTATCAAATAGAATTGTCAGAATTGTCATGTGGGAAAACTAAAAAAAAAAAAATTCTGGAATTTTAGCATACTGATCATTACTGAATTTACCTTTTGTTTCCTTAATTTTTATTAATGCTATCATACATGATGCAAAGATGTGATCAATACCTTTCTGATATTGCAATCTATAAACAATTAGCAGCACTGGTCTTGAATCTAGAGCCAAAAAGACTTTCTTAGAACAGGCCGAACAAATGTCCAAAAAGAGCAAAATTCCTGTTGAATTATTTTCCATGTTCTATTTTATTTATAAATATCTACATACTATCAGAATATTTTCCATATGTATAAATCTATGTATTAGAAATATGGAGATAACAAAGTAAACATCTTAGAAATGGCACTAAGAAAGAAGAGAAAACCTGTTAAGGGCTCCAGAAGCATCAATATGGAGATCTGATATGGCCAGATGGCAAGTGGTACACGCTCCTGCAGCATGGTACAGGGAAATGACAAGGCGGCAGGCAGGTGGCATAGACTAGGCAGGAGTCAAAAAAACCCAAGTTCAATTCCTGTCACAGATATTTACTAGCTGTCTGATCCTGAGTTAGTCATTTAACTATTCTCTGCCTGTTTCCTCATCTGTAAATTGGGGATCATAATAGCACCTACCCCTCAGGACTGCTGTGAGGATCAAATGAGATGGCACATGAAGTGCTTTACAAACCTTCAAGTGCTAATATAAATACTAGGTATTTATTATTAGAAAGCCTACTGAAATGCTTTAAAAATTCAGTCATTACATACAAAGAAACAGAATACACTGATCAAACGAACCTAAAAAAAAAAAGGAAAATCGAACAGTTTGCTTTGTTGAAATCATAGAAAATTTAAAAATAGATGTTTGTAATCATGATTTTAAGATTAATGATAGCTTCCCATTTAAGGATCAAAACCAGCATACAAACTGGGAAGAATGTGGCATCTGTCTAGAATCATGCTAAAAATGATTAAGAAGGCTTAATAGATTACGGAAGAAATAAGAAGAAAAATACTTCCTGTAATCCTCAATTACTGCATGAAATACCAATCCCTTCTTCCTTCTACCTCCCACTGGGATTTCATCCTTTATTAATCAACCTTACTAATCCAGGTTCAATCTATATCTATGTGCAGTCCATATATCTATTAGCCATCTTCAATGTGTATGGAATGCCAATCTACTGTAAATACATTTTCTTTCCACCCTGATCTCTTTTACTTACTTTCTTTCTATGTCTTGCAACACAAACTTGTGCTCCCTCTAAGGAAATTACATTTTTGGCAAACCATCACTATTTTTGTCGGCTTCACTGGTGACTCTGATCTCTCATGTTTGTAATTTTGGTGTTATCTTTTACTCTTCCTTGTCATACATAAATAATTATTGTGACCTATGGACTCTTTGAGGTATTTCATTTTAAAAATATTTGTTTTTAAAACTTGTCATTATCTTTGGCTATTACATCATAAACTTACTTTCTCTCAAAACAATGGAAAGTAAGGAAGCAAAACTACCTAATGTAGTAGTGTATATGTCTGTGTGACCAACGACACTCTGAATCTGACCTTAGGATTCTTTTTTCAAGTTCAGTTGCCTTTTTGTGTTGTTTTAATTTACATCATCACAGCCACAGTGTACACTGTGCTCTTGGTTTTGTTTTATTTGCTCTGTATCAAGTCATAAACATATTTTCATGTTTCTGTAAATTCCACATATGCCATGTCTCATGGTAAATTTCATATTCCTAAGTTTTTTCCAACAATTTCTCAACTGATGTGCACTCGATATCGTTTCCATTTCTTTGCTAACTCACAAAGTGTTGCAATGTATTTCTTGGTGGACATGTAAGACCCTGCTTTTTGTTTCTGACTTCTTTACGGATATACATCCAGTAGTATAATCGCTGGGTCAAAAAGTACAATAGACTGATTTCACAAATCGATTAATTATCTGCTAATAATTTGCTTACAAGCAAACCTAATATTCCACAGCCCATCAGCATTGACTAGGGTTCAGCTTTAGTCATCTTTGCCACTTTGATGGGTATGAAATCTTGAGAATTGTTTTAATTTGCATTTCTCTCATTAGTGATGGAATATTTATAACAAGCATGGAGAGTGTGCAAATTCCCTCCAACTTTTTGCTTCCTTGCCCATGCTTGAAAGCCTTTCATCTCATTCTGTTCCTTTAATATACCACTTCTCTGTCAAATGATAGGAAGCATCATTCATTATCAGTCTTTGGGAGTCATGATTGGTCAATTAAACTGATCAGAGTTGAAGTCTTTCAGAGTTTTCATTTATAATGTTGTAGTTAAAGAAATTGTTCTTGTGGTTCTGCTAACTCTATCCTGCATCGGTTTATTCAAGTGCTTCCAGGTTTCTCTGAATATATCCCTTTCATTATTTCTTAGCATATTACTGTGCCATACTATATATACACCATGTTTATATACTCCCAAATTCATGGGCTCCTACTTTTTTCCAAATACTTTCAACAAAAAAAATTCAGTTCAAGGTCAGTCATAGCAGTGACACAGTGGATAGAATGCTGGGCCTGGAGTCAGCAAGACCTGTGCTCAACTCTGACCTCAGACACTTAAGAGGCTGTGTGACCACGGGCAAGTCACTTAATCCTGTTTGCCTCAGTTTCCTCAACTGTAAAATGAGCTGGAGAAGGAAATGGCAAACTACTCCAGTATCTTTGTCCTAAAAGGGGTCATGAGAGTCAGACATGACTAAAAAAAGTGCCTGAACAACTCCCAAAATGATGGGCTCCTACTTTTTTCCAAATCCTTTCAGCTACCAAAAAAAAAAAACCAAAAACAAACAAAAAACCCAAAAACCTTAGTGTGTATATATAGATCTTTTGGTCTACTATTCTATTGCTGGGCCAAAGGTATGGACAGTTTGGTGAATTTTAGGTGGGAACCTTCATATCTCCACTAGAGAAGCAATAGTTGTCTGTCCTCCCACAGTATCACTAACATTTGTCATTTCCCTTATCTTTGTCAATCTGAGTGTTTTCAATTTTCACTTCTATCATTAGTAATTTGGAGTATTTTTTCACATGACTTTTGGGAGCTTGGATTTATTTTTCTGAGAAATGTTTTTTGATATCCATTAATCATTTGTATAACAGATAATGGCTCATTATATCTGGACTAGGGACAGACCTGTGTTTTCACTGGTATATGGAATTCCTGGATAAGGAAACTAGATCAGGGTCATAAAGCTGGTTATTTTTCTAGGTAGGACTAGAACACAGGCATTCTTGACTTTGAGGCTAATTTTATACCCACTATGCAATACTACCTCACAGCAACCATTACACTGGCACAGTAAAACCATGAACAATGAATATTTCTCTAATAAGTAAATTAGAATACTTTACGGTTTTATTTATATAATTTCCCTGTGTTGTAATAGCTGGACTCCCAGAGAGCTTACAGATTCCATAGTTATTTTGAAATTATTTTCTTTTATTATTTATTTCTTCTGTTGGGTTTTATTGATAATATACAAAAACTAATAATTTGTCAGTTTTTTTAATCTTTCTTTTTACTCATTCTTTGGTTATTTGAATTTCTAACATTCTTAAAGTAAACCATACCATCTACAAAAAGTGTTGTTTCTATATTGTCTATGCTTATTCTCTCGATTTCTTTTTCTTGTCTTAACTGCAGTAGCTAGTAGCTTTAGAACTATATCAAATAATAATTGTTCTAAAAGACAACCTACTTTGGCCCCTGACCTCAAGCCTGGGGTGATCCCTGTTATTATAGTTAATGTTAATTTTTGGTTTATATAGATCATATTTATCATATTAAAGAACAGTCAGTACATATGTTTCTGATTTAAGTTGAATGATTAAGATTTTTAAATATAGAATTTATTTAGTCAAGGCAAATTTTATGTATATCTATTGATTTATTTTTGTTATTCTGTAGTGTTTTTTTTTTTTTGGAGAGGGGAAGGCAGGACAATTGGGGTTAAGTGACTTGCCCAAGGTCACACAGCTATCAAGTGTGTCAAGTATCTGAGTTGAACTTAGGTCCTCCTGACTCCAGGGCCGGTGCTCTACTCAATGTGCCATCTAGCTGCCCCTATGTTATTTTCGTTATGGGGGGAGGGTCTAGTATAGCTTTTGTAATATAGAACCAACATCTTGCATTCCTGAAATAAATACAAATGGGTCATTATATTAACCTTGTTTAATATAACTGATACATATGCTGATATTGTGCTCAATATATTTATGACTATTCATTAAAGATAGCAATCTATTTTCTTTCTTTGCCTTCTTCTGTATCAAGATACTTGTCTCACAAGAATTTATTAGGATGTTTAATGTCTCTATTTTTGCAAACAACTTAGGAAATACTAGGATGGATTTTTTCTTTGAATATAGAATTTACTTATAAATCAACTTGGTCCTTGTTTCCTGCCCCTCCTCTTCCCCTTTTGGGAGTTTCTTTGGGTTTATTCAGTTTTTAATATTGGATTTTTTTAGAATCTCAATTTTTTGTTGTCTAATGAAGATTTTATTTCAAGCTTTTCCAGTTTATTTTTAAGCTACATGTCCCATTAATTCATTCTTTCTCTCGATGAAAACGTTTAAAGATTTTTCCCCCCTCTAATGATAAATTAGTCTCCATTTAATTTTGAATCCTTTATTCAAACAGTCTTTTTTGATTATAAGATTTAGTGCATCGTGGTCAATAAAGAATTTTTTAACATTTGTGATTTTCTGCATTTTTTTTTGAGGATCTTATGACCTACCCAAATACACAATTTTGTAAAAGTGCCAACTTACAGTTGAGAAATGTGTGTGTATTCCTCTCTATTCTCCTTCAGTAATCACTAGAGAGCTATTCTATGTAATATTTCTAAAATTCAATTCAGATACTTCTTTCCTATTTGGTTAGATCTGACACTGTCTAAATTTTCCCTGTTGGTGGTTATTTTTTTCTTTAAATATGTGGATGCTATGCCATTTGGTGGATGTGTGTGTAGATATTTAATGCGTATATATCTGTATAGATCTACAGATATATACATGTGTAAATATAGTTATATAGAGATATCTACATGTATAATTAAGTATTGATATTATTTAATTACGTATGGTATTTTCACCATGGTATAATTCTCCTGCTTTTCTCTTATCAAGGCAGTTAATTTTGTCTTGTCTGAGATCATGTTTGCTATAATGCCCTTTTATGAATTTATTTGAAGCACAAATTCTGTTCGAGGACCCTCATTTTAGCTCTGTGTGTATCTGTTTCAAGATAATTTCTTACTAACAATTCACTGTTGGATTCTGCTTTCTAATTCATTCTGCTGCTGCCCTGTTTTATGGATTAATCAATTGTATTTACATTCATGTTTATGATAGTAATTGTATTTTCCTCCACCCTATTCTCTTATACTCTCCCCTGAACCCTTCTCTTTGCAAAGTAGATAAATAGAAGGAGGAACATTTACATTATCTATTTATACCTGAAGTGGTCTGTTCTTATTGCCCTCCCCAACCTCTTATCACCAACTCCAGACACTGATCTCCAGTTCCTAACTCCCTCTTTTTGAATTCTCCCTTTTTGATACACTAAACAAAGTTAATGTTTACTTTGCTTATGACTATGTCCTACCCTCCCTATTAAATACTCTCTTCCTGTACCTGCCTATTTTCTTGATGGATTTAGTGTATTTCAATACCACACAATGTGCATATGTTTTAAACTGTCCCTTGTATGACTCAGAAAACAGTTTATTGACAGCCCTACTACTCCACTCTTCTTATTAATTCTAATTATGTTAATTGTAAGCTAGTCCCTCTCCTTCCTCCTTTTTTAAAAATTCTCTCCTCTTTTCTCCCTCTGTGACATTTGAAGACAGTTGAAACTCTGGAGGGACATGAACGTTCCTTTTTACCCCATTTAGAATGCAAACACTTAACCAGCATTTGAGCAGTTTCCAAATGCTCAAAAATTGTTATCCTGTGCTTTGCATTTGAAAGGTTCATTTTTATAAAATTCTTACAAAAAGATGAATTAAATCAGCTGTATAAATACAGGATAAAAAAAACCCCATGACTCAATAACAGTTCATGTTAAAAAAAAATTAGGCTGAAAGTTCAATGCGAGTTAGTGATAAGCTTATTAGTAAACAAGCTAATGTCTTAAATTACGTACTATACGCACATTGCCCAGAACATAGTAAGTGCTGCTATATTTTCCTTAGACTATACAATTTCTGGAAATGTTTTGCTCTGTTCAGCTAAAATTTTAAGAGATGCTGAAAATTACAGTGTCTAGGAAGAAAACCAGATGAGTGAAAAATCTCAAATTTTTGGCCACAGGATGGATATGATAGCTAACTTTCTTACCCCATCTACTATTCGCAATACGTTAATAATATAACATGCTATATAATAATAATATGCCCTTTTAAATTAATCAAGCCATCAATAAGCATTTAAAAGGACTTGCTATGCACCAGGCATTGCAAGGTTGTGGGGACTCAAAGATAAAAACAAAGAGAGTTGCCTGTTCACCTAAAACAGCAGAATTAGCATTCAACTGTTGTTTTACACACTTTAGTGTATATAATTACAACATAATAAAAGCTGACTTTCAGGAATTCATGTAAGTAAAGTTTATCGATGACGTAAAATTCTCAGTTTCCCAAAATTAATTACAAAGTTTCAGGTCTTATTCCAGTCTAATTTTGAATGAAAATAGATGTCATATTGCTGAAAAGTTTTCCGTACTTGCTTGCTTTTGTTTGTGTTGTCCTGATTCGTTTTGCTTTGTGCTTTTCCGTGGTTTCTGCTGATTTTGAGTCATTTTCAACTGGTAATTCCTTTGGATTAAAAAATAAAAAACAGTATGCTTAAACCATTTTAAGTATATTTAACACAATGTGAAAACTGACAGAGAAACTAATAGAGAATTACTTCTAATATCATCACATTTATGGCTGCTAGTAACTGCCAGGGTATTTGGCATACAGGGGCAGAATTTTGAAATAAAAACTGAGGCAGCTTTGTTTTTAATATACATGTAACTGACACTTAAACTGACATCGGAGACATGCCTCAAGGTATTTTGAGGGATGAAAACCAGCAACAACATAGTTCTTACCATTTCTTTCACAATCCGTGAAAGTTCAGATGCCTGTTTTCTTGTGGTCCTCAAAGTAGGGGGTGAGAAGACAAATTGAGAGGACAAATCTGAAACTAGGCCCTTCAACTGTACAGTGGTTTCTATTTTTTGAGCTTTAAAAAAAATCACAAATACATAATTAAATTTAAGTGCAAAAACCTATGAATAGAAAAATAAGTTAAGAGCAAATGGTATATGTTTTAAAGCTGCAAGCACCTCCATCTATACCTGAAGCAAGCATTTACCCAAAAGTGTATTACATTTTTAATCACCGTAATAAGCTGTGTTGGCCAGAGGGGAGCAGCATTAGGAGTAATTCCAAGAGGCAGTCTGATACAGGAGAAAGAACACTGGATATGGAGTCTGAGAAGCTGGGTTTAAAAACCCCAGTTATACTAATAATAATTACCTGTGTGACCTAAGACAAGTCCCCTGAGCTTTCTGGGTCTCGGTCCCTTTATCTGTAAAAAGAAGGGTTGAACTAAAGGATTTCCAAGGACCCTTTTTCTAAATCTATAAGATCCTTTCTCAAAGTCAATTCAATTTGACTTAACCCAGATGACTGGGAATTTATAATGTTTCAAACAGAATGTCATTCTGTGAAGATTTCAAAAGAGTAGCTAGAAAGTAGTTTAAATTTTCTCTTCTGTTATTTTACTCCTCTCTATTCAGTGTTTAGCATCAATAGCAATGACCTAATATCCTACTTGTCCATGTGCATTATCTGACTCATGCCTTCTTGGGCATAAGACTAGATCAGTGTTTTGAAATAAAGTTAAAAACTTTTGAAATCTTTGTAGCTTATTCTGGACTTTACACTGTAATTCAGTTAAAAGATAAGCAGAAATGATGATGATGTCAACAAAGGGGCTAAGTAAGCAAAAGATATGAATGTGTCTCAAGGAAGCTAAAATCAAGGTTTAACATGGAGAAAATCAAAATGGAATAACTGAGAACCAGATCTCTTTTGTACCTATATACAGACATTGTTATTGCAGAATCTGATCTGTAGCCTTTTCCTTTCTATTCAGGAAAGGGATCTCCGAGATTAATACAAGTATTTCAGAAGGATGTTCATTTATAAACCTGTGAAAGAAAATTCTTAAATATACATCGTGATCATTTTGTATACTCCGAGAGGTGATTTTTATATATTTAAGTTTTAACCGCCCCCACTCCCACAAATTTATTTTGCTTCTAAAATACTAAGATCTTAAAAAACTACTAGTAAAATGACCAAGCCAGACTTAGAAGGCCAAATCTTCTTACTTTTACTAATCTAGTACTCATGACAATAAAAACTGGACATTTTATTAAAACTGACAATCAAAACTAATATGCCACAACAGGTTTTTATATAACAAAATTAATGTTTTAAGAATGCAAATAAATAGAAATCTTGACTTTATACAAAGCTCTAGGTTCACTTCTTTTTTCTAAGGTTCTCTGTAAAACACCTCCTCTCCCCGTTATTTTGAGTTAACTCAAAAGATGTTTAACTTTTAGAAATCACAAAAAGATGAGAGTCCCCTTGAATAAATGTCACTTTTTTTCTTTTCCCAAGTGAAATTAACTTTGAATTTGAGATTAATTAAACATCTTTTAACATTTGTCATCTCTTGAATTTGGCTTTGTATTAACTAAAAACTCATTAACCACTGGATAACTTATCTGAATTTAATTTTCTGACTCAGAATAAGAAAGCAAATTTTATAATAAACACTACCTTGGTAATTCAGAATGCATATAAAAACACAGTATAGTTGATATAATTTTTAATTTAACCAATTACCTAAGCTCTCTTTTGTATCCAGGATGGGGCATAACTCTGACATTCTGACATTTAGAAGAGAAATTACATTGTATCTACATGGGGCCACAGAATCAATCCGTTTCAAACTTTCTTTTTGACCCTCTCATTTGATATACAAGGTGGCAAAGCCAAAATTTTTAACGGGCAATTTAACAGGAGACTTTTTAAATACAAAAATAATAACATATTACGTATACATATAGTATATGCACGACAGAGCTTAAGACATTGTCTTCATATTTCAGAAGTCAGACTAGTCCTGAGTGTGCTTTTATACTACTATAAATTAAATTTACTACTAGCTAAGGTATTCCAGTTACATAACCATACCCTGAATTTGGATAGTAAATTTACGTCACTTAATTACATAAAGTTAATCTGTTTTAAAATGAGTATCCTTAATAAAATTGGCAACCTTACAAAACAATCAAGAACTTTCAGATACTAGCTGATCAGAAAGCAGACAAGAGACTATATTTTTAAAAGGAAAAAAAGTGATATAAAAGAGTTCATTTTTAGATGGCAAAACTGCCTCTCAAATTTTTAGTTAGGGGAAAAGAAGGATACAGTGAAATTTTTTTAAGTCTAGAAAAGAACATTGCTATGTTGGGTGCTGTCATTGCAGAGGCTGAAAGTAGCAGTTCCCAGGAGTTTTGAGACTGGTGTTTTTGAGGGAAAAGCTAATTATAAACTTAATTAGGAAAATTCAGGAAATGATGAAAAAAGCTCATAACCCACTTGAGACAAGGGAGAAGAAAAAAAAAGGATAGTGAGACAAGGGCCATTGAGATTATTCAAGATAAAAATATGCTTTGAAGCAGGTGGTTATTAGTTCATGAAATAATAGAATAAGTAATTAAAAATTAGTATCACATTGGCTATACCCAAAACTATTTGTTGAAAAAAAAAATAGAATTAGTTTTGGCTTATGAAAAGCCAAAAAAGGGGGAGAAGGGAAGAGGCAACTAAAAAGAAATTCAAACACCTTAGTGAAAAAATTTACAGAAATGCTGTCTAGCATATATTACTTGGGAATATTACATAGAAAAACTCATCGATTTGAAAACAACAAAAACCCCTCAAACCACAATGACTAAATGAAACCAATTTTTTAAAAGCAGAAGTATTTTCATTCTTAAATGAAAAATTTTAGTTTTTATATAGTTAGGTCTTAAAACAATCCCATGAAAGCCTATTTTAAGCTTTAGACTCTGAATGGAATTTATTTTGGTCTGAAATAAAAAAAAGTGTACCTCTTGTCTTCCTTGAAACTTTTGAAACAGGTGAAGAAAATAAAAAAGACTCAGTTTGTGGGTCAGAAAAGTTAGGAAAAATAATAGTCTTGCTGGATCTAGTCCTTGTATTACGAGAAGAGTTGGTCAAACCATTATCAGCATGCAGTATTTCTTTGCTTTTGGAGTCTGTGAGAATAATTTCTTCATCTGTGCTCCCTTCTGATGTTGAAGGAAGTTTATTTTTTCTCCTTTGATTTTCAGTCACTTTTCTCAACTTCCTCTTAGAGCTCAATGTTGTAGTCAGTCCTCCTTCTGGTGATAAAGGGTCGTTTTCTAAAGTTAGTTTTCCAAGATTATTATTACCAGTTTTACCTGGTGTGATTCTTGTAGATCTTCTTGGGGTAAGTGGAGTTTGTGTCTTCCCAGTACTAACTTCTTGAATTTCTTTAACCTCTGGTGGATTTACTCTTTTTGGTCTGCCACGTTTCTTAGGCGTGGCTGGTGTCTTAAATTCTGTTTCAATAGTCAATTCGGATAAATCAAGTTTAGAATGTTCCGGAGATACTGAGGTGTTATTCACTTTCCTTCTGCTTCTCCCACTCTGCTGGACAGGAGACTTCTCTTCACTGGATGCATCACCTTGATTGGGACCAACATTTTCAGAGAGTTTCATATTATCACTTCTCAATTTCCTCCTACTTCTGCTAGGACTGGCTGCTAGTTTAATGTTCTGGTCATTTAATAATTCACTACTTTCTGGCTCCTCTACTGATTTTTTTGTTCTTCTCGAAGTTCTTGTAGCAGGAAGAAGCTTAACTTCTTTACTATAGGGAGTTTCTTCACTTGATGATTCAGAAAGTTGAGACGTTCTCATTCTCAATTCTCTCCGTGATGTTGTGGAAGCTTGTAATTCCTGTTCGATAGCAATTTTTAATGTATCCAAATTAACATTTTTTTTCCTTCCTCTTCTAGGAGTAACAGAATCCTGGGATACCTTCTGAGAGGCTGCTTCAATTTCAGCAAAGGCACTTTCAGATATCTCAGATTTTTCTTTTGTTTTCCTAGTACTTCTCTTTATAGCAGAAAGCTCTAGTACTTCAGGTGTTGGAATGTCTGAGGCCTTCTCCTCAAGTGTTGATCTGGCCTTTAGATTTCTGATGCTTTGTCCTCTTGTTCGTGTTCTGGAAGGTATCAAGTCACTGCCCTGACTATCATTTAAATCAACTAAACTTGTTTCCTTCTCTGCCTTGGAGGAACGCATTACCTTCTGAGTTATTAAAGGCATGGTTTCAAGGATAGTTTGTTCTACTGTGTCAGAAGCAAACTCTTTATTCCTTGTGTCTTTAATGACATCAAGTAAATTTTCAGCAATAGCTACCTTAATTGGTTCTGGCACATATGGTAATGTTTCCACAACATTTTGGGATTCCTGATCATTTATTCTGACAGGTACCAAACCTTTAACATGCCCATGTTTACCACTGTCATCATTATGATCTTTCTCCTCAGCTGCTATATTAGTTGTTTTAGTTGACACATCAGATGTGGCACAATCTCCTGTTTCAACTTCTCCTTCTTCACCTTCCAATATCAAGGTAAAGTTGCTCTGAGCCACAAAAAGCTCTCCATCCACTTCAGCCATGTCACATTCAGCAGAGTCTTTGCTATCAGGTATGCCACAAGTGAACTGTTGCTCAATGGTATCAAAGTTATACTGAAGCTTTAGAGTTCTTGAAGGATACAACTCATTCAATGAAAGTGTTCTAGTCTCTTCTCCTGATGCCAAGGCTTCAACTCCTACATGTTCAATCACCTAAAATATATTAAAATAAAAAACCTATTAAGAAACTCTTCCATAAATGAATTTATGTCAAAGACTTAATAAGGGTTTCAGAGTCATTTTTATCCTAACTTTTCAATCATAAACTAGATAACGAGAATATATATAACACGTATACTTATAAAACAATCATTATTTTAAAATATGAGATTTTGCACTTTTCAGTCAAAACAGGTAAACAGGAAATGTTTTGTTTCAGTAATCAGACATATCTGGATTTGAGGGACAAAGGCTAGATTGTCTCCTTCAGAAAAAAACCTAATTCTGAAGTTTTGTAATAATAACAGTTGTGAGGAGAATAAAGAGCACTGAAAGGTATTATTCTATTTGGGGGTAAGAGGTAGAGGGTGGAGGAAGAGAACCTTGGGAGAAACAAAGTACTTCCTTTCATTCATTTATGCGACATTTAATTAAGCCCATACAATGTACTATGGCTATGTGTTGGGAAAAATACAAGACATGGTCCCTGCTCTCATGGAGCTCACAGTCTAGCAGAGATATACATACACAAGGGACTATAACATAATATGAACATGAGGGGTACAAAGTACTACGTGAGGTCTCAATGGGGGAAAAGAAAAAATATTATTTCTAAATAACCCCCATATGACTTAACAACTATCCATACTTCCTAAATAGAATGATCCCCATAAGGTTGAAGGAGAGTTCACCTACATAAGCTCCCTTGGGCTAGCCTCAATCCTCTTCCCTTTGGCTGGGACTGCATAAACCATGAAATTCCTAAGGCTTTCAAGTTGAATACCTCCCTTGTAAGGGATTGGTAGAAGAAGGAATGGTCCTTGAATTTACCTTGTGGTAAGGGAAGGGGAGAAAAAGGAGGAAGTAGAAATAACAGATCTCCTGACTGAGTAGGTAGAACATTATTACCCATTACTGAGAACATAGCCAGTTTCCCATTTCCCAAACATTCAGTTAGATTAAGAGAATGGCAATTGTTAGAAATAAAAGTTCTCTCCCATTCATGATATCATGATTTCACTAGCATTCCAACTTGAAGGAATGTAGATTCAGGTATTTACCTTTTTGCTAAAGAGTAAAATGTGGCTGGTGACATGAATGGGGCCAGTCAAGGTAGCATAAAAGTGAATTGATAAATTACTTAAAAAAAACCAAAACTTTAAAACATTATAAATGCATTATACATTTGTTTTTATCAGAACAACAACAACAACAACAAAAAAAGGTTTTCATTTGAAATGCTTTAAACTGGCAGGTCATCAATGTCACTGCTGCCCACTGACAAAATGGCTTAGTAGGATTTCCAAAACTAAAAATCACAAATAAATTTCTAAATTAAAAAAAAAAAAAACCAAAAACAAAATCCTGAAAAACTTGTGAGTGTAAATAAGTTCAATTATGTCTGGTTGAATGCTACTTAATTCTCTAGCAGAATAAAAAATACAGTTAAAAAATTAGTTTCATTAGACTAATTACTTCTAAACTTATCTCAATTAAATGACTGGCCAAAGAACAACTCATTTCGTATTCCTTACCCTTCTCTTCTGAATAGCCATTATGTTTCAGATTATGTCTAAAAATCTTCAAATATTAACTGGGTTCCCAGAAACTAACTTCTTCAAAGATGCTGATTTTGTTATTAGGTAGCCTTTTAATAAAATTAGAGGCTTAAGGAAATGGTGGTACAATTTTTCTGATCAGCATATATTAGTTAAAAGGTTTACAGATCCAACTGACCTCATACAGATAGTTCAAAATGGGGGAAACATTTTCTTACATGAATTTCTTGAGATTCAGAACTGTCAGAAACTGATGGTTTTTCTTCTGGTAAATTAGCATTTTCTTCTGGTGCATCAACCTCTATTTCACAATCTTCCTTTAAATCTAAGGCTATTTCTTGTTTAAGTCTATTTTCAGAGGTATCGGTTGTAGGAGTTTCAGAAGTAACAGGCACAGAACTTTCACTGACATGCAGGACACTCATCACAGCTGAAAGATAGTGATAACCATTAATTGTCTAATCTGCTGAATTTGAAACTGGGGAAAGCAAGTAGAAGAAAACAAATTATACTTGACTTAAACCCTATCCTGATTTACTGGTTTTCAATTTATTTTTAAAGCTGTTACATAACACTCAAGAGCAAGCTTGAATTCTGTTAATGATAAAATACTATAAACCTACTTTCTAACACTGACAAGACTGGAATATCTTATAAATATTTTAATTGTACACATTTCATTTTTACCTAAAGAAAACACATAAGCTGAAACATACTCTACATTTTTTTTCCCCCAACTACCACTTCTGATTAAAACACAATATATTTCCTTCTTGATTCAAATGATACGATGACTTGTGGACTGAGGAACTCAAATGCCTCTCTCTTAATCAGTCTGAAAGTTCAACAGGTCACTTTTAGTAAGCAGATATCCTGATTTAAGTAGTATAACATAATACAAGATTCGCCCTAGACCAGGGGCCTCAAGGCTACATATGGCCCTCTAAGTCCTCAAGTGCAGACCTTCTGAATGAATTCAAACTTCACAGAACAAATCCCTTTAATAAAAGGATTTGTTCTGTAAAACCTGGACTCAAGTCAAAAGGCCACATTCATGGACCCAGAAGGCCACACAGGTTCCCCACCCCTGCCCTAGACTGTTTTTTTTTTCTTGGCCAAAAAGAAAACTGGGGTTATCCTATGAAAGAGACCATCCAACTGGGTATATTAAGAAAAACACACATCCTTTGTCTCATGTTTATGTAAGCATTATTAGTACCTTATCACTCATCTTCATGACCTCTTTTTCTTATTAATTTCTTCCTTCTCCAAAACTATCACTACAGACAGGCACTGCAGATCTGAGTCCTACTCAAGATTTGGCACAGCTTGCTAAATGCCTGTCCTAAAGTTACATTTCAACATTCTCATAATGGTACAGGGATAAAGTCAGTTTTCCATTTTTTTTTTTTAACCTACTATACAACCATAAATCACTAGGTGAACAAAGAATAAAATAATTGTCATTTGCGATCAGCAGAGCAGGTACCTTTTCCAGCTGTGAATTAATGATTGGTCAGCTCCTTTCTGGAGCTAATGAGGCAGCAATGCCTACGAGTACCATGCCAAAACACTGTCCACCATATGCTATGGCTAATACTGTAAAAGCAGAAAGAAATGACCCACCGCGCCCTTAGCAATAGTGCATATAACTGCCATCCTGCAACTAAAGAGAGAACAGATGGAAAGGGAGAAAACAGAAATAACGTAGCACGTGTTCCATTTTTTCCCACTTTGCTCTTGCTTCCCATTCCAAAGAAAATAAAATCTGTATTTCTAGACAACATTAGAATGCATCTGACTCTAAACTTTTAGAGTATACGTACGTTCATTATTTGCTCCTGTTATTCCAACAGTGGTGGTACACATTTCATCAGATAACTGCTTTTCATCCAAAAGTGGCAAGTTGGGCTCCTCGGTGAAGATTTCCCTTTTGAAACAGAATCACAATTCTATTGTGTTAAAATGTTTGACATATCACATGTGTTCATGGATTTACATTGCTTTTGTTGATTGTATATTATGTTTATGATTAAAAAAAAGAAACAGAATCATAGCATGTTAGAGGGGGTGAAAGAAAGTTTAAGAGATTAAGACCTTTGTTTTACAAAGAAACTGTGAGTACAAAAGATAAAAATAACTAAATTTCAATTAATGTTATATAAACTGCAGGGGGAATATATACCTCTCTACAACATTTTCACTTGCTTTTGTTTTCTTTCACTTCACTATATGCTTACCAATTATAGCTACGTCAGGAGTTATTCCTGTATTTTCAAATAAAACAACATATCCATTAGGCCTAGAATAATAAAAAGGTAGTAATATTTTAAAATACCATTACTCAATAATCTAAAAAGTTGATACACATTAAGGTTCTAATTTAAACTATATGTTATATACTCAGTCAATCCTAGAAATCCATGACCAGTGGACAAGGTTTTGGATTAGTAGTCATGAGGGCCTAGATGCAGAATTCAGCTCTATCAATACTTGCGTGATTTTTAAAATGAAAGTTTGATAACTTAGTCCTAAATCTATGATCCTCTTAACATAGTGAGAGGTAAACATAGCATAGCAGAAAGATCAGTAGTGGTCTTAGAGTGATAAGAGCTTAATATGAGTTCCAGTTCAATCACTTAACAGCCCTAGACAAGTCACTGAACCTCAGTATCTTTATGATTTCAGTAAAACAGAGATAATACTAGCACTCTTATCTGTCTCGCAGAGTTGCTTTAAGGTTCAAATAAGAAAATATATTTTAAAGTATCAGATGACCATAAAGCTCTGTATAATCTGGCATATTATGAAGAATGCTGTTGTGACCAATATAATTTTTCCTCATTATTATACTATAACCATGAATACCCATTTTTATATCACTACATTTAGAATATTGTTCCTAGGAAACTAACTGTTCCCTATAACCTGTTTTGTCTCATGAGGTCTTTTTTAGGATGCAATTAATAATACTGATAGCTACTAAAGCAATGTCATATACAGATATAAACAATGAGACATATTAGAAGTAGAAAAATTACAAACAATAAGTACTATAGAAGTAACTAGATGGGATGGATTAGAACAGGAGGCTGTATTTCTGAGGCAAATAGCAGCGAAGTATGGAAGGTTTTCCTTGGGGAATAGTGGGAGATAAAGATTTATAATATTTGAGGGGTGGGAGTTGTGAATATTAATCTGAGAGAAGTCTAAAGAGGAGAGAGACTTTAAACACAGTATTTTAAGAAGAGTAATATGGTGTCACTACACTGGATGAATCTGAATTACATGAAAGGCCATCACAAGGAGGTTATTGTAATAACCAAGATGACCAAGGCCTGGTATAGGTTGGGAGCAGAGATCCTTTGATGATCACAGATTTACAGCTAAAAAAAGACATCAAAAGCCAACTAGTCTAAGCCTCTTGAAGATAAGGAAATTGAGGCCCAGGGAGGTAATACTGATTTGCCCATGGTCAAACTGTAATAGAAGGCAGAGGTGGGATTTGAATAGCAAGTCCCCTAATTCTAATCCATTTCTGATTCCACTAGAAATATCTGTCTGCCCTCCTCTGCTCCTTAACTAGGGTGAGCTTAGGCAATGCAAAGCTAATTTTAGAATTAGTCTCAGTAAGCCTGGATATGGGGCAGCTAAGTGGCATAGCAGATAGAGTGCTGGACTTGGAGTCAGGAAGACTTATCTTCCTGAGTTCAAATCTGGCCTCAGACACTTACTAGCTGTTCGACCTTGGGCAAGTCACTTCACCCTGTTTGCCTCAGTTCCCTCATCTGGAAAATGAGCAGGAGAAGGAAATGGAAAACCACTCCCGTATCTTTGAAAAGAAAACCCCAAACGGGGTTATGAAGAATCATACATGACTGAAACTATTGAACAACAAAGCTTTGATAGAGTGATAATGCTAGAATCAATAATACTTGGAGGTTCAAATCATGTCTCTGGCTTACTAGGTGTGTTATCCTGAACAAATCAGTTATCTGTCTCAAGGAAATATGGAGCATATATTTACTAAGTCATCGACTAATTGCTGATCTGCCTAAGAAGAGTGAGTTCCCTTATCCTTCACCATCTGGCATCATAGAGTCTTCACTACTTATGTATTAAGATCTGATTCTACTGGTTGATAAAGAGAATTCCCACAGATATTTCCTGTGTTACTGTATAAGCAAAGAAAATGAAGATATCATATAATGAATTTTAAAGTGATATACAAATGATATGGATATAGGTTATTTAGAACTACCTGCATCAGCTCTTCCTCCTTAGCATCGATAACTGATACTTATTTCTTTACAATAACAAATTTTTAACAAAAATGGTCTATATTTGTTCACATTGTTATAGACAGATATGAAAACAGCTTTTTATTAGCTAATTAAGCTTCATGAATAGTTGCTGTTATATTTTTTTTAAAATCCAAAATATTTTAAACTTATTTAATAAGCCACTCAATTCAATACAACAATAAAAACAAATTCCAGTACCGAACAATAAGACAATTTTGATAATCTTGTGCTGTTAACTGTAAAGTATATTTTTGATCTTGAAGTAACAGCTTAGGTCCCACCTCTTCCACAAAGCCTTCCCCAGCTACTCCAATTCACACTCATCTTTCTTCTGTGAACTCCTGAAGCACACAATTGAGCACATTATTTTAAATAAGATGTGATTATTTAGTAATGACGATGATTTTCAGGTGTGCCTTGGGGAATCGGTCTCACTACTTTAGTATTCTAGGGAGTATTATTTTGCCTTCCCGTTTTTACAGAGCATCTACTAAATCTTGCATTCCACACTCCCTGTCCCCAGTGCTAAAAGAATGTAAATTCTATGTATTTTGTTCCCCAAGGGATTTATGGGGAGTGGGAAGAGAGGGTCAAGTCAGCTCCAGGAAGAGGCAAACAATATATGAACTCTAACATACCAGCCCATGGTCAAACTATAGTAAAAGGCAGAGGTGGGATTTGAATAGCAAGTCCCCTAATTCTAACCCATTTCTGATTCCACTAGAAATATCTGTCTGCCCTCCTCTGCTCCTTAACTAGGGTGAGCTTAGGCAATGCAAAGCTAATTTCAGAATTAGTCTCAGTAAGCCTGGATATGGGGCAGCTAAGTGGCATAGCAGATAGAGTGCTGGACTTGGAGTCAGGAAGACTCATCTCCATGAACTCTAACATACCAGCCCGAATCAAAAACAAAAATCTCCCCCATATAACCTGACAATTAGAGAATGGGGTTAACAGGTTCAATCTCTAGAGATGGATAAACATATATTTACTCACACTTTAGGACATTCCCTCTAATCAGAGGATCTGTTCATCATTTGGTTGAGACAGTGAAAGAATATTAATTTGGAAAGAAGATGGGGGTAATTTTGGAGCCTTGGACCACTAAAGGGTTACTGGGAATCGAAGGCAGAGAAGTATATGAAATAAAAGAGAAGGAAATAAGTATATAGAAGAGTAGACAGATCTAGGCACCACCCACTTTTTTCCAAAGGAAAATAAAGCCACATTTTTCTCTTTGGCCATCCCTTTCTTCTCTCTTTCCAACTATGTTATGCCAACCTCTAGAAACTGAAGTAAAAAAGATTTCCTGCATAACATAATTCTGATATGATATAGGGTACATTAAAAATATCCATTTTACATCCCAATGCTGCTGGATCAGGTCAGTCACCTTTGTATTGTACTGTATTGTATACTATACACCATGCTATAATGGGAGCCATATGAACTTTCTGATCAAAATCAAATGATAGCAGTGTCCAGTCTGGGGAAGAACACTGACAGTAATAAGGGAGCTGAATCTTTTACATGTAGTACAAATCTGATCATGGCTCATATACTGGTATACTATTTGATCCTAGTGGTCAGCATTTGGACCTACATTCTATCCTAAACTGTACATGAGCAGTACTAAATCAGAGTCCTTCTCAGTATCAAAGGACAGATAAGAAATGAAGAGACTAAAAATTATGGACTGCTTTTGGGAAGAAAGTTTTTTCTCTAAGTAATTATATCATAATTCTAGTCATTAAGAGAAAAATTGCTAATATCAAAATGAAAACTTCAAAGATCTAAATAAAGTATAATGGAAACAAAAATTGTTTTACAGTAGTCTTTTATGTTTATCAACTTATTAAAAGATATCTTTTTAAATTTTTTTAGTGGCTTTTTTTAAGACTTTTATTTTCCTCCAAAAAACTTACCTTTCATGGTCTGATAAGGCACAAGGTGAAGGCTCAGAAAACTGAAAGGAGCTTGGGTGATTTAATTCTGAAATTCCAGCTATTGAAACTGATGCCAATTTGTTTTCATCCTTTTTTAAATCACCTGTAAGTTACAAATGGCTAAGAGTTACTAATATCCCAATTATTTATGCTTAAAGTTAAATCTTATTTTTTTTTGAGGGACAATATGATATAGTATATGTGATGTAGATATGGATTAGAAATTAGGAAGCTTTTTTTATAGTCCTGGCTTCTGTTATTACAAAGGTGAAACTTTGGGTAAATCATTTAATATTTTTGACTTCAGTTTCCTCATTTGCAAGATGAACCAATTAAGGCACAGGATAGGAAAGATCCTTTTCTAGCACAACTTTATATGATTTTGTTAAATCTAAAAAGAAAATATTATTATTTTATTTTGACAATACTTCACATTATCTTATTTTTCTAACATCTTCTAGACAATGAAAATCACCTTAATTTAGAATACTAGAGACCTTTTCTTTTAACAAAAGGGTACTCTTTTTAAAACATATTATATATTTTACTGCCTAATTCAAAAAATAAAATGAATATTGAATTTAACCTTTCCAATGACTTACTAAAATCAGAACTATATTAACGTATGGAGTACTGACCCTTCAAATTAAGTAGCTTCTATCTTTTCCTCTCTTTAGGGTAATAAAACAGAGCTGTTATTTCTTGTTGTTTCCAACAGCTCCTTCTTCATTTCTACTTTGCTGCTTTTAACCTACTAGTGAGGCTAAGAATTCATATAATAAGGATTGTTAGAACTGTGAGATCTAATAAATACCATTGTGTATCATATGCAAGGTGTTGCGGTTATATGCATGACAAAATTGTTCCTCTTGCTAAAATTCTTTAGAAACTGAATGATTAAAAAAATTCCCCCAAATTCATTAATATTTTTACATTCATGAGTGATAATGCTTTCTTTAGAACTTAAGTTTAATGGGCAAGTGCTCCATGATTTCGATATTATACAAAGAAGTTAACACTAAAATTCTATTCTACAAATTAAGTAGTCAATATTATGCAATAATTATAAGAACCATATACTAAATTAGAAAAACTACTCAAAAACATACCATTTTGTTCTTCTGTCTCTGAAAGTATTACTTCTGGCCCAGCCCCTTCTTCGTCATCTTCCTTTTTGTTTTGCACTTCTAAATCACCAGTTAAGTTGGCTGAAATGTTTGCTGGCTTGGAAAAAATGAAAATAATATCATCTTCATCTTCAATGTCACCTGGCAATGGAGCAGCCTCATACTCTGAGTTGGTTTGGGCTAATTCAGTAAGAATATTGCTGTTCTCTTTAGTCACTTCTAATTTCTCTGCGTTTTCCATGGGTGAATTCTGTGTTAATTCAACTGCCTCTTCATGTTCCTCTCTGTGGCCACTAGGGACCAAAGGTGAAGTCTTATTTTTGCTCTTCTGCCACACATTCTCTGAATGAACTCCACATTTGTGCAAAGGTGAGGGTACAAATAATTTTGCTTTACTGTCTTCGGTAACCTTTTAAATTTAAAAAAAGTTTTAAAAGCGGTTAAATTTTCAAGTAAAAATGACCAGGCTCAATACCAGATAAAATTGCTTAATAGTTATGGTTACTTGGGTACTTGTAGTATGGTGCTTCCCTCAAGTTGGCCCATTTCAGTAAACAGGTCATACGCGGTACTGTTCCTACCTTTCTGCCTTCTCAAAAATCTACCTCCTTTGAGTCTCCTCTCCCAAGGAATATGGTTGCATTTGCATTTAGGGACCTCCAAAGATGCAATGACTTATAAACCCAAAAGAATAATTTTAATATTGGAATCTTTTTTAATAGATAGGCTCTATAGTACTCTTCAAATCAATGGAAATTACCTATTGAAGAGATTAGAAATGATAGGCCTATAATTTAGAAAGATAACCATTGAAAGAGTTGTGACTGAAGAGGTTAGAAGTGACAGGTCTATAATTTAAAATGATAACCACTGGAAGAGTTGTGGAGAGAATTACTTATTATACAATATCAGGGTAAACTAATAGTTAATTTCCTGGGTACAAACACAGAACATACACAGCAGTCTGCAAGGAACTCTTATTTCTAGTGGCTGCTGTTGTTTTTTGAGAAGGGGAGTTGGGGAAAGTTTAAGAGTGTTAATAGGTACTTTTAAATACTGTATTCTACAAGAAAGAATAATTTTTGCACATTCAAAATTAATACGTCAAGGATAAGAAGAGTTGTTTCATGAGAATAAGGATTTGGTATCTATGGCACTATCGGTAAGAGAAAAAAGAGAAAAGTGAGAAAACCAAAAGCCTTTCTCCAATTGTTACATATCAAAAAATAAATCAAAGGCTATGAATAAATAATTCTCAAAAAAGTACAAGGTATTTATTAATAGTCATAGAGCTCTGTGTCACTTATAAGAGACACTGAAATTAAAATAACCCTCAAACCCTACAAACTGGCAGAAAAGACAAAAGATAAAGACAGTCAATGTTGGAGGTGTTGTGGGAAGATAGGAACAGTAGTATACTGTTGGTTGAGTTGTGAATATCATTTGGAATTATGAAAATAAAGTAACTAAAATGTCCGTAACTTTTGACTGAGAAATTCTAGTACTAGGTTTATACCACAGGGAGGTCATTGGTAAGAAGAAAGTTCCCATGTACATCAAATTATTTATAGAAGCACTTTTTATGACAGCAAAGAAGTGGAAACAAAGTGCATGCCCATCAATTGGGGAATGGCTAAACAGATTGCGGTACATAAATGTAATGCAAAATCACTGTGCTATAAGAAATAACAAACATGATGAATATGCAGAGGATGGAAAATCTACATGAACTGATGCAGAGTGAAGCAATAAGAGCCAATAAAATAATATAAACAATGACTACAAGAATATAAACAGAACCACACTTGCAAAATTATAAAAAAACAAGTATGGCTCAAAGAAGAGCTAGAATATGACACCCTGAACCCACCACAAAGGTGGGAGGTCCATGAGTGTAGTATATTGTACTTGTTTTCAGACTTTTTGTTGTATTGGTTGGTTATGCTGATTTTTAATTTTTTTTAATTATTTATAAATTTTTTTTTAAAAAAAATAACATATTTGTTACATGGGATGGCTCTGAGAGGAGTGGGGAGGGGGAAGAATACAAACAATGACACTAACAAAATTTATTTTAAAAAATAACTACTACTACTGTGGAGAGGCAGTTTCACTGAGAGGTGGTTTAACAGATAGAAAGCTAGACTCTGACACATTCTGACCATGTGACCTTGGGTTCACTTTAGCCTCTCAGTGCTTTAGGCAACTCTCTAAGATAAGTTGCAGGGAAGATGTGACAAGATTTGGTAGAGTTTTCTTATTTGGGAATTCCCTATGCCAAATCACAAGCCTAATTCTTATTTCAATAAATTACCATGTAAAAGCATGTGTTTAATGTGAAATTCATATAAATCCTTTTCTCTGATTATATAAAGATGGCCCAAATGCAAAACCTTTCAGCATAGCCCAGAAACCAAGTTCCATTCCTAATTTACTTGAGAGTATTGCACAAGCCATAAAAGACCTTCCTGAGAAAAAAAGCATCAGGAACAGATGGATTTACAAGTGAATTCTACCAAACATTTAAAGATCAACTAATTTCAATATTAAATAAATTATTTGGAATAACAGGCAAAAGAGTCCTACCAAACTCCTTTTATGAAACAAATATGGTGCTAATATCTAAACCAGGCAGAGAAAAACACGAAGAAAATTATAAACCAATTTCACTAATGAATATTGCTGCAAAAATCCTGAATAAAATACTATCTAGGAGACTACACTATATCACAAAGATTATACATTGTGACCAAGTTAGATGTATACCAGGAATGCAGGGCTGGTTCAATATAAGGAAAACCACTAACACAATTGATTTTGTCAATAACAAAAGTAACAAAAATCATATGACTATATCAATAGATGCAGAAAAGGCTTTTGACCAAATACAACACTCATTCCTATTTAAAACACTTGAAAGCATAGGGATAAATCAATTTTTCTTTAAAATGATAAGACACATCTACCTAAAACTAACAGCAAGCATCTGTAATGGGGATAAGAAGCCTCCCCAATAAGATCAGAAGTGAAATAAAGATACCCATTATCACCAATATTATTCAATATTGTACTAGAAACCCAAGCAATAGCAGTAACTGAAGAAAAAAGAATTATTTTGAGCATACTTAGAATTCCAAAGTAAACTTATTTTGTTATATATACTATATAAAAAGGTAACCTTTAGTTCATAGACATACAGTATCCATAGCCTGGCATTCATGAAAAGCAAGATTCTGTCTCATGATGAAATTAATTTAACTCTTATTTTCCTCTTAGTCATTATTGTTAAGAAAATAAAATAACCACGGGAAAGGAAATCATGATTTTAATGAGGCAACTAAGTTGGAGGGCACTTATACCATGAACACAACTTTTACAGTGTAATAAAAAAGGTAGCCAAGTAATCAATCATATTTACATTTTTCATTCCAGCCAGTATGGTGCGGTGGAAAGAACATGGAATTTGGTTCTAGTCTTACCTAGCTTCTACAGAGTTAAGGTATAATATTATGACAATCAGTTAACTTTTCTGAGCATCAGTTTCCTCATCTATAAAGTCACGATAATATTTTGCTTTACCTACATTATAGAGTAATGAGGAAAACACTATATGAAATACAAATAAACATAAACCATAATTATCAACACTAAACTTACTGCAGTATTCCATTTTGTAGTTACATCTTCTTCCATGAAGGAGATCCTAGTTTCTTTTGCACGTGGAGGAGGGGTAACAGATCTTCCAGGTGACCCAGAAAGAGATGCTAAAGGTGTCGTACGAAGACTAGACCTTAGGATGGAATGGGGAGTAAATTCAGGAAATCCAGCAGCAGAAATAGATGTGGCCAAAGCTTTAGCTCTCTAAAAAAAGCAAAAAGGGAATGAATTTTACTATTAAAACCCATTTAAAAAACTGATTCATAAATACATATTGAAATTGCACTTAATTTGAAGGTGGTTTGTTTGAATTCAAACAAAAGCTTGACATTAAAAAAGTTTCAATTAAAAATGATCAGTCAAAAAATTTTAACTCTAGAATATTTCTAAAGAAAACAAACTGTTACCTTTAAGTATCTTATTATTATTGATGTTTCTACAAACCTCTCCAGTATCTTTGCCACAAATGAGATCACAAAGTCAGACACAAGTGAAACCACTGAACAACAATCAATAAGTGTTTTAGTTATAAAATTTGAACAAGTTTTCCTGACTGCGACTCCAGTGCCCATATTGGTACATCAATGCTTATTTACTTCAGATAGAGATGAACCAAAATTATTGTTCTAGAATTCAGCACAGCAAGAAGCCATCAATGATTTTTAGTCATCATATAAAAGTTCAAAGAAAAAGAAAGAATTATTTCCTTTAAAACTGAGATATATTTAAAAAAACTGGGGGGACAATTTTATAAAAACATTGTGTACACAACAGATTTGTACTTGTATTGAAAGTGGCCTAATACAGTGACTGACATAGAGTCAGTACTTAATAGTTATTAATTGTTGGTACCATAATTCTGGAGATCAATCTACTTATTCTTCCAAACTCCCAAATTTTATTTATCTTTTTGGGGGGGAGGCAGGGCAATTGGGGTTAAGTGACTTGCCCAAGGTCACACAGCTAGTAAGTGTCAAGTGTCTGAGGCCAGATTTGAACTCGGGTTCTCCTGACTCCTGGGCTGGTGCTCTACTCACTGCGCCACCTAGCTGCCCCAAATCCCCAAATTTTGATGAAGATACCATCCTATTTCCAGTCTCCCAGATTCATTACTTTGGCATTAGTGTGACTCTTCTCACTCTTCCTCAGCCTACATATCCAACCAGTTGCCAAACTTTGCCATTCCAATCTCTACAACATCTCTTGTATGTGAACCCTTTTCCCCTACTTACACAGCTACCATTTTAACTCAGGCCTTCATCACTCTTGCCTAGATTTTTATAAGAGCCCCTTGTTGGATAGGTTGTCCTGCCTCTAGTTTCCCCCCACTCCAAATCACCTCAAACACTACAAAGTAATTTTCCATAAAAAAAAGATCTGACCATGTGACTCTCTGACCTAATAAACTCCAGCTGCTTCCTATTTACTGCCTTTAGGATAAAATATAATCTCTTCATTTTGGTTTTTAAAGCCTACACATCCTGATCCAAACTGATCTTTCCAGTCTTACATTATTTCCTCTCCTACACTTTGTGGTACAGCCAAACTAATGTTTCTTTTCCACAGTCTTCTGCCCTGTCCCTTCCACATACCTATAATGCACTCCTTCTTTACCTTTGTTTCATTAAAGTTCCGTATCTTAAGACACAGATCAAGCAATATCTGCATGATTTCTTTCCTGATTCTCTCAAATACAAGTGCTGCATTTACTTTAACTTAACTACTTGGTATACATTCATTTTATATTTATACTCTACATGCTTTTATATGTATTTGTCTTCACTAGAATGTTAGCTCCTTTCAAGCAAGAATTCTTTCTTCACATTTGTGCTGGCTATTGGGCCAGCATATACTCATTACTTGCTGATTAATTCATTTACCTAGCAACTTCGAATATTTGGAACATGGCCAGGAACCCACTCTCCCTACCCTAGACTACTACTCTTTTCAACTGTGGTTGGATGTTACTCCCTCATTTCCCGATACATTTGCATAAGAATGGAATTCCTAAGGGGCAGCTAAGTGGCACAGTGAATTAGAGCACCTGGCCTGGAGTCAGGAGGACCTGAGTTCAAATTTAGCCTCAGACACTTGACATACTTACTAGCCGTGTGACCTTGGGTAAGTCATTTAACCCCAATTGCCTTGCCCCCTCATAAAAAAAACAAAAACAAAGAATGGAATTCCTATACCACTGGGACTTTCCTTCCTTCAAGAAGTGGCTCAGGGTTCAGCAAGAGGAGTAAGGATCCCTCCTTTCCTCCCCAAATCTCTCCTTTACACCTGTATCCTAATTCATATCACAGTAATTTAGAGGTCTTGCTCCCCAGAACAGGCCTAAAAACCTAGTCCCTGGAAAGCAGGGTAATTTTTCAGTTTGGCATCTCCAGATTCTTTAAGTCCCACAGAGCTTTGTACATCTGAGCTTAAGAAATATTTGAATGAACCAAAGCAGCTGGGAAGCAGGATTTTTTACCTTTTTTCCTTGGGTCTTCAAGATGTAGAGTTAAATATGTAGTACTTCTACTCACCTTCACCACAACAGGGGTTTCAAGTAAATTTAATTCAGATGCTCTTGTAATGTTCTCAGATAACCCTGCTAGCTGTGATGTTGATGGCAATGAATTAGATGTTATGTATACCATGGCTCTTGGTGGACTCAGCTGATTATGTTCCAAATTAGGAGAGGGCTGAGGAATAGGACGAACAACCAAATCCAATAGTCTATACAAACAAAAAGAGGTATAAAATGAAAACTTGGTTATTTAGTTTGTTAACAACCATTTAAATTACATTTAAATAAATCTAATTTTGATGTATGAAAAGCCATAACTCTAGTCACTTCTTTCAAATTCCCATCGCCATTCTCAGTCTATTTGTTCTTATTCAGCTTATCTTGTATATGGAATGCATTAATGTATCCTTTGTTCTTCTAGTTCAGCCTTTTCCACTTTGCATTATTATATAACCATCTTTCTATTTTCCTCATATTCAGTATTCATTGCACTACAATTTTATTCCATTAACGTACTATAATCTAATTAACCAATCATTTACGGGTGAACATTTAGGTTTCTTTTTTCCTAGTGTTTTCCTCAAAAAGAAAGAAAGCTAGTGTAAAATCTCTAAAGGGGTAGTTTTCTTTTCTTTTTTTGGTAGCACTCTCTAGGTATTTCCCAACAATGGAATTATACTACAAGATTCCTTTCCAAAAAGATGCTATCCTACCAGTTCTTAATTCCACCATCAATGAATGACTGAATCTACTTCAATACTAATCTGATAATTTCAACCTTTTAATTATCTCCCTCAATTTGAGGGCTAGTAACTAGTACCTCAGAGTTGCTTTAATCTGCAATTTTAATCAATTATTTTGATTATTGAGGCCGAACAATAAAAAAGTATAATTAATAATTTTACTCTTGAAAACTGTTCATATTCGCTTGCTGATCAAGCATATCTCTTCCTTAATCTTAATTAACAACTTATCAAACACTAATCTTTACCTGTATTTGGCAGAACGTAAGATATTGCTATTTTGTCCATTAATCTATTTCTCTGGTTTCTGACAAGTTTCAGATAGTTTGGAAGATAATCAATGTTTATTAAAGTAGCTAATGAAATTTATTTATAAAAGTTTCAAACTGTCTTCCCCAGCAGACTTCTCATTCTGATTCATGATCTTTTCGTCCTTTTAATTCAACATACAAACATACACATATATAATTAAGTTTTTTAAATAAATTTTGTGAAGTGGTGATTTGACTGATATAGAATTAGATGTGTAAATTAAATTTGGAATTATCATGATAAAAATTACTATAGTAATCCTGATTGTGTTTTGCATTAAGAGTAGGTGAAATGGATTATGGCAACTTTCAGGCAAATGTCTGTTTGAAACAAAGAACTGTTCTGAAAAAGGCTGGAAACTCCCTTCTGGTTTTCATAAAGAACATCCTTGATATACATATAGAACACTGACATACAAATGATAAAGTTAACAGATGGAGCACAGTTACAGATCTTGTTTGCCTTTGCTGGGTATTAATATAGTCTATTATTTTTTTTCCTGGACTTATAACAATTTATCAGTGTTTTCAAGTCTTTCCCCAGCATCAGAAATTTTCTCACAAGAAAAAGAAATTACATTTAATTAAATGATGAGGGAGACAGTGTTCATAGAAAGAACTCAAACTATAAGAATATTCTTATCTAAGTACTGGGCCATTATTTCTAAAAAAAAATTAGGAATTTACTTGTTACCTACCTTCCTAACACTACTAAACAGCATGTCATTAAAAAAAGCTTTGATTAAAAAAAAGACACAATAAAATCAGAAGCAGCGTCTCACTTCATTGAAAGGCACTATGACAGCTGTGAAAGCAATTTTATATCCCCTTTTACCATGAAAATATTTTTAGAAGATTATTTGGGAAGCAAAAATAAATTATAAAGCACTTATTGACTAGGAGATGAGAAAGTGTAAGCTTTGTAACAATGACTAACAGATTTAAGTTATTCGAAATTGTTATACACATAATTTAAAATGCCAGACAGATTAAGGTGAGATACTTCAGGAAAGGAGTGAATATAAAAAGTACACCCAAAAAAAAAATTTCTTCAAATTAAGCATAACCAATCATCAACTAAAATTATCCAAGAATCCTAAAAACTAGATTTTCCTTCATTTCTAAATACTTAACAATGTACATGAACTACACAAAATTATTAAGCTATATCTCATTGAAAATTATGTTGATATTCCAGAAAATATCTGATGGGTTGTTTTGAAATGAAACTGATGAATTATCACAAATACTGCAAGTAGCGTATCAAAATTTAGTATTATATAGATCCAAAACTACATTTTATCACCTTGTTCTTTGAGGTTATTGATTTTCACAATCCATATCACCTCTATACAAGATACTACTCCTACTTGTGATATAAACAATTTAACACTTATGGTAAAAAAATATATTTATTTTCTTTTACCTTTTATGGATTAAAAATTATAGGATCATAGATTTAGTCATGCTCTGTCCAAACTTTTCAATTTACAAGTGAGGAAACTGAGGCCCAGAGAGGTTAGCTAATTTGCCCAAGGCCACACAGGTAAATGGGGAAGGATTTGAAACCAGGTACTTTGAAATCCAGTGTCTGTTTCCATTATATGAAAATTTTACTTGACAGAAAAATTCAAATGCATGACAATTTTAAAAATTGTAATTAAAAAACAGAAAGAGAAAACTAACAAGACTTAATTGAATACTGACAACTGACACCTATAATTATATATTCCCAAATACTTTTATATTTGGGAAGCAAAGGATAGAAATAATACTTTATACTTTTTTGGATGCCAAAATGGATCATCTGAGGAAGTGTTTTATGTTTAATACCCAGTGATAAAGTAATAATAATCCCCTTTTCTTTGGACTTTGTCATTGTCCTTTTTCAAATCACATTTCAAGTATCTTTTCAACATAAGGAGATAATGACTCAATATATATCCAAGTTGCAGCTGATAAAATAGCATACACTTGTTGACGACCACAAAAAAGTGACTATTCTCAACAGAAGCATTTTGGAAAGACTTCTACAGAAACTAAACCAGCAGAATCATGAGCTCTCCAGGAGTCTTACAACAGATTTATTCCCTTTTCAATTTTAAGCCCATTTTTTTCCTCTTCCCTCCCCGCAAAAACCTAAAATGTGTGAAAATAAGTTGAACTGCTTTGGTGCACCAAAGGATATTTGGCAAAATGTTTTTCATTTTCTTTTATTTATGCTTGAAACTCTATGCAAGGTGAGTGTTGAGATCTATAGATATGAGAGACCACAGAATCATAAAGTATTACAGGTAGAAGGGGACATTTATAACTGAACAAGAACTCAATATTCCTAGTAAATGGTGAAATAGTCTACTTAAAGCCCTTCAATGAAAGGAAATTCATTATCTCTTAGGAAGTCCATTCTACTTTTGGGCAGTCTAGTGGTCCGGAAGATTCTCCTTAGATCAAACCTGTATTTATTTGCCTCTTTGCAACTTCTCCTTTGTACTTCTATACTTATTTGTTTAAGCAGGACAAATCTAATCCTTCTTCTGGGTAAGAGTCCTTTAACTTGAAATTAAGTCTTTCCATATCCCCTACACAAGTCTTCTCCAGTCAAAACATCTCAGTTCCTTTAACTAAGGGCTTCTTAACCTGGGGCCGCTGAACAATTTTTAAAAAGTATTTTGATAATTGAACTTCGGTATAATTGATTATGTTTATAATACTATGTTACATTATGCATTTAAAAACTATCAAGCTTTAAATTTAAACAAACTTTATTCTGAGACAGGGTCCAAAGGCTTCATCAGACTGTGAAAGGGGAGCCATGACACAAAAAAGTTAAGGACTCCTGCTTTCACCAATCCTGATGGCCTGGGGCACTAGGAAGGCAGTGTTATTATTCTTTGTTGTTTTGCTATTTGGAATAGTCTTCTTTCAATTATTCAATTCAATAAACATTTGGAAATTATTCTTAATGAAGACTGAAAAATGGCACAGTGGCCAATTCTCATGTAGTGAGGGCCAATGTGAATTTAACAAATTAAAAAAAAAAACCCAGCAACAAATTATTTAAATTACCAAGAAAATTGTAAAAACTCTCATTTCAACAGTGCCTAACAAGCTAGTTTTTCAATAACTATATAACATGCTTTTAATAGCCCTTATGATATCTCATCCTATGACTAGTTTTATTCAGTGACAAAAGTAATAACATTCATTCTTCCCTCAGTGTAATTATAACTTTAAGAAATTCATAATGGACAAAAATAGCTTCCTGACATTGCCATTAAGCACAAGGATATCCCGAAAGTCTTTGTCATTTTTAAGTGTGACAGCTGTGAGTTATTTTCATCTTATCTACGGGGCAACATTTCATTTTTTTTAGATTCATAAAACAGTCAATAGATGATAAAAATATCACCAAAATGTCAACAGAAAACTGTTCAAGGGTTAGTTTGCAGAAGTTTTCCTTACTTCAACTAATATCATGGTATAATTTTGTGAATATAGCAAAAATTACAAATTATAATTTTTAGAAGCCTTTGACTAAATATTTTTTACTCAATGTAATTAATTCCTAAGAAATTACATTTTAAGTTTGCAAAACAGCATGCCATATGACAAGGGAATACTTACAGAACTAAACATCAATTAAATGTATTTTTAAGTCCTAGAATCTTAAAGAAAAACAAATTATCTTTTATGGGAGGGGGCACAATATATTATAAAGTAGTCATTAGCTAAATTATTTGGAAAGAGATTAAAAAAATAAGCCCAAGACAGAACAGCAGCATCATAAGATGATCATAAATACCTATAATATAAGCAAGACACAGAAGCAACAGAACACAACTGTCCAGTGTAAAACCCAGTAACAGACTACTGAATAGAAGACTCCTTATTCAATAGAACTGATGGGAGAAAACTGAAGAATTTGATGAAAAACTGGTTAGGACCAGTGCCACAGTAAGATATAAATGTAGAGGGGCAGCTAGGTGGTGCAGTGATAGAGCACCAGCCCTGGAGTCAGGAGGACCTGAGTTCAAATTCGGCCTCAGACACTTGACACACTTACTAGCTGTGTGACCTTGGGCAAGTCACTTAACCCCAAATGCCATGCCTTCCCTCCAAAAAAAAAAAAAAGATATAAATGTAGAGATGACTTAAGACTCCATTATAAAAAAATCAGAGTAGAAGGAGGTTCCTTTCAAAACTATGGCCAGAGGCAAAATTGAAAAGGCCAGCTGAGGTTCAGGGCCTTCCTCACTTCCCCTTCTATATCACAACAGGGAATACCTGAACCCCAGGGGATATGCCCTCAGGAGAGCAGTTCAATGGCTGGAGGTCAATATATTTAGGACATTACAGTGAGGGAGGGAACCTAGGTGGTGTAGTGGATAGAATGTGGACCTGAAGTCAGGTCAGTGAGGAAGGGCACCTAGGTGGTGAAGTGGATAGAATGTGGACCTGAAGTCAGGAAGATCCTGACCCAGGGGGGCATTATAGTATCTTTGTCAAGAAAACCCCAAATGGGGTTGATGATGAGGCAGATAATAAGATTTACTACAAGTATAAGGAGAACTCTGGCACAAAGAGTACCTCCAAACAGAAAGTGCTTAATGACCTACTGTTACATTGGGAAGGGAGTGCTGGTAAGAAGACACACAGCTAATAAGGAGCATTCAGCAACTGAGCACCATCAAGAAACATAAACTAAAGAACGTATATCATTTAGGGAAAATCATCAGTGCTCTAGGTAACTATAAAACAATAAGGTGTAGAGAAGGTATCAATTTGCACTGGTAAGAGGGAGTTTTCTCTTCCTACTGGAAAGGAAATTGCTCAATCTGAAATTTCCTATGCCAATGAAATCACAAATCAATTCCTGTCTCTATCCACAAAAAAAAAAAAAAAGGTGATCTGAGGACATAAAACAGTTGTTCAAGGAGATGGAAAATGGATAACTATCAAAAAATGCTACAAAATTCACTAATAATAGATGCAAAATAAAAAACACACTGAGGTATGACATACCCACACCAAAATGGCAGAATAACAAATGTTAGAAATAGTTTTTACTGGATTTAAGAACTATAAAACTGGAAAATGTTAGTATGCAAGTCATTCAAGCATTCATACTTAGCAATCCCATGAATTTGCATTTATGGCAACGAGGATGAAGGCAGAAAAGTCTTATATATACCAAAATGAAGAGGCAGGGTAAAATAGTAAAAAGAGGGCTAGCTTTAGAAATAGGAATTCGTACTTTCAAACCCTGCTTCAAACAGATAGTATCTATATGACCATAAGTGATTCGTTTTAATCTCTTTAGTCCTCTAGACAACTCTAAGAATGTCAAGTTACAGGAGCTGCTGTTCTGCAGTGATGGAGTTTTCCATAAGTGAAGTCATAGGTCAAACAAAACAAAAACAAAAATATTCTTAGCAGCTCTTTTGAAAGAAAAAAAAAAGTAGACCTCTTTCAACTGGACAAACTGAAACAACAAATAAATGGAATATAATTGTTTTAAGAAATATGAAAAATTAGAAGAAATGTAGGGAAATCATATACAAACCATAGGATCAACTTCAGAAGCTTTAGCATTCAGGGATGGATCTCCTACTAGATCTTAGCTCCCTCAGCTGACTGTCAAAGTAGATGTAATCCCTAATTCTTTAAAATTCAGTTTTAGGTTAATCAGTCAATAAATTTATAAAGTGCCTACTATATGCCATTTATATCTTATCAATACATTTGTATCTTACTGTGGCACTGATCCAAAACAATCATCAATACTAAGCATTGATGATACAAAAGCTTCCATTTTGTAAAGTTTTTCATCAATACTAAGCATTGATGATACAAAAGCTTCCATTTTGTAAAGTACTAGTTTTTGTTCAAATAACCTTCGAGTCTTTCTGAATGTTCAGATTTCATAATATTCTCTGCTTAAAAGGCTACTGCTGGGAATTTCAAAACAAGCTATTTTAGCATTTTAACCTACATAGGTATTGTATTGTCCAAAAGACAGTGGAGCTGCTATGCTACCTTCCTTCTTCATTAGTGGTGGTAAGATGAGACAGGAAAGTTTGTACTCACATACATAATATTTAATATTGTACTATTTTGTTATCAATTTTATAAACTATGTGATGTTTGTCTTACCAGAAAGTGCTTATTGGTAAGTATGCTACAAAAGGCAGGAATTGGAAAATGTTTGCTTATAATGATGAGAAAGCTACTAATTTTCCTTTTTAAAGTTGGACACATCTTTGTATGTGCTTTTGAGTTATGTTTAGGATGGCTTTCTTTTTTCTGATTTGTACTTCAATTTTATAACATAGTAGAAAATGACCAGAACTCACTTTTCCATCAACACAGCTGGAACAGTGTTTCCATTAAACAATGGAATTCTTATATACAAAAATTATGTATTAACTTGCATTGTGTAAAAAAGAACCATTTTAAGTATGTTGTTCCTTGGGTAATTAGTACAAAACACCCCTCACAACCACTTTCTGTCACTTAAAATGAGGAAAAGTGTTACTGAATTCGCCATACATATCATAAGGAACATTTTTTTTTTTAAAAGATAAACATTTTCCAGGAAAGCTAGAAGTAATCAGAAGTATAAAAAGATGAAAATGAAGCAGATCTTAGTAATCTACATGATATCAAATTAATGTTTTGTCTCTTTAGTAAACTCCAATTTTTTCTAAAAAAGCTCATAGTATAACAAAATATTAAGTTAAAAAATAACAAAAACTACTAATGAGACTTGCCCAACAATGGTGATTGCAATTCGGAAAAAAAAAAAAATGAAAACCATCCTCAACTTGGGTCTTTAGGTAAATGAAACTTAAAATAAGTTCACATAAAATGGGGACTTCTAATTTGGCAGTGGTCTGACAAAGACTTTTGAGTAAACAAAGTCTGGAACCCAAAATAAAAGATTGAAGCAACTCAAACTGGTTCACAAATACATCTATCGAAAACTTGATTATTGCCAAATGGAAGTAAGTAACTGTAGATGTGAAAAAGTGGTTTAAAAAAAATTGGTTCTACTGATGGGAAAATAAATGGATGCCAGTAATAATACAAATGACTTCCACTTATAAAATTACCTTCTTATGAAGCTCATTAAAGGGAAACAACTTAACTAAACCTAAAAAAAGAAAAAATAAAATCAATCTTTGAAAGTTTGGCAATATATATGCACATTTAAGTGCATTCTATAAAAGGAATACTTCAAAATACATTATTCAATTTATCTTGTATATTCAAAGTTCAAATAGTTTTATTTCCAAAAAATACTGAATTTGTCATTCAGAATGAATGCATAACAAATTTAGATCACAAAGTCTTTAGAAAATTCTTGAAAATGAAAGCAAAATCACAAAGACATTTTTGAGGCCTTGGGGAACAATCAGCAGAAAATGGTAATACTGACAGGTTTAACACAGAAGTTTGTCTCCTGTGCTATTGAGGATAGGAGATATAGATATGAGCCTTCACTGTTCAAAGAACAATAAAATAAAGTCTTCATAGGTACAAATTTACAGAATCATAAGATCTCTAATTTTGGACAGACCTCAAACCATACTAAAAAATCCAAACATAAACAAACATGCCATTTACAATATACCCAACAAGTTGTCATCCAATATTTGCTTAAAGGCCTTCAGAGAGGGAGGAAACACAACTTCTTGAAATGTCCCTGCTTACTGAATGCTCAAAATTTTTTGAAGAAAAGCAATCAAAGTCCTCTTCCACATGAAAGCTCTTAAAAGTACAGCAATGTTCCCAACTAAGTCATTTCTCCAGAATAAAAATATTTACTTCCTTCAATCAGTCCTCACATGACACAGTATCAAGGCTGCTTATCAACCCTCCTCTAGATACACTATAGCTTATTAATGCACGTTCTAAAATATCACACCCAGAACTGAAAAAAATATTCCAAAAATGGTCTGGCAGGGCAGAATACAACAGGACTATCACCAACAAAATCTTGTCCTACCACCCCCCATCTTGTACTTACGTGGTAGTTTGTCAAGATCCTTTTTGATCTTTACTCCATCATTCAATATGTACTATCTCTCCTGGCTATATGTCATCTATGTCAATATAATACAGGATTAAGCACTGATACACGAGGTACCCTAGGACAAGCATCCTTTCAAGCTGACAAAGAATGATTATAATAACCACTATGTAAAGCCAACCAACAAGATCCTTTTTATCTGTACTCTGTCATCCAATGTGTGCTACCTCTTCATTTGCAAATTTTATATGTTACTAATTAACAACGTTCAATAGCACAAGGCCCACTGTAGATCCAAGAAAGTCTTCTACTCAATTGACATGGAACCATTAATAACTCCTCTGCAGAGTAGACCAGCTTTAAATGCACTTAATTTTATTTCTCCATCTTTCCCATAAAAATAGTATGAGACCATCAAATGCTTTGCTAAAATCTAGATAAACTAAAGTATACCATATTGTCTTGATTTACCGGTTCAAAAATTCAGGAGTAATGACGTTACACAATGGATGCTTCCATTTTTCTAGATGTTCTTCCTGCATGCCTTTACGATATACTGAAGAATTTTAGAAGGGTTTGAATTTAAGCACAGCGATCTGTATTTTACTTCTTTCCTCTTTTTGAAAACTGCAACGTATCTTCTTTTGCAGTCCCTAGGCTACCTTTTCCATTCTCCATGAACTTTCTAAAGACACTGATAATGGCTTAGCACTAACATTCATGAACTATTTCAATACCCTAGGAAGTAGTTCATTTGGGGAACCAAAGTGGAATGGTGGCATACTCCTTGCTCAGAGGGCTTAAGCAGTGGCTCAGTGACCATACCAGGTGAGGGATGGTATAAGGACTTCTTTCATGCATGAATTAGACTAGATCAGTAGTGTCAAACAAACAGAAATGGGGGCCACTAAACCATAGATAAAGATCCCCATGGGCTGTACGTTGACTTGGAAAACCACACATTTATATATTTCTTTTTTATTAACACATCAACACATTAAAATTGGATGGGAACTATATTTTAATGTTTGGGATTGTACTAAGGAGTGTTACGAACCACATACAGCCCATGACATTTTTGGATTGGATGACCCCTGAAATCATTCCCAATTGTCAACTTCAGTGACTCTACAAGGCTCTCTTTCTTTATCTATCTCCTTATCAACTTCTTTTATCCTTTTTCGATCCCTATTAGTCATTTTTGCTCTACTCTGTACAGAAGAAAGATCATTCTACCTGGGGGATATGACAGAAGCAATTCTGCCTTCTCTCCATTGTCAATTATTGTTGTCTAAATGCCTCTTAATAAAGATCTTTTTCCTGTTTTTCCTCTGTTCAGCTTAAATAAAAACAAAAACCCTACCATTTTTGTTTCCTTGTCAGTCTTAACTGACAATATACATGAGGCACTATATTATATGCTGGGTTGTACTCAAAGCAGGTGGACTATTTTAGTGTTCTTGCATAATACCAAATTATTTTTAAGAAAAGTTGGACCAATTCACACCTCAACCAACAACTTCTAGAATTTCTCCAACACTTTTGAGTATTTCCAGCTTTTCTCATCTTTTCTGCTTTCGGGGGTAGGGAAAGACATGAAACTTCAAAATATTTTTTTAATATAATTTACATTTATGATTAGTGATTGGGAACATTATTTATATGGTCAAATTTGTTTTCATTCTTTTGAAAGCTGTTTGTTCATATCCTTTCATAAATCATGTGGGAAAGTTTTTCATCTTATATATGTTTCAATTTCTTATACATCATAGATTTTTATTACTCATTATGTATAAAGATTTCCCCCACTTGATAATCTTTTTATAAGCTGATATTGATTTTGTGTAAAAGCTGTAATTACGAAATTAAAATTATCTAACTCTTTACTTAAGAACTATTCTCTTAAACTCACACACACAATCTGCTACTTTCTGTTCTCTGCTTAATTTCTTCTATTATCTCTTCCAAAAGGATAACAAAAATGCACTTTGAACTTAGCAAATAATTCCTTTTGCCAGGGCACAAAGAAAACATTATGCACTATATACATATCACCGAAGTGCTCTTTGCTTTCCACTGTTTTTTAGAAGCAAGATCCTCAGTCCTTGCTACTCACTGGTGGCCAAAGTCCTTGTAAAAAACCCGTTCTAATTTATTAGCACCAGAACAACCACACCTAACTTTACTCTCTTTTTTCAAATCAAATCCTAATTAGATTCAATTTTGGGCCTTCGAAATTTCAAAAACTTTCAAACGGTCTTCTTCATGATTCCCACTCCCATGGTTCCTCCCATTGACAGAAGTATGATTTTTTCAATGTGATATCTTCAACCTTTCAAATTTAATGTAACAGTACAAATTCAGCTACTCAAAATTTTTTAAATTCATAATTTTCACAATATAATTAATGTTACATGAGAAAACTTGGAAGTTCTGATTCTATCGCACAGTCTAAGACAAACTATGTATTTCAATGAGAATTAATCATGCAACAAGGAGCAGGGACATAGGCAAAGTTCAAGAACAGGGAGCCAGAAAAACTACAAATTTAACAAGTACCCTGAAAATAGAACAAATCTGAAAAATTCTGTGTTTATAAAAACAGAAGCATATTAATAACCCACAAACTTCCAAATTCATATTAAATATTTTCTGGATTTGTAATGTGTAACATTCCAAATGTTAAAAAGAAAAAAAAGCAACTATAGAATCAAATGACACTTATAAGTTTAAAAGCTATTTAAAAGCATAACTGAAATCATTACATAATTTCCCTTTCACATTTTGAATTAAAAGTGTTAAGTCTTACCTGGAAATTTTTTCTGATGCTTTTGTAATTGGTGTTCCAACAAATGCATCAGGCAATTCTGTATCTGGGAGAGAGTACACTACAGGAGAAGGTTCTTCAATTTTAGGGCTATATAAAGAAGAAAAACTTAACATCTTAAATATGTACAATATTAAATTTAAGAAATTAATCAACATGCAAAATTTTTATTTTCTTATATAATATTTCTAGTTAAATGAAAAATCTTAGTCCTACAATCTATAAAGAATGTAAAATATAATCATACTTCAAATAAATCTGTTATTCTGTTGGTATGTACTGTCCTTCAAGAGTTACTATGGTAGAAAAATTCATCAACCTGAGGTCAAACCCATGATAAGCCTAACCAAATTTAACATTAAGAAAATGAATATTAGGCTCACTCTGAGCAGGGATTAATTCATTCTTTGTATCTGTATTCCCAGCACGGTGATTGGCACAAAACAGGTACTTAATACATACTTGTTAAATGACTCACTGAAGTAGAAATGTGCTGAACTTACAATTGTAAGATCTGGGGTTCAAAGCCCAATCTGCTTTCTGTGTGATGCTGGACAAGTCATTTAATTTAGGTCTCAGTTTTCTCTTTTGTACAACAAAAGCATTAGATTAAATGATGGCCTTCAAGGCCCCTTCTGGCTCTATAAACATGAACTTATTATTATCTAGTGTATTCCTGGATTCATATTCAAAGCTTTATCAAGCTTGGTAGGCTGTGCATTGTTGGCATGGCCTTCAAAAATAAATCACATTTCTGTGTCTTAATAAGGCAACAGACCAATACTTTAGTGGAGGTATTAAGTAATCATGGAGAAGCAATGGAAATGATTGCATATGGAGATACAATGTGGACCGGGGGATGGAGAACTGGCCTTGAAGCCAAAAGCTTAAGATTCTTATCCTATTTCTGACACTTTAGCTGTGCCACTCATGGGAAATTATGTTCGCTCATCTTGTACCATCCATCCAACTCTAAAACTGTAAGTTGCAGGAAAGGTGTTAACTTATATTAGTGAAGTAAGTTTATCTTTTGGATTTTACAGGTACAATCCCAACTATAACTGTCCTTGTCTTACAAAATAATTATTTATTAAAAGTTTAAAAAAATCCCCACCAAAATGTCACTTTGGGATAATGGCTCTTATTTGTATTCTCCAATAATATTAAATTCTTAAAGAAAGTTGGCCTTTCTGTAGCAAACGTTATAAGAAGTCTTTCCTTGACAAATACACAATTTGCCTAATTTAAGGAAGCATTAAAAAACAGAAATATACTTACCTATTGTAAGGGGATAAGTTATTTTTCAATTCATTCCCAACCCAAACCTCTCCAATTTTTGATAATACATTATTGATGAAGGCTGCTCTTGTTAGTATGGTCCCTGCTGTAGTTTGTTTTGCAACAGTAGATAGTGGCTTGGGCCTAGAAACTGAAAAGAGGATTAAAAGTTGAAAAACAGATATCTAAGAAATAACTTAGTCCAGCCTCTAAATGAAGCATGAACTCTCCTCACCACACCTTGAAAATAGATAACACCTCTATCTGACTACCTCCTACATTTAGATGAACATCTAGGGGCCAAAGTTTGATTCAGGAAACCAACAAAATTAGCGCCTTGAGGAAGACACTTCATTTGTTCTTTGTATTCTCAGCACAGAGTAAATGTTTAATGTTCATTAAATTGAAAAATCAAATGGAGTTCAGAAAACAGGAATCATAAAAAGAATAAAAGAATGAGAATATAATTGAGAGGAGGAGGAAAGAAATAAGTATTTATATAGCACCTACTATATTCCAGCCACTATGGTAAGCAATTTAAAAATATTATCTCGTTTGATCCTCAAAACTACTCTGGTTGGTAGATTCTGTTATCATATCCATTTTAAAGTTGAAGAAACTGAGGCAGACAGATGTTAAGTGACTTGCACAGGGAGCATGACTAGTAAGTGTCTGAGTAGATTTAGAACTTAGGTCTTCTTGACACCAGGCCCTGTGCTCTATTCTATTCTCTTCTTATTAGAGAAAGTTAGTATATTAAAAGTTATGCATAAGAGGCAACATGAAGTGTGCAGAACCTGGAGTTAGGAAAAGATCTAGATAGCATGGTTCATCTCTTAACTTGAGCTTCAGTTTCCTCACTTATAAAATGGGCATTCACATACACACGCACACACACACACAAACAGATATACTGTAGATGAAAGGAGATGGTGAATAAGAAGTGTTTTGCTATTCAAAGGTAATTATTTTTGTAAGAAGAAAGTGACTGTCTCTTTACGCTATCTACTATGGGTTAAACATGAAGGCTAAACCTTGAAGTATAAGCAATCTTGATACTGGGACATCAAAACTTTGATTGGTAGTTGTTAAAACAGTTTACTAAAATAAATTTATCCATCTTAAAGATCTATTTTGTGCGCAATATTGTTATGAGGGTAGATAAAGAAAAAAACTAAAGGGGTTTATAAGCCCACGCAGAAGAATTTCTTTGTGGAAATCTTTAAAAAAAATTACAATCTATCAAAAAAAAATAATAATTGTTCCAGCTAACCAACAAGGAGAAGTGTAAAAATGGCAAAGAATAATGAATTCATTTATATATTCTTAAAAATCTCCTGAGTCTTTTGCCAGTTTTCTCTGAAGCTGGTGAGAAGAAAAAAAAGCTTCCGAAATGCTAAATTTAAGCATATTATCTACAAAACTGGGCTAATCATCAGGTTAGGAGTACAAGGCTGAGTCAAGGAACTCAAGTGAAATCTTACCTTCTCGAAAAATGGAAGATGACAAATGATAGGGTTTGGCTCGTTCCATGGCTAACTTTCGCTGTACTCTAGGAAGTATCTTCCCATACTGATCTAGTATGGAATTTCTAGCAACTGACCTCTCCCTCAAACGAGGATCACGATCATTCTATTGAAGACAAAAAAACCACACACACATACAAAAATCAATGCTGAACACAGACCTTACCATAATATATATAGACATTTAAGGTCTTATGAAATGAACTATAAATATTTATATCAATCTTCCTTATATACCCTTCCTCTAGCCAAAAAATCTCCTGTACTAAATTCAAATGTCCTATGTCTTTACCGACAAATACCTGCAAAAATATCACACAATTCCTACCTAATCTTCAGTTCCTTCCTTACTAAGTCTTTAATTGAGTCTCCTCTTTTTTTTCTGAATGAAATAAAGGCAGGTAAAATTTCCCCAGTTATCTGAGAACAATTAATATATGCAAGAAGGATAGATTAATAAGTCTTTTCAAACTTAACTTGGGTGGGGTTTCTTCTACATAAAGCATAACGAGTATAACAATCTACATTTCTTTCATAAATTTTAAAATTCATTCATCTCATTTAAAATGAGAAAACTTTCAAAGATTTTTTATTATCTTGCTTCCTCTAACAGAAAATTAAATCTTACCAAGAGATTAACCTTCAGAGACTGATTCAGCTGCAGTGCAGGTATATAATTGGCACGCTGTAAATGGTGAACTAAAAGTAATTCATGATTCTGAACACCAGCACCGGACTGCAAAAATTTCACTAAACACTCCTAAGAGAAATAAAATAGATTAGTCACCCATCAAACTAACTTCAAATTTTGAAAACTTTATTCCAATGAGAACCTACTTGTTCAGTGTCTGTGAATGGTAATTTCAGCAAATCTTCCATTAAGCCCATTTCCTGGCAGGCTTCATACATGTGTTTAAGTAATTCCTCTACATTCAACCTGTTTGAATGTTGTCGCAAGAGACTCCAAGCCTCAACCATACACCTGCAATTAGTATTTGACAGTTTCATTATTCCATAGCAAAATTCCCAATCCTTTGAGGAACTCATAAATACTTTCACATTAAGTGCTCATAAAACCTTTTCGTTTACTACCTTCAACTCTACAAAGTCCTTTCTTCACAACAGCCCTGTGAGGTAGGTAGTACCATTGCCATGTAGCAAATACAAAGCTAAGTTTTTAAAAAAATCTATCACATTCCTTGTGAACAAAGAATACTTTCCCCCCCTTTGTATCTCCTGGCCTATTAACATCTCTCACATCTTTCAGCCTCTTTCTATGTATGGTCTTCTTCTATAGAATATAAGCTCCTTCAGGATAGAGACTGTCTTTTTGCTTGCATTTTTATAACCCATGTGTGTTAGCATAGAAACTGGCACAAAGTAATAAATGCTTGGTTAATTAATGTGTTTGGGAATTAAAAAACAAAACAAAACAAAACAAAACCCATTACAACAAGTATTGAACTGAGCTCAAACTGACTAAGCAATGTGTTGGAAAGAAAAATTAAAAGCAGAAGACAAGTTCCCTTCCTTAAAGGAACTGATAGTGTAGCTAGAAAAACAAGACATATAAAAGAATCAACTCGTCATAGCATGGTATGATGAAAAGATTGCTAAACTAGGTGTCCCTAGGCCACAGATCCTCAGGTTAACACAACTGTAAAAAGAGAATGGGGTAATACCTCTTAGCTATTTCAGTGCTGTGAAGATTAATGATATGCAAATAATTCTTATAATACTGTCACATTACAGCGCATTAAAATGTGAAAACATGCAATACATATCAAAAGCCCTATGAGTTCAAAAAAGGAGTTCAACATGTTTAAAATATGTCTTTCTCAATAGGATACACAGGCAATGGGGCACAGAAGTTTATCTTGCCCTACAAGAAAGAAAGGGAAAAGGAGATGGGAGGGGAGTGGGGTGACGGAAGGGAGGGCTGACTGGGGAACAGGACAACCAGAATGTACGCCATCTTGGAGTGGGGGGGGGGGGAGGGTAGAAATGGGGAGAAAATTTGTAATTCAAACTCCTGTGAAAATCAACGCTGAAAACTAAATATATTAAATAATAAAAAAAAGTTACAGTAAAAAAAAATATGTCTTTCTCCCAAACTGTCCCTTTTACCAAACTTCCCTCCAGACTTGTAACCTAGGCATTATCTTTAACTCTTTATTCTCCTTCAGTGCATGTAGTCAATCAATTGCCAGATCTTATCATTTCTACCTCCACAACAATTCTTGCATTTGACTCCTTTCCCCCACAGCCAACTTAAGATTACACATTTTGCCCGGACTACTGAAATAGCCTCTGTGCCGTATCTCCTTGCCTCGAGTCCCTCCCTACTCTAATCCATTCTCTACACAGCTGCCAATGTACATTAAACTTATATGCAGGTTTGACCACTTCACTTTCCTCCTCAATAAATTCCAATGACTTTCTACTACCTTAGGAAAAAATTAAACTCCCTTGATTTTAAAGGTTGTCCTAGCCATAATCTATCTTTTCAGGCTCATTATACATTACTCCTTATTTTTCACACTAGCATCTATCAAAATTCTTATGCAAAACTCTCTAGTTTATGTGTTATGTCACTATGCATGAAATTCACTCCTTTCTCACTTTCACCTAAGAGACTGCTCACATTCAAAATATAATTTAAGCATCTTCTATGTGATCCTCCCAAATGCTAGCACACTCTCCCTTACTAAATACCATATATTTATTTTGTATTTAATTTACTTGCTTTATACATAGATAGAATAATAGAATGTAAGCTCCCTGAGAAAAGGGATTGTTTCAGTTTTTTTGTCCATGTATACTCAAGGATACGCCTAGCACATGGTATTTAAATATTTATAGTACATAAATGTTTGTTGATTGAGTGAAACAAGAACTCAATGTGGGTTGTATCAGCTGAGAAGAATTTGCTAAAGGAGAAACATGACTTGGCTACTGATGGATAAATGGGATTTTGGTAATAAAAGAAGAGGCAAACACTGTGATGCAGTAAAAAGAAAAGAACATTTGGAAGTCAGAAGAACTGGAATCTTTGCTCTGCCATTTACCACCAATATGATACTGTTCATCTATGATGTGATCTCTTGAATCTGTATCTCTAAAGAGATCTCTATCTAGAGATCTCTCTCTAAAGCTTAACCCTATGGACAGCATATGCAAGATCGCTAACATCCAGAGACTCAAAAATTGTCAGAATAATTAAAGTCAAAAGAATGAATCAATATTCTAAGAAAATATATATGGAAAGAAATAAAGAACAGAATTCTAAGGTAGGCAAAAACAAAAAAGAGGCAGTGAAGGTAATAGATCAGAAAGCATGGACAAGGTAGGACAAGCACTGACTTTTGAAAAATAATTACTTTTTTCAGGAACAGGAATGATGTTTTATATCATTTTAGAAAATGCGGAGAGATCACATCTAAATACTAGGTGGCCAGCACCGTTTTATCTGTTATCTTAGAAATATTTACCTTTATTAAACTAGATCCTGAATTTCTAAGGCAGTTACTCATATAAATATTATTATTTTTATACAACAGAATTTTAATAAAACTAGAAATACTAAGCAACTGATACTATAGTGAATCCACTACACACATGCACGCCAGAGACAAAAGGGCCTAACTAGGACACAGGCATAGGGTGAGGCAACTAAAAGTATAGACTGTGACTTAGCGCTTAGGTCAGCAATTTTTCACAAGTGGTGTGCCAGTTACTATGAAATGACAGTAAGTTCTGCCCCTAGAAAATAAAAACAGGATGGAACAGAAGCCATTTCAGTAATCTTTCATAAGAGAGAAAGGCAATAACAATAATACCTAGCTACCAAAAATCAGGCCAGAATGCTATTCTCTATATAAAATTTTTTAGTCCAAGCTATCTCTAGATTCTTACTTCTATTTCAATTATTTTTCTAATGCCTGTCATTTCTCATACAATTCTGGAAATATCTACCAGGATCAGATTTTGGCAAAAGCTTTAGACTAACTCTCAGGTTAATTCTGATTTAGTAATAAAACATAAGTTCACATCTCTGCATTTTTTATGAGGCCTCTTTTCAGGGGCATTGGTAATGTGACTAATAGTCTGGTCATCAGACCAGTGATGAGTAAAGGAAATGCTTTTTAAAAAAATTCATAATTCAACAACAAACACAAACACGAACAATTAAAAGGTGCAAAGACAAGACAGACACAGGTGCATTTTAACTGATCTTTGCTCCCTGCAATTTTATTATACAAATGAGTCAAAACTCATGTAATCAGAAAATTTTAACCTTTCCACCAAAGCTCCCAAGCATAGCAATTATTTTCAATGTTACTATACGTGTACTCACAAAAACTTTGAATGAATTATAGTTAATGGAAGAAAAGAACACTGCAAAGAAATGAAGAAATGTTTGAGAGCTCTCTGTATCTAATCTTGATATAATAAACCAATTAAGATTTGGCACCTGAGTTTTCCTTCAGTTACCCTTTAAATGAGGATAAAATGAAAATTCATAAAAAAGAGAAAATGCCATGATTAAATATTAGAAACAGAAAAGGTATGATGTGATCAATTCACAACCAAAGAGGAAATGTAATGGGTTTCATTCCTCCAAAACACCTAACCCTAATTAAAACATAGTCAACTCTTGATTATCCATGCTATGGATTAGTTCCAAGATAGTTCTTCCTTGCACCAATAATGCTTCTGGGTCACCTACACATTTCACCAATTAGTGAGCATTTGCAATTATTTTCAATTATACACTCCACTGTTTCCTCCACCTTGACCTCTAAATGAAAAACATTGTTGCTACTTACCTATTAAAAAGCAAAACAGTGAGGTGAAGCATAACCTCATTGCTGCTTGACACAGATGGTTTCATTGTCTGAATGTATCTAAGGGCTAGTTTATGTTCACCTTGGCACATGAAGGCCTGAATAATCTTTGTATGTTGCCATGTCATAGACTTTGTTGTAGCTGGATGAAATAAGAGATCCAAAGCACTCTGTAAAAAGGAGACAGAAAAAGTTCTTACTAATTTAAAATCTTTGAGATTATTAAGGGAAGGTATGTCAAAAGAAATACTATGTCAATATTAAAAGTAATGCAAATAGTTAATCTTAAATCTTTAAGAGAAAGGGGCTACTAAATCATAAAAGGAAATATAAATTCTGTTTGCATTCCCCCTTCCAAATGAGCTGACTGGCCATATTAGATCAGCTGTGATGAATCAAGTCTAAATAAGTCTTTAACATTTGCGTTAAATATGCTGCTCAATAATCCATCCTATCTTTTATTGAGAAAATTAACATTTCCACTCTCACAAGCTAAATAAGCAATACAATCTTGATATTTCTATCATATCTAATTCTTAGTCAAATGACACTTAGGGGAGGAAGAGGGGTGAGATACTTAAAAAAAAAATCTAAATAAAGCAGTTAACCTATAGACATTTATGTATGCATGCGCACTCCCACACACACACCTACCCAGATGTGTTTTCTGAGCCACAGCTTCAAGCCAAAATAGTCTAAACTCAACAGAAAAGCTTCAGGAGAATGTCACATTAATTTTATATTATGTTGAATATTTTCATGATATAAATACAATATTGAAAACCCAGTGAATTTCTACCTGTCCCTATATCAGTGATTATCAATCAATAAAAGCAGTTTATCTCATTGTAATCTGTTTAGTGGTTTTATCTTAATTTTCCAGAAATTTAATTTCAGATAACCTAAATGAAGAAAATTATATACTTACCTCATAGTCATTATGATCTATAAGCCAAAAACCTTGAATAAGTTTAACCAGACCCCAAGGGATTGCAAAGGCAGTTGGAAACGATTCAACTGAAGTATCTGTTTTATTTGGAAAAGAATATATGATATCAAGCAACAAATAAATGGTCTTGAAATCTTAATTAAGGCTAAAAACATAAAAATGGAAATCTCCTACATGTCCTTAATGTAGCTATTATCAGAAAGCAGTACCACATAGGATTGGAAGGGCACTACTTTTAATTTTTTTTTGAGGGAGGAATTGGGGTTAAGTGACTTGCCCAAGGTCACACAGCTAGTAAGTGTGCCAAGCGTCTGAGGCCGAATTTGAACTCAGGTCCTCCTGACTCCAGGGCCAGTGCTCTACTCACTGCGCCATCTAGCTGCCCCAGGGTACTACTTCTAAAGAAGTATTTTTATTGTTTCAGAAACCCATCATAGCTGGATCTAAAGTTAATTACTGATCTTCTTTATAGCAGAAATACACATGTATTAATGCTTTAATGTCTTGCCTCTATTCTTTCCCAGCAGTACAGAGCAGTAAAATAGAGGAGGTGAAATAAAGCATAATTTAGAGTCTTTCTGATGTTAGCTGGCTTAAGAAATAATGTGTATATGTCAAATTCTGTTTGTGCAGTTAAGCAATGATAACTATATTTGAAGACTTTCCTTTCTAGGAACAGTATCTTCAGTACCAGTATACAAACAGGTTCTTGAAGTCATTGAGGCTTACGATTTCCTGTTACAAATGTTACTTCATGTTGTGTGCCACACTTAAGACACAGCTAGTGATCTACGATATCAAATAACTTTTAAAAGGATACAATAGCATGTTTATTTGTTTCATCAACATTTTCCAGTAGGTATACATCAAGAAGTGCCTATAAAATAAAGGAGAAAAAGTTTTAGTTTTATCTTTCCCAACCACAAATGCTTTCTCTTTCTTCCTAGTCCAATGTGTAGGCACAGGAAATTTATTCCTATATCTCAGGCATTGCTCTGTTAAGCACTAAAAAATACTACAAAACCTACATGTAGGCTAGCAGGAGGGTATTTTCCTGTGCCTCCTTCATCTCGCTGCCACAACTTCTCAATTCGATCCCCTAACTGGGAAAGCATTCCATCAATCATCAAACAGTCAGAGTTCCACTTCCCTCTGAAATGAGGACAACATAAAAGACTGTTAGTTGTCATAGTCTTCAATCAAATTATTAACATTCAGGTACAGTTATTAACTATACTGAAACCTGTCAAAATGTTTTAGGGAGACAGGTTCTAGATATAGGCTCCAATTTCTCCAGCTCTGCACTTAGCAATTAAAGGTACAGGGGCCCTACAGTGAATGCAGTCATTGCAAATAAAGCCTAAAGCCAGGTGTTCTTATTCTTATAAATTTAATCAGTTCCCTATGTATCACAGAAATAAAACCTGTATCAGAGAAATTTGCTACAAAGTTTTTTCTGCCCGTTTGCCTTCTTCTCTTCTAATTTTAGCTACAGAGATTTTGATTGTATAGTACCATTTATTTTATGTAATCAAACTACCCAATGTGTCTTCTGAGATCTTCCCTGTCCCTTTTGTGGTCAGGAATTCTTCTATCCATACATGTGTATTTATTATATAATTTATGTATGTATATGCATATACTTATACATAGTAATTTATTCCTAGCCCCTCTAACTTACCAGGTTACTCTTTGTGCATAAGTGAAATAATCCATTTGGATAAGCAATGTGAGATGTTAGTCAACATTTAGTTTCTGCCAAACTGCTTTTTGATTTTCCCAGGAATTTTTGTTGAATATTGAGTCTTCCCCCAGTAACTGTGGTCTTTGCATTTAAGTTTATTGAACACTATACAACTGAGTTAATTTGCTTCTGTACATTGTCAACCTAATCCATTCCACTAATTTACCGCTTTATTTTTTATTTATTTTTTAATTTAATTTTTTAACCAATACTAAATTGTTTTAATGATTATGACTTTGTAGTATAGTTTGAGATTTGGCACTGGTAGGCCCCCTTTCCACCTGAAATTGTTTCTTCAGATTCAATCAAGAAATATTTGCCAGGCATTGTGCCGGGGACACAAAAAGGGGCAAAAGATAGTCCTTGCCATAATGGAGCTTACAATCTAATGATAGTCAGATGAATTTTATTATTTTTTCCAGCTCTCTAAAATAATCACTTGGTAGTATGATTGCTATGGCACTGAACAAGTAAATTAAAATTTTGTATTTGTAATTCATATAGTTCCTATACGTCTTGACAGGTAAACTCCCAAGTATCTTACACATTCTTAAGTTATTTTAAATTTCTCCCTGCTGGGCTTTACTACTAATATACAGAAATGATCATGATTTATTTGGTTTATCTTCTATCCTACAATTTTGCTAAGGTTATTGCTTTAATTACTTAACTGACTCTAGTATTCTTTAAGCAAACTATCGTATCACCTATAAAAAGATAATTTTCCTCAATTTCCTTTTCTTGGCTTACCTCTATCAAACAGTAATGGTGATGACAACTGCACTTTACCCAATTTCACAGGAGAGTCCCCTAATCTGTCCCCATAACAGATAATGCTAACTAAATCTTAGTTTTAGACAGATTCACTTATCATGTTAAGAAAAAATCCATCTATTCCTATGCCCTCTGGTTATTTAAAACAATACATGAATGCATGCTATTTTCTCAAAAGACTTTGCTACATGTACTGATAAAATCCACATGGCTTTTGCTGTTTTTGTTATTTATGTGCTCTTATCATGTTGACAGTTTTCTTATTATTGAAGCAACCCTGCATTCCTGGTATAAACTGAACATGAACATGGCCAACTTTGCTAATACTTTATTTAAATTTTTGGCATGGATATTCATTAAAGATATTGGTCTATAGTTGTCTTTTTCTGTTTTAACTCTAGGCATCAAGATCATGTTTGTATCACAGAAAGAATGTGGTAGGATCTCTTTTATTTTTTCAACTTATCTAATATTGGTACTAGCTTTCTTTTACTGTTTGATATATAAAATATGTTCGCGAATCCAGTTGGTGTGGGTTTTTTTTGTTTGTTTGGGAGCTCATTTGTGGCAGAAGGAAAACACTTGGTAATACCTTGTTAAATTTAATAGATGAACTTTGTTAATCTTTAAAAAAGTGGTTCTCAAAGGTACTTCATTTTTAAGTACTAGTAGTTAAAATCTTTTGTACAAGTTTCTATCCTTTATTTCCCTCTTTTTTTGATATGGTAGCTACTTAAGTATGCTGAAAAAGACTTCCATTTAAAATTATGCATCCCATAAACGACCATCACAAATCATCTACCACAGTAATTGAAGAACAGTCTTACATTATAAAACAGCAGATTTAGCCATATAACAGGACACTAAAAATATATTATCTGTATAATGGAGAGAGGATTGGGCTATGTTTCAGAAGGCCTGAGAATCTATCCCCTCTTGGTCGTTAGCAATCAACAAGTACTACATGCCAGGTACCATGGTTAGGCACTGGAGATACAAGTACAATGAATGAAACAATCCCTACTCGAAATGAGCTTATGTTATAATGGGGTAAATAAGAAGTACATTAAGTGGACACCCACCCACCTACCCACCCACAAATATGAGGAAGTTTGGGAGAGAGAAGACTGGAGATTGAAAAGATGGAACTGTAGAACCAGCAGTTGAGAGGCTTGGGAAAGGCTGAACACTAGCTAAGATGTGTAACCCTGGGCAAACTGCTTACCATCTGTGTCTCAAGTTTTTCATATGCAAAATGAAAAACTGATAGGATAAGTTAATATCTCTTCCAACTCTACAACTTATCAACATCAGTGACAAAATTAAAATCTTTCCCCAGAAACAAGCTTTAAGATTTAATAACATGTTGAGTCATGATATCAACTATCAGTGGTGACTGAATTTTAGAAATAATTTTTGAAAAATTTTCCTAAATGAAATGTACCTTGCCAGACGCTGAAGCTTCTGTCGACGACTGGTGTAGTAGCTCTGAATTACAGGGTAGTTGTACCATAATCTTGACAGCTGCATAGGATCATCTAGATTTTTTTTAAAAAGTAATTTTTAAAAAAGGTACTATTTCTACAAAATTCAAACTACAGGCATTCTACTTGAGAACAATATTCATCCATAGTTTTACTAAAATTTGTACTTCATGCATTTCATAGATCACTTTAAGGAGTAAGGAATTCTGTTCAGTACTTTTCTTTATAAATGTCCAAAGGAGAAATTAAATGTACCATGAAAACTTATAGAATAATTTATTTTAAAGCACTGCAAATCTGGAGTTCTTCTCCAATTCCTGCAGCAGAAAATGACAATTTAAAAGCAACAGGACCCTCAAAATGCTTCCCAAACATAAATTATTTTTCATTTGCATAATCTAAAAATGAAAAGAATTAGTCAGAAAAAAGTAATTATGAACACATATAGTAATAGAAGCACTTAGCAATACAACTGCAATTTAACAAGTCTTTCAAGTATGTGTATGTGTGTGTGTGTGGGGGGGGGGGTTAGTACAAATGGAAAACTTGTCAATAGCACCTGGAAAATCTGTCAAGAAAATGTTAATGTTATCTTAACACTATGGCATGTTCAGCAGAGAGAATTTTCATTTCACCTTTAGTATAAAATTCAACTACACTATATCATAAACCATAAAAGCATTCAATCACAGATGTATAGATTTCATCGTCTAATCCACTCCTCATTTTGTAGATGAAAAAACTGAGTCCAAGAAGGTTCAGTGGTTCATCTAAGGTCACCCAGCTAGTATGAGACAGAAAGTGAATTTACATGCTTGCCAATACTAATGAATGCACATAGGAACTCATAATGTAGGGATATATTTTTAAAAAAACATATAAAGACCTATATTATTTTCCATGGTTTGTCATAATAATAATACTGACAATATACTGGTATTTGGATGTTCAAAAAGAAGTTTTCTTATACTAGCCTTGTGAGGTAAATGGTGCATGTTTGTTTGTTTGTTTTTTCTCATCTAACAACTAAGGAAACATACTCAAGTAAGTTAAGTAGACTTGTCTAAAATCACACACCAAGTAATTATCAGAACCAAGATCTGAATCCAGAACTGAACTCCAGTTCAGGGTTCTTTCCACTACCTGGCATTACTGCTAAGATAGTTCACTTGGTATCAATTTTCAAATCCATTTTTTCTCTGTAAGAGCATTTCATTTAAACAAATAGTTTAAGTTAATATATTACATGCTGCACTATCTTAAGCAAACATAAGCTTATTAACATAATAACTACTGAATAACTGTATTAAAAAATCTTACCTAAACCCTCTGGTAAGAGGCCAGAACGAGAAAACCAAAGAACCACTTGTGCATATTGAGAGATAAGGTTAGTAACCATCTGCTTATTGGTTAAGTCCATCAGACCTGTAAAGATAAGTTCATCAAAAAATACTTATTTAAGGATTAAAACCAAGAATCACCTACCCAGCAAAACTGAGTATCATACTCCAAGGCAAAATATGGACTTTCAACAAAATAGAAGACTTTCAAGCTTTCTCAGTGAAAAGACCAGAGCTGAATAGAAAATGTGACTTTCAAACACAAGAATCAGGCAAAGCATGAAAA
>CM053626.1:231757973-231782545 GCA_028646595.1 Phalanger gymnotis
GACCCTTGAGTTTTTCAGCGGGGTGTGACTGCTTATAGACTAAAGAGTTCTATGTTCCAAGCCTGGGGGGATGCGCCAGCTCTGCCACACCAGCACTCCTCCTTCCCCAAGAACCCCCAACCCAGACTGGACTTAGATCTTCAGCAGGCTCTTCACTCCTGTTTTGATCTGCCACTTAATTCCTCCTACCAGGTGGGCCTGGGGCCAGAAGCAACTGCAGCTGTAGTTCTGTAGCTGTCCCACCTCCACTGCCCCAGGGGCGGTGGCCGAACTGCAAACTCTGTCCCCAGCAGCTTTTCCCACTAACCTTCTCTGTTGTCTTTGCTGTTTGTCGGTTGAGAGGTCTGGTAACTGCTGCAGTTCACTGATTCAGGGCACTAGGGCACGCTCCACCCGGCTCCCAGTCTGGTCAGTCCGCGCCGCCCACGCTGGGCTCTGCTCCGCTCAGCTCTGCTCCTCTCAGCTCCCAGCTCCGTTTGGGATAGACCTTACCCAGAGACCTTCCAGGCTGTCCTGGGCTAGAGCCCTGCTTCCCTCTGCCACTTTGTGGGTTCTGCAGGTCTAGAATTGGTTCAGAGCCATTTTTTACAGGTTTTTGGAGGGACTTGGTGAGGAGCTCACGCTAGACCCTGCTTTCCAGCTGCCATCTTGGCTGCCCCCCCCCCCAACATTGGTTTTAAAATATACATACTTTTAAATCAACAAATTAAACAGTTAAGGTATCTTTTTTGTTCACGGCATCAGGGTATACAGTAAAGAAAACACAGTTTCTAATCTTCATGTGCTGGTCTTATAGAAAGGTTTTACTTAACATGAATGAGTGAATCATTAAGTGTTTACTCTGTGGTAAATGCCAGGGATACAAATAGAAAAATAAGATAGTTCCTGTTCTCAAAGAGCCTACATTCTAATGAAGGAAACAGCATATATGGAAGCTTTCAGTTTCAAGTCAGATAGAAAGATCCTATAATCATTGTGCAGCAGCAAAGCAAATGGCAATGCTTCTTTAATGTTATCCCCACTAATAAAATCATGTCAGTTTCTGATGTTGAACCATTTGACAGTGCTAAGGACTTTGGTAGCAAGAACTCTCCGGATCTTCAGCAGCTGTGTCTATAACAACTCTTGGAGTATTTGTCAGACTGCATTTCCACAGGAGTTGTTTCGAAGGATGATGGTTTTGGATACTGGCCTGGAAACATAGTTGTTTCCTCAGGCTACTGAGCTATTTCCAATAGGATCTGAAGGGAGGTGGTGGTGATGGTTTTGCTTACCTGGAACATATTGTTTCCTGTTCACCCAGACCTCCTCTCCAGAGAGTTGCTTCGCTAGATAATGGCCATTAGGGCTGGGCTGCAAGCAGGACCAAGTGTTTTGGGGGTGCTAGTAGCCGTTAGTGAGCACGTATTGGTGGGGATACAAAAGATGATGGGCTCCTTCTCTGCAATGATTTCTTCTTTCATTGATGTCTTTGGAGCTAGGCTGGAAGAAGATCAGTCATTTTGGTGATACTAATATTCTTAAGAGTCCTGAGCTCAGGATTATTCTGATCTTTCTCCATCAGAGTCCAGGAGCAGATGGTGATCCCAAAGTCTTGGTAGTGTTTGACTTGCCTGGCACACACTGCCTCTGGTCTCTCCCTTTGAGTAGATAACTAAGTCTGATACCAGGTAGAATATGATGAAGGGGTGAAAGGGAGCTCCATACTGCAGTGCTTTAGAAATATTTGATCGGGGCAGCTAGGTGGCGCAATGAGTCGAGCATCGGACCTGGAGTTAGGAAGACCTGAGTTCAAATGTGACCTCAGACATTTGGCACACTTACTAGCTGTGTGACCTTGGGCAAATCACTTAACCCCGATTGCCCTGCCTTCCATCTCTAAAAAAAAATATTTGAGGATTGGTTAGATCATTTAGTTAAGGCATTAGGAAAGGCTTTGTGGCAAGAGTGGAACCTGGTATTGAAAGAAAGAAAAGGACTTCAAAACACAGAAGATGAGAATGCGTTATAGGCATTGAGGGTAAATGGAAGTGGAAGAGTGTAATGCAAGATTCCAGAACAGCTAGTGGTCCATTTTGTCAAGAATATAAATATATATTGTGAAGGTAAAATGAAGTAAAGCTAGAAAGATATTTTGGATCTAGTTCAAAATAATAATTCCATACGTACTAGATCAGGGAATTTAAATTTATTATATATGCAGTTGGGAATCATCACAGTTTTTCCAAAAGGGGAGTGAGAAGTCCAGATCTCTCCATTAAGAACATTATCTTGTTAGCTTTGTGAAGGATTATTTAGAGAGAAGAGAGAGAGGGGAACCATATAAGCCATTACAGTAGTCTAATAAGAAGTAATGGTGACTTTGTAAGGAAGGAAGAACAAATATCAAAGATGATTCTCAGGTTTAAATCCTAGGGTAACTGGAGCATAAACAAGTTAAATGAAAAGTATTGAAAAGTTAAGTGAAAACAAAATAAAAGGAGTACAGGGGAAATTATTCCTTCAGTTGAGCAGCCTGGCAGACTACTTTGAAAAGCCAGGCTGGAGTTCCTGGGAGATAATGGGTCTAGATATGTGGGCTTGAGAGTCATATGCATTGAACTAGCCATTGACACTGGGAGTAGGTGAGGTGAGGTAGCCAAGGAAAAGAGTCTAGAAAAAGAAGAAAACAGCTGTGAGAAATGGGAGGAAGGTCTAGAGCTGCAGAGGAAGCTGGAAGGAGGGATCAGAGAGGTAGAGCCAAGAGAGTGAATTCATAATTCCCAAAAGAAGAAAGCGTCAAGAAGGGTGGAATGAGGCAGTCCTGTTAAAACGTGGCTGAGGTTAAGTTTATTGGAATTGTCATTAGCAGATTTTAGGGTGACTTGCCTGAGGTCACACAGGTACGAAGTGTCAGGTTTGAACTCAGATTCTCCTGACTCCAAGGCCAGTGCTCTATTCACTGTGCCACCTAGATGCCCCTGAAAATTAATTTTTAAATAATTATATGCTATTTTAAATGAGGTTTAATGTTCATTCAAAGCATATTGCCTTTTCGAGTATTTTAAAAGATTGGTATTCTGTTTGTGTATGGTTCATTGAGAGATAAAGATACGAGAGAGAAAGCATGATTTTTAGTCTTCAAGGATTAGTTTTGGTTTTTATACCCTTAAGAAAAGAGGCCTGAATAATGGATGATATTTTTTGTTTTTATATTCTTCATAAGCTTGTTCATCACTCACTATTATCTCTAGATCTCGAAGTTATAACTGGCATCCCAGCTGAAGTACCACACATCAGAGAAGGTGTGACCCGAGAGGGAAGACATCTCTGTTTCCAGTTACTAAGCCCATCAGGAACAGCAATCTCAACCCTTAGCTATATAAGCAGGACCAACCAACTTGCTGCAGGTTTTTCTGATGGCTGTCTAGCCCTTTGGAACATGAAAACTTTGAAAAAGGAGTGAGTATAATCAATGTATTTTTGTCTCCAACAGGTGGTGATTTTGAGCTTTTTGTAAATATAAACATAACAAAAATTATGTTGACAGCTTTAAATCATGATTTACATCACATCATTCACTTTATTCTTTCGCATAAAATAACTGGTAGTTGCCTAAATGAAACAACATAGATTTGCTAAAGCATCCAAAATCCCAGATTAAAACATCACTGTCATTTCCTAGTAGCACAACAAACTTTTGAGCATGTACCTCAATCCATGCCTGTGGGGGAATGTGGCACAGGAAAGAAGATTCTTTTTTGTTCTTACTATAACACAATGAAAGTGATATATACTGATGGTTTTGCCACCTGAACTAGTTCTAGGAGGAAAAATTTCTTTTAAGTTTAATAGAAATCTTCAGACAATGAAACACATTGAATGGGGAGGGGATAGTATAACCATTCTGAAGGTAAGGGTTATTATTTCATTTATTTATTTATCCATTCATTCATTCATTCATTCATTCATTTACTTTGCTGTTGCTCTTGCTCTTGCTGTTATTGTAAGGGGTCAGAAATTAGATTTTTGTTCCATGATGATTTTGTGAATAGTGGTGCTTTGTAAGCTTTTCATTCACATACATTTCTTGGCTTGCACAGTAACAGGAAAGAAACATAAGAGGGAGAAAAAGAATTTCCTTTTAATCCACTCTTTTCTCAGAATGCTGGATGAGAATTTTTTATTTCACAGTCATCAAAATCTTTTTTTTTTAACTTCAATCTCTACCCTAAGTAATTGTCAGTAAAAATTTCCAGTAGGTAGTTAAGAGCTATGTGTGATGGGGCAATTAGTACTACTTAGAATACTGTCTAGTCTTAAAATAGTAACAGAAAATCAAGTTGGAAAATTTACTCTGGATTACTTCCAAGAGTAGTGGAAGAGACAGTGAGTCAGGAAAAAATTGATTCAGCTTCTGCATTTCTTCTATTTGCAAAATGATCTTTAAGCAATTTGAACTCACTTGTATTACTGTCCCACAAAAGCCTAGTGCTCTTTTGTCCTACCATTTTCCAGCTCCAAAACTGTGCTGTATTCTCTTTTCTGTGTATTCTCTCTCATTTGGGGACTTCATTACCTCCCATAGGTTGAACGTAGGCTAGGTATGCTGGCATTCAATTCCTTACCAATTATGTACTAGACATTTCTAATTGGATACTCTGTAGACATCTCAAACTTAACATACACAAAACAGAAGTCATTATTGTCTTTTTGAGCAAAACACCCCCTTCAGAAACTCTTTCAGCCAAGGAAATCATCCTTCTAGGCATTTGATTTGTAACCTGGATGTTTTTTTGACTCCTCAACTTTCCTTCATTACACTTATTCAGTCAGTTGTCAAATCATTTTTTACCAAAGTCTCTCACATCTACAACGACTAGTTTAGGCTTTCATCATGTGCCTGTACTACCATTTTAGCTTTCTAATTTGTCATTGTGCCTCAAGCCTGTCCCTACTCCAGTCTTCCACATAGCCACCAAAATACCAGTAATTACCTTTTACCTTTACAGTCACATATGATGATGCCTACCAGCCAGCTCCTTCATTGGCTTTGTTATTCTTAGGCCTTTATAACTACACAAATATGACATTGATGACACCTTATAAAATTCCAGTAATAGACTTTTTGCTTCTTGACTACACATTGGAACTTTGTTCATTGGTTTTTGGGACACTGTGACCTCCCACTTTTTTGTATTTTGCTTTGTATGTGTGTTCCCTTTACAATTTCCCTCACCTATTATCTATATAGGCTTCCACATGGTCATAGACCCTTTGCTCTTTTCTCTGTGATAGTTCCACTGGATTGTTGATGTGCTTACATGGTTTCAGTTTCTGCCTGTACTTGGATGACTCCCAGTTCTTCATTTCAAGCCCTGACTTCTCACCTCTGACAGTCCCGTATCTCCCACTGTTTAAAGGATATTTTCCCCTAATAAAGTCCATAGAATATCTCCGTTTAAATGTCTGTGTGCTGCCTTAAGCTCAGAGTATAATGTAAGTAGAATGTAAGCTCCTTGAGGGCTGGGACTGTCTCACTTCTGTATTTGTATTCCCAATGCCTTGCAGTTAATAATTGTTTATTTAAATTTTACTAACAGCATTATGCTTGGTTAATGGATTAAAGATTTGTGTTATCAAAAATGCTGATTTCTAGGCTGTGTGGAAGATAATTCAACTTTTAATGTACTGTTTCATTTTAGCTTTAAAAATACAAATCCATTCTTTGAATACTGAAACTAATTCTGCCTTTGGTACTTAACTGCAATAATCCAGAATGAACAGTTACTAAAATTGTTGAGAATGGTTTTCTTTAATAAATATTTAGAGGCAGTGTGGAATAGTGACCAGAGGTCCAACTTTGGAGTCAGGAAGACCTGAGTTCAAGTACCACCTCTGATACATGCTGCCTCTGTGACCTTGAGCAACTTATAACCTCTCAAAGGTCTCAGGTAACTCTTAAAGCAGAGTAACAGATGCTGATCTTTATCAGTAGAGTGGCTACCTACTGCAGTGAACTTATAAGTCCTGAGCGCTCTTCTGGCCCTCCCACCCCCCAAATTTCGAAACTTATGTATCTTCATAAAATAAGAGATGTTCTATGACTAATGGCTAAATGTAACTGATTTTTAAAACTTTTCTTAAAAGATTACATGTTCATATTTCAGATATCACGTGTAGTGAATCTCTATCTGTATTTCTCTCAACCGGCAAGCTTTATTAGCTATCACTTCTGCACATCTTAATGAAAATATGGAAGAAATTTCTGAAAAATATAAGACTCTTTGTAAATATAAAATTTGTATGTATATTATATATTAATAATTGATATCTATAATATTTTAAGGTATTATCTCCTTAAGTATATTTTAAATTAATGAAGGATTAATTTTATGCTGAGTATAGTTTTAATATTTTCTGTTAGTACGTTTGAAAATTAGTGTATAAGATTACTAATCAGAAAATCCCTGACCATGCTAGTTAATGTTTACATAACTACTTTGTATTATAAGAATACTTAGTCTGTGACTTCTGATATTTATTCCAGGTTCAACAGTCTCCATCCTAATCAGTCTCTTTTATCTCATATGAGAACTTTATTTGCATGCAGAATCAGCATTTTTTAAGTAATATTTTGACCTCCAAAATGTAATACTAAGTTTTTGTTTGTATAATATTGCTTGAATGTGTAGAATCAGCCATTTTACCAACTAAAAAATATTGTGATGTTTAATTTACCTTTGAGGGAGTTGGATTACAAACATGATTTAAAATTAAAGGGAAATCTTAGAAACTTTTTGGCTTATACCTGTCAGCAACTCAGCTGTTTCAGTAATTATCCTTGTACAATTTTCTTTTAATGATATTTGTTTTGCTTTTATTTAATGTCTATAAACTCCCACAATAACTTCCCATAAATGGGTATTGAAATGGAGAGGAGTTGTTATGTTGAAGCAATCAATGCATGCTATATTGAGACTAGATCTATGGTTTAAAAAATTAAGATGATGAAATGATGCACGACATGACTTTTTATATCATTTCTCAGATAATTTTAAAGAATTGGAAAACTTTGTAACTAAGGTTATGATTTAAAATATGTAAAGTTTATTAATCTATTTTGCCTCTTGTAGGTATTATGCCCAGCTAGAAGGAGGAAGAGTACCTGTTTATGCTGTTACTTTCCAAGAACCTGAAAATGATCCTCGAAATTGCTGCTACTTATGGGCTGTTCAGTCTACACAAGATAGGTAAGTAAAACATATGTGAGCTTCTAAGACATGAAAATGAAATACTTAATAGTGAAAAGCATTGCTTCTCAATATTCTTATTGTTATTTCTGGAGTTCATTTTAGTGAATTAATTAACATCTGTATAAAAGATAGGCTACATTGATTTCCTACTACATAAAAGGGCAGTTGAAAAATTTAAGTTATGCCTTGCTTGTATATGTTTTTCACATTTATATGGTGTTTTATGGTTCCAAAAGAATTTTTCTTACAGCAATTCTCTGACGTGTAGGTACTGTGAATATTATCAGCACTCAGTCAATAAGCATTAAGTGCCTACTATGTGCTAGGCCCTCTTAAAGAAAGGGGGAAAAAGTATCTTTTTTCAAGAAGCTCATGGTCGAATGGGGAAGACAATATGCACACAACTATGTATAAACAAAATATATATATATATATATGGAATTAATTGGAGATAATCTCAGAGGGAAGGTAGTAACATTTAAGGAAGACTGGGAAAGGCTTTTTGAAGAAAGTGGGACTTGAGCTGAGAGTTGAAGGAAACCCTGAGGGAAAGAATTCTGATCATAGTGGACAGCCAGATAGGGTATCTAGTACAGTGAAAACAAAATAAGGCTAAGCTCACTGAATTGTATAGTATGGGGTGGGAAGCCGTGGGTGGGAGTAGGATAACTGGAAAGGCAGAAAGAACTCAGGTTATGAAGAGCTTTTTAAAAAGCCAGTGGGATTTTATATTTAAAAGAAGAAAGGGAACAAGAAAAGAAGTCGGGATTTATTTAGTGCCTCCTATGTGTCAGAATCTCTCTTTATCTTGATGACAACCTTGGGAGGGAGGTGGTACTATTATCTCCATTTTACAATTGAGGAAACTGAGGCAAACAGGTTAAGTAACCTGCCTAGGGTGTTACAGCTAATAAAGAGTCTGATCTCAGATTTGAACTTAGGTCTTCTTGACTCCATGCCCAGCACTCTTTTCATTGTACTGCCTAGCTCCCTCTAATTAATGGTGATTTGGAGCATTTTTTCACGTGGCTGTGTTCATAGCAAAGGAAATTAGTGGTGCAGTGGGTAAAGTACTGAATTGGAGTGGTTGTAATAGTGTGACCCTGGATAAGTCACTAAACCTCTGTCTGCTTTAGCTTCCTCATCTGTAAAATAAGGAGAATAGTATTATTGATTACCAGCTTTGAGTTGTGAAGATCAAGAATTAACACATGAAATTTGCTTGGCATACTTTAGAATAACTCTCTGTAAACAAGAAGAAACTCTTGTACTTAATTTGCTAGAATATCATCTCAGAGTAAATCAATGAAAACCAAAAATTGACAGCATATATGGTACAATAGAGAAGTACATTCATTATATGGTTCTCTGGTACCTCTCATCATTAAACCCTCCTAATTATCTCTTTAATCTTTCTTTTTGTCTTTTATTGTTCTCCAAGACAAATAATCATTTCTCTCATCTTAATTTGAAATTCATGTCACCGAAAGGATATGGAAAATAATAATTCTGCCCCATTGTCAGCTTGGATTTACAAAAATCATTAATAATGATACAGTATTTGATTCAGATATTCCAATGCCTAGGTATATGCCCCCTCCCAAGGAAGTCAGTAGCAAAACAGCCACATTTTCAAAATATTTAAACAGGTTAAAATGCAGGTCTGGAGCTCAGATGAAAGATCAGGTGAAGTCTAGAGATACAGATATTGGTTAATAGATTTAGGAAGGGACCTCAGAGAACAACTCATTCAGATACACCTTACCCTCTTTTAATTTGCAGAGGAATTGAGAGGTAAGATTTGTCAAAGTCACAGAGGAAGCAAGTAGCAGAGCCCAAGATTCACCACCAGGCCCCTGGGGTAACAGCCAACAGAATAGGTGCTCAGTATAGGTTTAGTCATTTTGATGAGGTCTAATGTCACTATTTTGTTATGGAGTCGAAGGATGAAGTCATTGGAGTTGAAGTTGAGGATTTAAAATAGGATTTTTAGTGGAGTTAAGGACTCAACATTTACAAAGTATCTACCCTATAGTGTGTCCTATGCACTATTTTAGGCATTGAGGATATAAAGACAAGCAGTTCCTTCAAGGAGTGGATGTTCTATTGAGGGAGGAGATGTTTATACAAAATAAGTATGTGCCGAATAATTATGTAGGGGTGGGGCTGGTGGGAATCAGGGAGGGGGATTGGCACTACCTGTGGGGATCAGGAAAGGCTTGGTGCAAGCAATTTAAGTGACATTTTTTACATAATTCCAAATTAATTTCTAGAAAGGTTGGCCCAATTCACAGCACTACTTCCTGTTAGTATTACGTACCTATCTTTCTACATTTCCTCTAACATTAACTTCATTTTTTATAATTGCCCACTTGAAGGGTGAGGTATGAAACAAATCTTTTATTAATGGTTTTGATCAGTCTTTCATGTCATTGTTGATAATTTACTTTCCTTCTAAAAATTGTTCGTGTCCTTTGACTCAGATATTGGGAAATAACTAGATGAATGAAAAAACATTAAACGCTTACTGTGAGCCAAGTGCTATGGTAAGTGCTGGAAATAAAAAAAGAAAAATTGAGGCAGGGTATTTTTTCCAGGACCTTTTATTTTAGTTGTGGTAGTGTAACACACAAAGGACGGTTTACTTGCAAGGCAGATGGAAAGGCCAGGAAGACTTTAATGGTGCAGTGGCAGACCAAGTGAATTAATTGACTAGAGGCTTGTGGAGGGCTCTTGCTTGGTGTCAGTTCTTTATCTCAGATATCAGACTTCTTTTTGAGATTGCTAATGAGATTTTTTTTCCCCCTTCTGAACATTTTCTCTTACTCTAGCTACATGGATTTTATTTTTATTAAGAAATTTTCTGGAGCAACAAGGTGGCACAGTGGATGGAGTACTGGTCCTGGAGTCAGGAGGACCTGAGTACAGCCTTAGACACTTAGCTCTGTGGCCATGGATAAGTCACTTAACCTCAATTGCCTCAAAAAAGAAAGAAAGGAAGAAAAATTCCTAGCTATGATTGTAAAACCTATCTTACTTCTATTCTTATTTTCTTTTTTTAAAAAATTGTTGCCTTTTGCATTTTGATCATATACTCAATATTGAGTTTATTGTGGAATATGGTGTTAGATACAGGTCTAACCCCAGTTTCCCCCACATTGTCTTCCAGCCTTCTCAATGATTTGTTTGGAATAAGAGAATCTTTTCTACAGTAGTTTCTACCTGAGTTTCTCTGACTCTGAAGTATTACTTATTTTAGGGTCTTGCTTTATCTGATTTCTTCTACTGATCTATTTTTCTGTTTTGAACCATCCTGCTATTATTTTAGTTGCCTTTCTCTATTTCTATTATATGTTAATTTTGAAATATGATGTCCAAACCTTCAGTATTTCATTGTGGATGCATCATATATTTTATATATGATTAAAGATAACTCTGATTTGTTTCTGACATTCTTTTTAATAACGGCTACCTTTTAGCTACCGTTTAGCTACCTTTTACTCCTTGGGCAGTATGGCATACTGTAAATATTGTTAGATTTGGAGTCATAGGTTGAAATCCCCACTCTGCTGTTCCCTCATCTGTAAACTGAGTGGGCTAGACTAATTGAATGCTTTGGTGCCTTCATGTTCTGAATCTATATCCTATAATTCTCAGAATCTATCCTACAGTGACTCTTATTCTCTTCTCTTCCTCTTTTTTGGGTTATAACTAATAATTTAAAGTCCTTTGTTTTATAAATACCTTTCATTTTACTTATCCGTCCTTTATTTTCTGGAATGTAGCTAAGGGATAATTTGGGTTAATTTGGAAAAATTTCAGTATTCTAGTAATTAATGTTGCCTACTACAGTTTTTGGAACTTGGGTGGACCATTCCTGTGTAATCTTGTTATGTTATGACATAACTCAAAATATGGGTTGTGGTTTCATCATCCTTCCAGATGGTATGCAGTCTCTTCACATTAAAAAAATTAATATTGAAATATCTGCACTCTTATTGGCATGAATGTTTTGCTTATTGATAAGGTGGCCCATGAAATGCATAGCCCTTGGGAAAGAGTTGTTTTCCCCCCGGGGTTAGATGATTAGAGTGATTTTTTTTTTTCCTGAAAAAGTGATATGCATGTGATATGTATGTGAACATCAAACATATCTTGCATGTGTGTTGGGGAGAGGCATGCTGATTTTTAGTTTCAAATTATGTCTTTATGTTCAAAATAATACTGGTTAGTGTTAACTTATCATTTAAAATTAACTAAAAAGACTCAATAACTGACTGCATTTGTAATTTGTTGTTGGGAATGATTACTTCCTGCATGGAATTTGGAATTCCACAGGGAATTTTAGAGTTCTGGGACTGGGAATGATTGAAAACATGAAAAAAAGGATTATTATGTAACTATTACCACTTTTTTATGTCCTTGGAATAATTTATATAAAAATTGTCTTCCTTAGTTAACTTCTGTTAAAAAGAACAACTACTTTTTAGGAGAAACATTTTAATTTACAACTAGAGTTGTGGGTTTTTTTATTTAATTTTATATATGTCTTTATAGAGCAAATTGGATAACTGCCTATTGATTTATTCTATAAAATGAACTTTATTGAAACTACATGCATTTATTTTCTCGTATCATGTTAACTATGTAAATACACTTGTATACTAAGTTATGTTTTTGAAATGTATCAGATCAAACTAACCTTTTGGCAACTCAAGTTCTGTCAGTTCATCATATACACAAAATTAAATGTGGCTATTTGTGAAAATTTTATGTCAACAAGAGTAGAAGCATTTAGTGTATGAAACATATAAAGTGTTCATAGTTAAATTTTTATGTGGTTTCAGTGAGGGAGACGTTTTGAGTTTGCACCTGCTTCAGCTGGCCTTTGGTGATAGAAAGTGCTTGGCATCAGGACAAATCCTATATGAGGTAAAAAAAAAAAATCATGACAACACATTGTCAGTTTATTTGAGGTATCACTATTCTAAATATTTTTATTTTTTAGATTGAAAATGTCATAGAAAATCAGTGCATGTTCAGTGACTGTCAAATCTGCTATATTTATATAAGCATACGATCACTGGGCTGGGACTCAGGAGACCTAGATTTCAGTCTTGTTCAGTCACTAATGTATGGCCTAGGACAAGTAATTTAAGTCCTCTGAGACTCATTTGCCTATGTCATTAGTCAGGTAGCTAGCTCCTCATTTTAAAAATTTTGGTTTCCTTTATATACTTTGATTCTGTATTTCTCAACACAAGCTGTGCACTGTTGATTTTTCAAGTTTTAATGTAAAAGATTGCTTAAGAGATAGATACTGATCTTTTTCTGGGTGTTTTATTTCTGAGAATGAGGAGATGTTAATGCTACTCTGTCTTATTTTATCTTCCTCTTTGGAAAAGGTCAGTAAGTTATTCCATAATTCAACCTGGTGGGCATGATCTAGGACAGTCTTTCAGCTAAAGTGTCTATGGTGTCCTTCCTCTACCTCAGCCTCAGGCAGTGGGGATATCTGAGAGGAACCTTCAATTTCTCTGAATCCAGGCCCTTGCCACCACAAATATTCCCTTCCAATTCTAGGGAGTGTCCTATCCTAAGGAATGAAGATAATCCTTGTATCTCCCATCAATCACCCAGATTCTGGCTAGATTGGAAGATTCCGTAATAATCATTTAGACTTTGGAAACCCCTACATTAAACTTTTATTTTGGCAGTGCAGGATTAAGCAAGCCACAGTAGCCCAGCCCTGCCTTTTCTGGTAAATTTTGTGAGTTTCTTCCATGTGACCCATCTCCTCAAACTCCCTAAACAGATATATCTTTGACTTTAATCACAATTTTGACTTCATTTTAAGCTTTTGTTTAAATCTTAGTATACTTGTAGACAGCTTTTTATCCATTTTTTTAGTGGTAGTATTACTCTGTCAAGAAAAATTCCTTATCAGTTCCTCAGTTTGTAGAAAAGTGTCACTGTTATATATAAAACGTTTTTTGTACTGAGAAACAAGTTTTTTCGTGAATAATCTAGCAATTTTTTTTTTTAGATTTTGCTCTCTAGAGTATTAGGTATGAGAAAAATTTGCTTATAATTTTGGAAACCAACTAAAACCTTAATAATTTGTGTGAATATATGTTTCAGGGGTTAGAATACTGTGAAGAGAGATACAGCCTGGATCTCACAGGTGGTATATCTCCTTTGAGAGGTCAGGCTAGCAACACCAAACTCTTGGGATGCCAGAGCATAGAGAAATTTCGAAGTCACATCGACAGAGAGGAAGGCATGAATGAAGGTGTGTAAAATGTCATTCTAGTAGTCAGTATATGTTTGATTTAAGAATTATGGCTAGTAGATGAATTCTAGAAATTCTGCTAGAAATTAGACATTGTGAGGATCATTGAACCTATTAATTTACTTTAACCCCAAGCCATACAAGAAAAACTGTCTATAGAATGGGACCTGACCAGTGCTCTCTCATTGAAGTACTTATAGCAATTGCAGATCTGCAACTTAAAGTGAGTTTTCTAGAACACTGAAAGGTTAAGTGATTTGCTTGAGGTTGCTCAGCAGGTACATGCCCAAAATTGGAATTGAACCTAAGTCTCCCTCATTCTTAAGGCCAGGTCTCTACTGTACCACACTACTACTCATACTGTATATATGTAAAATCTATATAATTGGAACCACTTATGGGACATCTCCAGTAATAACCTAGTTGGGAAATGATCTCTTTATCCTTCAAGCTATGGCCTTGATTCTGTTTGTAAAAATCAAATTTATTATCCTTTCCTTAAACCGGCTTTCCTTCCTAACTTCTTAATTTCTGTTCGTAATGTCTGCATTTTACAGCTAAGGTAATATAGCTCCAGAGGAGGGGTTCTAACTTAGTCTAAAGCTAAATGGGTAATACTTTGCAGAGCTTGAATTTGAAAACAAGCATTGAAGTTATTTTATCCTAGAGGCAGCAAAGAGCCACTGAAGCTTTTGGAATTTAAGTGTGACTTGGGAGAAATGTGGAAAATGGATTGGAGATGGGAGAGAATTGCTAATACCCCAAGCTAATAAACACTGCTTAATGAGAATTGTTAAAATTATGCTGTGTGTGTATGTAAAATATGTTGCTTTCCCTCTCCAGTTCTGTCTCCTGACACCAGTGTTTCAGTCTTCAGCTGGCAGGTGAATACATACGGACAAGGAAAGCCATCTACCTATTTAGGTCTTTTTGATATAAATCGTTGGTATCATGCACAAATGCCAGATTCTTTAAGGTAAGACTACTTTTTTAGTAATTTTTAACTTTTCCTTAATTTTGTTTTGGGGTTATTAGGTCACTAACTTACTACTCTTCTATACCACTCTCCCTCGCATTTTTATTTTTAAGGCCAGGAGAATTTCTTCACAGTTGCTCTTATTTTGCGCTGTGGTCATTGGATTCCGTAGTGAGTAAGACTTCTCCACATTGCATCTTGGATATCTTGGTACATGAAAGAAGTTTGAATCGAGGTGTTCCTCCTTCATACCCACCTCCTGAGCAGTTTTTTAATCCCAGTACTTACAGTTTTGGTATGTATTTTGTTAACAACTTATAGCTGTTGGAAAAGTCAGTACTGAGTTCAAACATATGAAGTGTGTCTTAGTTTATTAGTGAGAAGTTTTCTGGAAAATCCCTTACGAATTAAATATATCAATTTAATTCTTTTCAATTGAATCTTATGTCCCTTAGCAAAATACCTTTATGGATATTTTCTCAGCTTCATTGTTTATACCTCACTGAATCATGATAAGAGTTAAGGAACAAACTAAGTATGTAGTTATTATGGGCACATTTTATATAGAATTAATGGTTATTTGTCATCTTGTAGGGGGAATATTTTAGATAACTGACTTTATGTTAATATAGAATAATAGAATTATAGGACAGTGAGGCCCAGCAAGGTTATGTGACATATATATATAAGTTCATATGTATAATCCATAGTTGGTATGCTTGGATTGGTATGCTTTTTACATGAATAAGGATTTTCATGCCTTTTTTTATACTTTGCTAAGTCCGTTCTAAAAAGTTAAATTTCATTATCATCAAATCTTACTAAAACTTCAAAATGGCTCTGTGTTCCTTTTTAGATGCTACTTGCTTGCTAAACTCAGGAGTAGTTCACTTGACTTGCACTGGCTTTCAGAAGGAGGTAGGTAAATGTTGAGTGCTAAATATGGAGAAATGAGCTTAATATTTCTGACTCAGTTACAATTGTATCTTCTATTACATAGATTGTACACGTCTATATAGAGCACTATGGATTACAAACAACAGCCCATGGGCTAGGCCATGTGAATATTATCATCATTTGTAATAATGACTTGTCTTTAGGTCATGGAACTAGTAATTAGAGAACCAGTATTTTTATTTATCTCTTCAGACACCATCTACTCTTGAGTGCAGCACAGCCATCCCTAAATAAAAACTAAATAGAAAGGGATATAACCAGGGTTTTAGTTTGAAGATATCCTGCTTCATTAAACTTTCTTTTTATTAATAACTTTTTATTTTTATAACCACTGTTTTAGTTTAAGGTATCCTGCTTCAATTAAAATTTATTTTTATTAATATCTTTTTATTTTTATATTACCTTCATTTCTATACATACATACGTACATACATACATACATACATACATACATACATACATACATACATACGTGCGCGCGCTTGTGTGTGTGTGTATCCATCCCTCTTTCTTCAACAAAGGATAAAAAAGAAAGGCTTAAAAAAAAAAGGTTGGGAAAACTAACTAATCTGTCAATATATGTAATATTCCAAATCCATGATCCCTACCTTTGCACAGAAAGGATGGACTTTTTTTTTTTATCTCTTCTCACAGGACGTGTTTGATCATTAAAATTATCCTTCATTCATTGGCATTTTGTACTTTTTATTCTTAACATTTATATGGTTGTAGTCAGTGTGCATATTGTTTTCCTAGTTCCACTTACTTTGCTGTACATCATCTCATAAAGGCTTCCCACAATTCTCAGAATTCTTAATAGTCATCATTTCTTATGGTTCAGTAATATTCCATTATGGGCACTAAGTAGTGCAGTGGATAGAATGATGGGCCTCAAGTCAGGAAGACTCGTCTTCCCAAGTTTAAATCTGGCCTTAGACACTTGCTAGCTGTGTGACCCTGAGCAAGTCACTTACACTGCTTTGCCTCCGATTCCTCATCTGTAAAATGAGCTGGAGAAGGAAATGACAAACTTTTCCAGTATCCTTGCCAAGAAAACCTCATACAGACTCACGAAGTTGGACACAACTGAATAACTTAACAATAATATTCCATTATAGTTATAAATACCGCAGTTTGTCTATCCATTCCCCAGTTGATGGACACACACACACACACACACACATATACATATATATATATACACACACACACATATATATATATATATATACACATACTTTTTTAGTTTGTTTCTGTTAACTTTTCTTGAAAAAGAAGTGCTGTTATAAATTTTGGTTTTGACTGTTGAGAAGTTCAGTCACCTCAACTATTTGATATTGGCTATAATACCAATAATTAATTCTATGGAAGAAATAACCCAGTTTAAAAGAAGAATTCCCTATTTGACAATAACCTACTACATAAACTGGGAAGCATCCTGTCAGAAAATTAGATTTAGACCAAAATCTTCCAGCATATTCCACAATAAACTCAATGAATACATAACCTAAATATTAAATGTCATATTATCTAAAAAAAAATGAGACCTGTGTAAGTTAGCTTTCTCTGTTATAGCTGGAGGAAGATTCTTAACGAAGGAGATTTGGAACTGAAATGCACCTCAAAAGCCATCTAGTTAGTGATAGAAGTAGAAGTGATCATAAAAGATAATTAAATGAAATTGCAGTGCTTTTGCAGGAACAATATCTTTAAAACTAGGTTAAGAAAATTTGCTGATTGGGGGAAAAATCTTTGCATCAAATGTGTTTGATAACGGATTGACATATAAATTGGATAGAAACTCATGTAAATGCTTAAGACCAGGATCCATTCCTCAATAGTTACATGGTCTAATGGATATAAACCAATATTCTTCAAAAGAAGCATTGCAAATTGTATATTTTTAATCATATAACTGACTGAAGGATGTAGAGAATATAGGGACCCGCACTGCTTATTGTTTGATAACTAAAAAAATCAGAAAATTTGTTACCCTTGGAGAATGCTCTTCAACAAGGTATTTCCCATGCATACAAGATTCTTTCAAAAATGTAATTAACTGCAGAAAATGTATGACTAGAAAAAAAATAAACTGGTCATATGCTATTAATGAAATGTCAAGAGAATGCTTGTTGAAATAAATTCACTCATCAGTGAGAACAGAGATCATTTGGAGAATTATATTCAAACTGATGAGCAAAATAACTACTTGAGTAGTTGTGATAGTGGTTAATTTACCATCAATTGGATTATTTAAAATGATTGTTGACTAATTACTTAATGTGAATGACTACTGAGAACCTATTAAAATTCACTTTTTCAGACCTTGACCTTTTTAAAGAAATCAGGACCTTCTTTGAATGAAGCCATTCCTGATGGTTATAATAGATGTCTTGTGGCTGGCCTCCTTTCTCCAAGACTTATTGATATACAGCCTTCCAGCTTAAGTCAGGTAAGGTGATTAAAATGTTTGTAGTTAGTCTTTTCCTAATTTTCTTTTTTGTGTCCGGCAATAGTTAATTTCCATGTAATTAAAGGCCTGACTTGTTATTTCCCAAATAATTCTTGAAAAAAGTACTTTTTGGTTTGAATTATCCATATATTTATGACTTAGTAGGTAGAACACCAGGTATCTAAAAAATATTACAAATTCAGTATAAATCATTATTCTTATTACAGATGATATAACAGTTCTTATAGAGAAGTCAAATTAGATCTGCATCAGAAGAATGTGGGGAAATGTTCTAGGAGAGAGACAGGAGTTTAGTGGAGAGAGAGAGCTGCCTGCCTCTGAATCAGGAAGACCTGGTTTCAAGTCCCAATTCTGACCCTTACAGGGTGTGTGACTATCAAGTTGTTTAAACACTGAGTGGCCCAGGCAGCTGAAAGTTGCAAAGGAGTTGCCAGCTTATACTGGTAAAGAGAGTGTTTTCACCAGCATCTCCCTATACCTTATTATAGCATAGATTTCCCTCCTCTCCTTCATCCCCCAATTATTTATAAAATCATTTAAGCCAGGAATGTGCTAGGCATTAGGGATATGAAGACAAAAATGAAATAATTTCTGCCCTCAAGGAGTGTTGCTTTTTTTTAAAACTATACATAGCTTTGACATGTTATTATCAAAACTATTCTGCTTGCCCATGCTTCCACCTGAAATTCCTTCTGTTTTCTTTCTGTTCATTTCTGTTTCAATGGCCCTCCAGTTTCTCCTGCCTGCTGCTATGGCCTGGGGCTTTTTAACCACCCTATTTCTCAGACGAGCCCTCTGTTCCTGCTGCCTCCGGATACAAAACCTTTGCTTTGCTTAAGGAGCCTTTTTCTTATTGCCAGTGCATATCTGGGTGACTTTTTGCACAGTTCTGGTGTGGAAGATGTCATTTAGCATAGTTTTTTATTGGATTTCCTAATCATTATTCAGTCTGGTATGAATTTCAGGGTAGATGTTGGGGATCTGGGCATCCTGTCTTCCTGAATCAGGCAGCTAGCTTGATGTTTTGGAGAAAAGCCTTCTCTGAGGGTATTAAATTCTCTGATATTTTTTGTACCTTTCCCCCCAATCAGAAAACTCTCTTATCTTAGCTGACTCCCTTTGTTCTTTCTTGCTACTGTAGTCTTTTTAACTCAGTTCATTCTTCCCGGAAGGATTGATATTTAAAAGGTATTCTAGTCTCTAGTTAATTCTGAGACCCTATTTGTGTTCATCTTATAGCATGAAAATAATAATAGCAAGAGAGATAGATAGGTCTCTAAAAGATTAAGATGGAAACATCTCAAAAGATGAGAGTACCTTTGAATAAAAACAAGAACAGAGAGTATTATTTTACTTTGAATTATTTGTGACACATATAAAATGGTACTTTTTTTTTTTTAAGAAACTCTTGGCTGCTTCATTCCTAGTCATAAGTTAATAAATATCCTACTACCCAGTATTCTGGTAGCTATCTTTGGGTTCATTGGGTCCATTCTGGAGGAATGGAATATAATTTCTAAGGCTTTTTTGGATTTTCCGCTTACTTTAAAAAAGTGCTAGGGATAGGACTTGGAAGAAAACAAGTTTGCTTCACTAATTTATTCTAGGGCTTAGAGGATGAGTGGTTTGAGGTGGGAAGAAATCTAGAAAGTCTGTAATTCCTACCGAGATATCCTTTGAGGATATCCATTGTCATTATGTAGACTTCGACTTCATACAGGTTCTAAGTATTTCTACATTGATAGACAACTTACCCTAAATTGTTGTATTACAAATTGTGCATTTTTACCTTTCTCAGTGATTTCAACATCTTGGGGTGTTGTTTTTTGTTAATTTTTTTTGGTTTGTTTTTTGACATTGTTTAGGAAGAACAGTTAGAAGCTATATTGTCAGCAGCTGTTCATACCAGCTCCTTAGGACTCTTAACTGGATGCATCAAAAGATGGACAACAGAAGGTAAAGCTTTTTACTTTAGAAAATTATTGTCCTCTTTGTATTTTAAAAAGAATATATTAATGGTTTTCTTTCCCCCTTCCCACCCTTTCTTTAAACAAGAACAACCAAGTTCTGCTGCTAATTTGCGCTTTGTTCTTGAGTGGACATGGAATAAAGTGGTTTTTACAAAAGAAGAATTTGATCGAATATGTAAGTATCCTAAGACTGGAATTGGGGCAGAATTTAGGTTCTAGTTTGAAAATACTAGATCCTAAGAATTCATTACTCTAGAGTCTGATGTGTCTTGTAATTTGAAAAAAAAAACTGTCAGAGAACAAAAGTTCTTTTGTGTTACATTTAGTTGTTAAATTAAAGTGAAATATAATTTTATTTTGTTAATAAAATTAAGCCCCTTGAGAGGGCAGGATCTATTTTTGTTGTCTTTATAGTCCTATTGCCTAGCAAAGTCCATTGCAGAGTAGATACATAATATATTCTTCTTTCTTGCTTGCTTATGAGAACTTTAAAATAGCCTTAGTGGATCAAGTCTGAAGTGTTTAGAAATTGTGTAACAATGCCCTACCCTCTTTTGTTTATATTTCTCAAAAATGCCAATTATACTAAATAGAGGGTGGATAGAGGATCATAGATTGAAAGGTAGAAGGATCCTAAGGGGTATCTAATTTATGCTTCATAGGAAATGTTAAAATACAAAGCTATTTTAATCACCTTTTATCTATAAAAATTTAATGAATAGTTTAAAGCTAAAACTTGGTTAAACTAATTACTGTCTATAGTTAACTGAAGATATAGTTGCCAAGATACATTTTAGAAACCAGGACTTTTATTGGAACTATTTAAATTATATTGCCACAGGAATAATTGGCATTCTTAACACAGATGTGCCTGTTACTCTTAACTTACTTGTTTAAGTTACTCTTACTTGTAACTTAAAACAGTAAGGTAACACACTGTAGTGAAAACAACTTGAATTGGAAACCTTTCAGAATCTGGGTACTGATATTTACTGGCCATGTAACCTTAGGCAAGTCACTTAATCCAGATTTTTTCACAGATTTCTCATTTTGAAATCAAGACAATATTCATATTATCTCCTTTATAGTTTTTTGGTTGTTTCTCTTTGTTTTAATGAGGAATGCAGTTTGTAAAATAAGAGTGCTAAACTGAGTAGTAACTTTTTAAACTTGTACAAAAACAATTAGGTGAATATTCCATGCTTTTGAAAAATTGTTTAATTCACCCATGATCTTAGAATAGTATTGAGCGGATATTAATAAGTAAAATTAAGTTATTTTAGAATGATACCAATAAAATTCAATAAATTGAGAAACATCTATACTATATTTCTGTTATAACAAAAGCACCATTTCTTAGAATGACCTTTAGTTTTAGATTCTTACTCACTGATTTGAATTCCCAAACTGAAAGTCTTCTCTAGGAAGAGACCTTTCTAGACTAGTCTTCCTTCTCTCTGACAGACTCACATGAACAAGGTCAATATACTTTAGAGTCTAGGTCATTGCAACCATTTATGGTTACATCCAGGATAGTGCCTAGGTTCCTTCAGATGGGGTCAGAAAAGAGCCAGGTGCCTCGAGAAGTAGCTTTATAACCTGGATGTATAATTGGTTTGTGAATTCTAAGCTAATTTGTAAATTTTAAGCTATCCATTCTGTTTTTTTCTATCCTTCCATAAAGAAAATTTGGCAATACTACTTTGAGAACATCCTGTTACAGAAATATTGATGGCTTCAGCAAAAAGAATTAAAATAGTGATGTCATCAAAACTAGATAGAATTACCTTAAAGAGATAGATGTTTTATAGCAGCAGAGTGGTGGACTTGGATTGCCTGACCTGTAGTCAGGAAGACCTTATGTCTCAGACATTCCCTAGCTGTATGAGCATGGACAAATCAACTAAACTCTCTTGGCCTGGGTTTCTTTATCTATAAAATGAAGAGGTGAACCAAATGATCTCAGAGATCTCATCACTCTCTTAATCCATGATCCTTTTATCTATGATCCCATAATAGCCCTGGATGTAAGATCTTGGTCATATGTTTTACAATTGTGACTTTTTTTCTCATGTATCAAAATTGATACCAATTTGACTTTGTGATACTTAAATTTACTAACTTTACTAATTTATTGTATTTAAGCCAATTGTGTTGTATTACCCTCAACAGGTGCTTCGTTATTTGATGGTTCTTGTCATTTCATTGATCCACAAACTATCCAGTCTCTGCAGCAGTGTCAGTTGCTTCTTAGCAATCTTAGCACAGTCTTAAACTGCTTTTTATCAGAGGCTCAAGAGCTCACGGAGAGAGGTTTGTTTGTTTGTTTTTTCCTTCTAGAAAATTTTTTAACTGCAATATCTTGATATTCGGAGAAAATGATATTTTGTTCTTAGGCCACAGTGTATCAAAGAACCACTAGTATGTAATTCTGTTTTTTCCAGTTTTTTTTTTATTCTTGGCTGTGGGGAATCATAGCACATTACAGGTTAATTGATTCTCCACATACATTTGGTTGCAAGCATATTGCATACAAATGTGTCCCTTTGATAACTGGTGGTTTAAATGAAGATAAAAAAAGTCACTGACTTTAGATAGCCTCAGTTGAAGGCAACCTGTAAGTGTTATGATGGAATTGTTGAAGGGGGAAAGTGATATCAGAAAACTCCATAAAAGCTTGTATCCTTAGGGCCTCTTTCATGATGTGAATATGTGGGCATATTTAGAAGCTATTATCCTTATTTCTAATATATAATGGGGAGAAAACAACTCTAAATAGCAGAAGCTAGAAAATGGACATTTTTAAAAACAGACTGTCTTCTAAGATGGCAGTGAAGGGAATTGAATTCCCACCTGTCATAAATGTGTAAGTGTGCTTCAACCCCCCACCCCCATCCCCTTGCCCTGGCTTTTTAAAATAAATTTTTATTAGTATCCTTTATTTCTCCCAGTATCCCTCTTCTCTCCTCCCACAGTCATTCTTTCTAACAACAAATGCATTTTTAAAGATAATTTCTTTTTCTCCCGAATTACATGTAAAATTTTTTTTAAAAAAATTTTAGTTCCAAATTCTATCCTTCCTTTCCTTCCTTCCCACCTCCTCTGAGGTGGTAAGCAATCTAATATAGGTTATATGTATGCAGTCATGTAAGACATATTTCCATATTAGTCATTTTGTGGAACGAAACTTGAACTAAAAAAGAAAGAGAGAAATAGTATGCTTCAGTCTGTATTCAGACTCCAGTAGTTCTTTCTCTGGAAGCAGATAACATTTTTTATCAAGTTCTTTGGGATTGTCTGCAGTCACTGTATTGCTGAGGATAAGTAAGTCATTTACAATTCATCATCATACAATATTGCTATTACTGTGTACAGTCTTCTCCTGGTTCTGCTCACTTCACTCTGCATTAGTGCATGTAAGTCCAGGTTTTTCTGAAATCATTCATCTCCTTATTTCTTAGAGCACAGTAGTATTCCATTATAATTATATGGTACAACTTGTTCAGCCATTCCCCAGTTGATGGGCATCTCCTCAATTTCCAATTCCTAGCCACCACAAAAAGAGCTACTATAAATACAAGTTGTGCAAATAGGTCCTTTTCCCCTCCTTTTTAAAAAAATCTCTTTGGGTTATAGACCTAGTAGTGGTATTGCTTGATCAAAGGGTATGCAATTTTATAGCCCTATGGGCATACCTTCAAATTGCTCTCCAGAATGACAACAAATACATTTTAAGTAAAATTAGGATAAGAAAAAGTTCAGCAAAAATGAACAACACATAGAAAAAAAGCTGACAATATATGTGGTATTCCACTCAGGTGAAATTTGTCTCTGCAAAAGCAGTGGGATCTTCTTGTCTCTTCTTTAGTGCTGTTCTTATTTTTTGTATTTCTCCAGTGTTGCTTTTGATTTTTTTCAGATGGTCATTTCTTCATTTACATTGTTGTAGTCTTTGGGTATGTTGTTTACTCTTGAGTCAGCTTACTCAGTTCGAGTCTGATCATGTCTTTCTGTGTTTCTCTGTGTGCATCATATTCATCCTTTCTCACAGGTCTGATCCTCTATTTAGAAGAGTTTCATTCTATGGAAGTTAAGTGATATCCCATGTCTTAGATTTATTAAAGTATTTGTCCATGATTGGTTTCACCAATTTAGGAATTTTGTTGTTTTCTACATGTTTTACCCTTACCACATGCTGCCAAAATACCTTTTTTGTTGTTCTCATTTTTTTTTTCACTTTTTTTTGTTGTTCTTATTTCCAAAAGCACATAATCATTTAGGTTGAGCGTTTGATAATTTTAATATTATCAGCCACATTAACCACTAAATAAGTATTTTTTTTTGTGGCAGACTTCATTATTGTTTTATTTTAAGAAATTGCCACAGCCACCCCAACTTTTTTTTCTTTTTTTTTTTACTTTTATTTAATATGTTTAATTTTCAGCATTGATTTTCACAGGAGTTTGAATTACAAATTCTCTCCCCATTTCTAACCGCCCCCCACTCCAAGATGGCATATATGCTGGTTGCCCTGTTCCCCAGTCAGCCTTCCCTTCTGTCACCCCCCTCCCCTCTCATCCCCTTTTCCCTTCCCTTCTTGTAGGGCAAGATAAATTTCTACACCCCATTACCTGTGTATCTTATTTTCTAGTTGCATGCAAAAACTTTT
>CM053626.1:231783045-231803771 GCA_028646595.1 Phalanger gymnotis
CAAAATATAGTTAGTCTTTCACAACATGAGTATTGTGGAAGGGTTACACATAATGATACGCATGTGGCTCATGTTGAATTAGGGAGGGTGGATGGGAAGGGAAGAGGGGAGAGAATTTGGAACTCAAGGTTTTAAAATAGATGTTCAAGGTAAAAAATAGATGTTCAAAAGTAAAAACAAACAAACAAACAAAACAAAAAACCCAAACAAACAAAAAACCAGCTTGGGGAAAGGATCTGTATGTAGTTTCAAAAGACCTGGATTCAAATGCTGGCTCTACCACTATTAGATATATGATGTTAAGTTGTCACAGTAGGCAAGTAATAGGAGGGCAAGGTAGCTGGTAGAAGTAAAGTAGAGGAATCAGGAGGAATAGGAAACAAGAAACATGCACAAATATGAAAACAAAGATCAGACCTAAAGTATGTTTGGGAAAGTAAATGTCTCTCTCTCTCTCTCTCTCTCTCTCTCGCTATAGAGAAACATATCTAAACTTTATTGTAGCTGAGGGAAGAAAACAAAGTAAAAAAGTGCACAGCAGAGGGCAAAAGAAAACTCACAAGGAAGCAAAGAAAAAATGGACAATTCTCAACACAACATGTACGATTTATGATATAAGCTTTCTTGAAATGAAAATCTAGTGTTCTATATTTTGAATCCTCCCTTATGTTCTGCTAGGCACGCGACATGCTTTTTTTTTCTTTCTTACTTTGTATTTAAGTTTCAATATTTAAGTTTCAGATATTTTTTGTTCCTTTTCTCTATTCTATGTGTTCTGGCCCTTGAGTCTAAAATAAAATTTAAAAAAAAAAAATTAAAAAAAAAAAGGAGTCAACCCCTCAAGAACTTCAACTTCTTCATATGCAAAATGAGGGTTTCAAACTAGAAGATATCTTTTCAGCACTATCATTCTGTGCAACTCAGAAAGCCTGGGATGAATTCCAAGCTCCTCTCCTCCTTACCAGCAATGTGACTTTAGGCAAACTTATCACTATGAACTTGTTTCCTCAAAAAAAATTTTTTTTTAAATTACCTTTACTACTTCCCTTAGGTCAGCTAGGTGGCTCAGTAGATAAGAGTGCAGGGCCTGGAGTCAGGAAGACCCAAGTTCAAATCCAAACTCAGATATTTACTAGCTGTGTGACCCTACGTAAGTCACTTAACCCTGTTTTCCTCAATTTCCTCGTCTGTCAAATGAGCTGAAGAAGGAAATGGCAAACTACTCCAGTACCTTTGCCAAGAAAATCCACCCCAAAAAAGGTCTCAAACAGTCAGACATAAATGAAAACAACTACCTCCCTTATTGTAATGAAACTATTATACTTATTTTTTAACTTTGAAAGAGAAAATTGCAGATACCTATCCTGGTCAACTCCCTTAAAAAAAGTGAAGAAACCTTTGGCCCAATTTCTGTTTACATACATATATTCTGCACCCAAAGAAAACCTGAAAACCTAGTGAGCTGCTGTGGCTAAAACAATTTAGAGGGAAATTTTTTGATTCTGCCAATATAGGATCCACAGAAGAACCCAACTAGTAAAACAAAAACAAAAACAAAAATCCCTCTAAGGATAAGACTGCAAGCCTATGGGAAAAAGGTAGACTTTAAAAAACAATCCTTCATGACCCTCAAACAAGAATTTCAAAAGACTAAGAATACTGCTTTTCATAAATAAATTCAAATGTTGAAACTGTGAGCAAGCTGCTTTTAGAGTGGAAACTTGAGGACCTCTTAAAGTTCCTTCTTACAGATTTAAATCTATGATCTTAACTCCATATACTTTTTATTTTGAAACAGGAGAAACAATATAATGAAATCAACATGAAAGTTTAGAATAAGATGGGAAAATAAATACCCCAAACTCTCCGTTCTTGAGAAATACATACCCTTCCAGGAAGGACAACTGCTTTAACTACTCTTGAAATCCCAAGGTCATAAAGACAGAGAACACTCCCTTCTGTTTCTTCCAAACCAATTAACAACCCAGTTCTTTTCTGCCAAGAGAATTCTTTCACTGCAAGGACAGTGGGAGGCTGTTCATTTATCCCACTAAATCTGTATGCAGACAACCGCTCTCCAGTAATAGAGTTTACTACTTCAAGTTGTGGACCACAAGCCAGGCAAGCTAATCCGTTCCTCCCTAGAAGCAAAAGAAAAAATGAGTTAGATATAGTTAAACTACAGAAACATGAACAGGGCAACCAGAGGTCTCCAATTAATTAACAAACACTTATTATTAAGCATTTACTACACAAGAGGAGCTATGCTAGGTACTAGATAAACAAAAACAAAAGTGAAACTGTCCCTGCCCTCAAGGAGCTTACATGCTATGGGGAAAGATAACATATACATACATAGGTATGTATACATATTTACATAGGTAAATAGATACATTTTGAATCTGTGGAAAGTGATCTAGCAACTAGGGAAAGTTAAGAATCCATACAGGAGGTGGTACTTGAGCTGAGTCTTAATGGAAACTAGGGATTCTGGGAGATGAAGAAGAAAACAGAGAACATTTCAGGAATGGAGGACACCCAGTACAAAGGCAGTGACTGCTGTGAACAGTTAGATGGCCAGTCTGACTGGACCACAGAGAGTAACATAATAAGGTTGGCACAGAAGGCAGCAGCCAGATTGTCCAACACTTTTAACTGTGTGAAAGAAGTTTATATTTAATCCTAGATGTAACAAAAGAGTGATTGGAATTTTTTTTGAGGGGAGTGAACTATGCAATATTCACTTTGCAGCTATGTAGACAATGGAATGAATGAAGAAGAGTAAGTAAAGAGGCACGCGGGTGGGGGAACAAGGACGATGGGGAACGAACACCTCTAGTAAGGAAATCTGAACTACAGTAGTGGTTCTGAGAATGAAGAAAAGAGGAAGAAAAAAGTTGCGATTCAAAGGTAGAGTTTGAACAGAAGAACAATGAGAGATAAGGTAAGACCAGATTGTGAAAGGACCCTGAAAGTTAGAAGGACAAACTTTTATGTCACATGATTAACATGATCAGAGCAGTGTTTAAAAAAAAATTAATCTGATTTTGGGGAACAAAATGGATTATACAAGAGAGAAAGTAGAGACCAGATAGAAGACTGATTAGTAATAGTAATATAACATAGTATAGATGTGATCTGGGTTGTTGATAGTGAGAATGGATCATAAGGATCAAATGGGCATTACAGGTAACTAGGTAGCACAGTAGATAGAATAGTGGTCCCTAATTAGGAAAATTTAAGTTTAAATACAGCTTCAGACACTTACTAGCTTTGGGTAAGTCTCTTCACCTGTTTGCCTCAGTTTCTTGAATTGTGAAATGGGGATAATAATAGTATCACCTCCCAGGGTTATTGTGAGATCAAATACTATCTGTAAAGTGCTTAGCACAATGCCTGGAACATGGTATCACCTATATAAATGCTATACTTAAATAGATCTCATTGATTCAGGAATTTCTTTTTTAAAATGCAGAAGTTGTTGAAATTGTCTTTACATGTAATTAGGGAAAAAATATTAAATTAAAAATGAATAAATGAAATGAAGACATTTTATGGGGCAGCTAGGTAGCAAAATGGATACAGCATTAGGGCTGGAATCAGAAAGACCTGAGCCCAAATCATGTCTCTGACACTTAGCGGGCAAGTCTGCCTCAGCTTCCTCATTTGTAAAAGGGGGGTTAATAATAGTACATACCTACTTCCCAAGGTTGTAGTGAGGATCAAGAGATAGAATTGTACAGTGCTTAGCACAGTTCTGAGCACACTGTAAGTGCTATATAAATGTTAGCTGCTATTATTACAGACAGTTCTAACTTTATATAAGTGGACTGACTGTTAGACCTCTACACACAGCAACTTTTATGTAATGTGAATTTGCCCATGGATGTGTGGGACGGAGGAAGAGAGGAAGGAAAGGGCCCAGCACAGAAACCAAGGACACATGGGACAGAGAAGCAAGAGCAGGAGGAGGAACATCAGAGAGCTGGGGCCAGCCACATGGGAGCCTGGCAGCCACATAAAGGATGGAAATGGACACAGACAACATGGTATCTGCATGGTGATGGACAGAAAACAGACATGAAGGCAGAGTAGGGCAAAGGGCTCCTCTCTCAGTGCAGGAGGTCTCAAGCCAAAGACCCCAATTTGCAGCAGTGGTGGTAGTCTCTCCGTCCATCCATTCTTCTGCTTTCATTTGGAGGGTCAATTTTTTAGGTTTTTTTTTTTAAAGGTTTTTTTCTCATGGGGGGGGGAATTAAATTTAATTCTGTATCATTTTATAATTGGTTCTATTCTGTAATCGATCCTATTTTGTATTACTGCCTCACTTTGTATGGTTGCTGAAGCCATATTTCTTTCTCTCTTGGCCTACGAGCTAAGTTTAGAAGTTCAGTTCTCCTGCTAATCACTATTTTAGTCCTGCCCTCAATGAACATTTCTTAGTCAGGAGTTCAGTTCCTGTCTGAGTTAGTTAAAAGAAAACTTGTCCCTTATGCCTTCAGTTCCTGGAAAATCTCAAGACATGTTTGTTACCTTTGAAGGCCAACAAAGTTGACATGGTATCTAAGATACACTGTCCAACCCTACTCGTCCTTGTAGAACTAAGGAGGTTCTTATCTTCCCTCTGTAAGCCAGGGAGTCTGCCATCCCAGGTCCACCATTAATGGTCTCAGGATGCAGATGGATGCCATGAATTAACTGAAGATTCCTCTAAGAGAAGGGTAGTTACGAGCCCCCTGTGGATGCAAGTTGTCCTTATCCCTATGATGCTAACAGTTCCATAACCAATTGCATTGTTTTCCCCACCTACCCAACTCTGTTCTTTGTTCTCCTGTACTTCCTAAAACTGTATGAAAGCTATTAACTCCTACACCTCAGGTCTTTGGTCAGGAGACAGACCACTGACCCAATTTATTGGTTATTGTTAGTCTAATAAATTGATCATGCTCAGACCACTGTCTCTCAGTTTACCTTAATTTCAAATGTAATAGGTGGGAGGGCACAGGACACTGAGCAGGAGTAGAGAAAGAGCACAGTACTGAAAAATTAACATAGGTGTTTTTTAAGAATGTAGATTTTCCAGAATTCTTTATTCAGAATTTGCATAATACGAATTTACATAAAGTGAGAACTCTCTATATTATTAAAAATGCATTATCACCATCTATCCAAGCTTGCCTAGTCTGTTAGATTAACTCTTGTCTAAAAGTTCTCCACAGTGGATCCGCCCAAGAGTTGAAAGCTCTCTTTGCTTTCTCTTGATATTACAAGGGTACGAGTGGACCACTCTAGTTATCTACTTGCCAACCCTTGCTCTTACCTAACTCTCCTCTTTCTGAAGTGCAATTCCTTGATGATATCCTTCATTCTTGTCCTTCATGTTTTTGTTGGTTATACTTTGCACCCTGCTCACATCTACTAACCTTTCTACTACCCTCCTTATGATATTCCTCTAGTTCTTCAGAGATTGCACGTCTTGCTTCCATAAAGCAAATACTGGTAAAAATGTTAGTATTTTTTTAAAAAAGGAGGACTTTTGTTTTCATGAGAAACTAGAGGGCAGTAAAAGAGTTGTGCAGTTTCCTGTGAACAATCCAGACTGCTTTTTTCTTTTTAGACTCTAGGGCCCAGCTCACCATCACATGCATACTATCTGTCCCAGATATGTATACTGCTGGAGAAGTTCTATAGCATGTCCATTTAAATGATGTTAAAATACGGACAACACACATTTGGCATTTCCTGTGAGGATGCCTTTTTTGAATTATCACAGATCTCTTCCAGGAGGCTCACAATGTCTGGGAGCTCGATGCAATCAACGCAATGCTAATCTCTGCTCCCTCCCCCCCCTGCATATGCAACCCTTTCTCTACATGTTCTCTGCACAGCATCTCATCTGTAATAATAATGAACCCTGTTTTACATTTAGCTTGATGTTTATTATAAGAGGCTCATTTAAATTGGACTATTTCTGTTTTTACATCATCCAAGGTATCCTAAATGATCTGTATATGTGAATGAGAATGGGAGGCACCTTGATGTAAAAGCCAAGAAGATAGCATTTTGTTCTCCCAAATTGAATGCTTTTCTATAATTCAACAGTAAATACAACTTCTAGTTAATTATGAGATGGTAAAGTAGTCATGTTATCGCTGGTTTGCTAATCCCATGTTAAAACTTTGTGAATTACATTTTCCATATAATTTACAATGTTTTTCTATACATTTCTATAACAAAGACCTTATGAAGAACCTTATTTAGTTAGAAGACAAGGCTGTAAATAAAAAACATCCAGTATTAAGATCTATTATTTTTCTCAAAAATGTTGATTCAATACCAGGATACTAAAGCTGAGTTATTTAAAAGGAAAAAAACTATCAGTGTAAACTGAAGCAAAGAACAGTTCCTTAAAATACAGAATAAGGAAAAAATATGGGCCTTTAAAAATTGCACAGGAGTATAATAAAAGTTCTAATTCTCTTTTTTCCTAAACTTGGAGAACTATATTTTTAACTATAACTAGTTTAATAAATCAGTAAGTCAATCAACAATCATTTATTCAATACCCACCACATACTACATTAATTACAATAACATTAATAAAAATAGTATAAAAGCTAGTATTTATATAATGCTTTAAAATTTGCAAAGCAATTTGCCAATATAATCTCATTTGATCCTCACAACAACCCCAGACATAGGTACAATTATTATCCTCACTTTATGGGGAATGAGGGTGAGAAGTGATTGAGTAATTTGCCCAGGGTCACACAGCTTATTAAGTGTCTGAAAGAGAATGTGAACTCATGTCTTCTTGACTTCACATCCAGAACACTGCTAACACTTTACTATGTAGGCCCTTGGGGAAAAAAAGTAATCCCTACCTGCAAAGAGTTTTCATTCTATTGGAGGACACAACTTGTACATACACAAATTTACATAAAGTAAGTACAAGGTAGTTTGTAGGGAAGGGCAGCAGTGGAAAGAATCAGTAAAGGCATCATGTAGAAGGTGGTACTAGAACTGAGTTCTAAAAGAAATTTGGAAGTGATTAAAAGAGGCAAAGATGGGGTGATGGTTACATTTGCCCTTCAGGAAAATCAGTCTGGCAGAAGTGAAAAGGATGGATTGTAGAAGGGATATACTTTAGTAGAGAAAGCATTTCAGAAGCTAATGCAACATCCAGGCAAGAAGTAACGCCTATGATAGTAATGCCTTAACTACGAGAGTAGCCAAGAGTGTTTACAACAGGCATAGTGGATAGAATGCTGAACTCGTCCAGAAGACCTTAAGTTGAAATCTTGCAACTAACAGTGTAACCCCTCTCAGCCTCAACTTCCTCGCCTGTAAAATAGGCACAATAATATCACTTCTAGGTTTGCTGTGGAGATCAAGAGTCAACAAACGTAACGGGTTTTTTAAACTTTAAAGTTGTTAAAGGAAAAAAAAGTGCTAGCTGTCTAAATAAGAAACTATTATACTTATTTCACTTGCTAGAATGTTATCTCAAAGTAAAGTGCTGAAGAACAGAAACAGACAACACATGGCAGTAGATATAACTTTTGTATGGTCCTCTAGTACTAGGTCTTCCCACTTTTCTCTTTAATCTCTTCCCCATGCTTTGTTTTTTTTTTCCCCTATTTTGCTCTTCTGTTACAAAGATCAAGTGAGATAACCTAAGTTAGGCACTTTACATATCTTGAATCAATATATAAAATGTACTATTAACTATTAAACGGAGTAAAAAGTGTTAGTGAGTCAGTAAAATCTCAAAAACATTAACTTGCCTCCAGTAAATCTTCCCCGAAGTATAGACTCTAATGTTATTTCATCTTCTCCAAGGGCTTGAATAGTCACTTCTGGAAACCGCAGCAGACTGCTGGTTACTTGGGCAGTTAGGTCTCGCATACTTCACTGTAAATATATATATAATACTACAATTAAGCACATAATTTTTTTCAAAATACAACTATGCCACATTTTTTCCATCCTACTAAAAACAAATCTGACTCTAGATAATTCTAATAGAAATGCAATTAATGGAAATGCAGTAATAAAATTATTCTTATAGAAATGCAAATATTACTGCACTAAAGAGAATTGACAGAAAACATGAGAAAACTTGTAGAAAAAGGCAGTAGGAAGAAACGAACAAAAACAATATGCATGTTAATAATAGAAATGAAAAATAACAAAAAAGGGGCTGAAGTCAAGAAGCTTCAGTAGCTCCCTCTAGGCAAAACAAACTCTCCAGTTTGGCATTTAAATCTCTTCACAATTTAGCTCCAGCCCATTTTCCCAGGATGATCACACATTACTATCCCCTAACATGCTTCATACATTCCAACTAAACTACCCCACTAGGGTCTCTCACTCAAGAGACACTCCAGTTTCCATCTCCATGCTGTTATACAAGCTGCTCCCAAACTCCTTATATCCATATGCCTGTAAAGTTTTCCCTCATCTTCACTTTTCCCACATCTTCACTAGCTCAAGGGGCTTTTAAGGCCCAGCTCAAGTGCCATTATCCTACAAAAGGCTTTTTTCCCCCTTAGATTTAAATGGTCTCCCAAATTACTTCATTTTGTATTTATTTCTATGTGTGTATCTGTTTCATTTTTCTAAACTAAACTAAACTAAACTAAACTAAACTAAACTAAACGTGACCAATCTTTGAACTGAATGACAGTCAGGTTTTACTTAACTTTGTTTTTTGGAACAGAGGACAGCTACAGAAGAGAAAGAGTGGAAAAAGAGTTTTTGTTGTTGGTGAGCCTTGCAATATCTTCCTTCAAATGGAATAGAGGGCACTGAGAGGTAAAATAACTTGCCCAAAGTCACACAGCTAATATATTTCAAAGGCTCTATATGCTCCAATCCAGGTCTTCCTAACTCCTAGTGGTACCAGTCAGCCCTCTGTCCACCATGACTTTAAATACTGAGAAATGACTTAAGAAAGAAAACCAATAGCAAAGACATCAGGGTTTTTTTTAAAGAAAAAAAAAGCTACAATTTCAAAGTAAAAAGTTAATCAGAAAAACAGAATTGTCAAAACAAGATATATGGCTTTCTGAACATCAATTACTAGGTCTAGATGATGGGGTATAGGCTCTGGGAGCCCCCTTGAGCCCCACCTTGAATCTTCCCACTTGATCTGGCATTTGCTTGAGGCCATAAGCTTTTCATGCCCAAATCTGTTACCCTTAACCTAGCCTCCCCTCCACTTCCCACCCTAGACACCCAGAACCCAGCCTAGTTCTCCATTGTAGCCTTTTGCTATTTCTCACCCTTAATCCCATTCCTGGACTCTGACCTCTAGTCACCCCAGTCCCATCAAGACCCTTCCTGGACCCCTCCTCCAATCATCCCAGACTACTTGACTATCCTTAGATCCCAACCCACAATCTTTCTGTATAAAATCTATCCTGCCTCAATGAAGGTGCTCAGATTCAATCTAGCTCAGACTATTCTGGCCCGCTTGTCAACACAAGCCTCACAAATGTTCAGATTCCTTAAGAGTCTAGCCAATGGTAAGATTTCTTAAGAGTCTGGCCAATATGGTGGATCTTTTAATAAACTTTGTTTTTCTTTGGCTGAAGGAAGGCTTGGGTTGAATTCACTTAGGCAGGACCTCACATATCAGTATTTTGGGGTCCTGAGCACCCCTAAACCTCAATATTTTGGTTCCCTGAGACCAGGAAGACCGCTAATCCCAAGTTCTTCTCCAGCCCAGACTGGAAGGTATGTAAGCCTCCCTCTCTCTAACCCTTCTCACCCTACAGTTGTGGGGTTGCTCTCCCAGCACCTTGGAGGTGCTTTTCAGGCCTGACCTCTCAGGTCCCATTAGGAGACTGTCTTGTAATCTTCCATTAGTCCAGGTATATTAAAAGATTATATGTAATAAACTAATAGTTAGACTGCTGGGCAAAATAATCCCAACGATACATTATATCCTCCTCCATTCATGAAACTTGGCTAGGGTCAATAAGAAGCAGCAAAATTTATCTAATTTTCCCTCCCTCCCTAGCTTGAAATAAAATTTCCAGGGGAAGATATTAATGAACAGTGAAATCAAACTGCTGGCAGAAAATAAAAGAGTAAAGACCCTGATAATCTACAAGCTGGATCATTTATCAGTTTAATAATCAAGAGAAGTTATGCTACTTCAGATAGAAGTATTATGTTAATGTATCTTATAACTTCAAATAAGCACTTTCCCCATAAAAATAGTAAGATAACTGTGAATATTATACATTACATAGCTTTTATGCCATTACTTTTTCCTCAACCAGTGAAGGTGTCAGAAGTTGTGTTGTATCCTTGTATCATTATATATCATTGCAAACATATATACAGAATTTCTGCCTAAAATAATTTAATATGCCTATTTCAATGTACTCAACAGACCGAGGTTTTGCCTTTATCTTCTACCCTCCAATGAGGTTCCCTCCAAGAATGATCCTGGTTTGCCATTTCTGGCCATAATAGATTTCAACAGCATTTCTGAAAAGTATTGCATTTTAGTACTGACTATCACAATAAAAAGTAAAACATCTTTCATTAATACTTTTATTTTCTCAAGTCAACTTTTTATGATGTGGTTATTAACAGAAAATCTTAAGAGCAAGAATATAGCTCATCTATGAGTTTAGTGTACCTAGGGGATTCAAAACTAAAAAGATGTACTTATGATACATAATTTAGGAAGAACCTAGAGAATATTTGCATAGAGCAAAAAGATTTATAATGCATAAAATGACCCAACAAGCTTATTTTATTTCTGTTCACCAATAGGGAGGGAAATAAACATTTATTAAAAACCTACTATGTACTAAGAATGGCATTAAATGTTTTAAAATTTAATTTTAAGACTGGTATTAAGTGCTTTAAAATTTTATTTATCTGATCCTTACAACTCTGCCAGGTAGGTGCTATTATTATCATCCCCATTTTTACATATGAAGAAAAAACAGACAGAAGCTAAGTGACTTACCCAGGGTCACAGAGCTAGTAAATGACTGAGGCCAAATTTGAACTCTGGTCTTCACGGTTCCACACCTAAAACTCTATACATTGTACCAACTAGGTACCTAGCTCCCAATACTGGGAACTGAAGGAAAAGATAACAAATAAAAATGGTTGAGAACCTAAACTACAACACATACCTTTCTGAAGACTGCAATTGAATACACTGAACTCTTTAATTAAATGTGCCCCATAGAAAGAAAGAACATTGGATTTGGAATCAGAGGATTTGCATTCAAAATGCTAAGTACTCTTCATGACCCTAGTCTAAGGGACTGGACTCAATGTCATCTTTGTAATCCCTTCCAAACTCTAAATCTATGATGCTAGCTATATTTTGATGAACTAATTTTTCTCAAATAAAGGCATTCTATTTTTTTTCTCACCTCTAACAGTTAAGAGCCTTAACAGAGACTGTCGATATAAATTTCTATTTACCATGCAGATAATGTTGAATGTCAAGGATTCTAAAGGGATTTCAAAAGAAATGTAAATATAGTCATCCCTAGATATTTGCAGGTGTTAGCGGCATGAGACCCCTGATAATGTGATAAACCACAAATAATCTAGGCTCCACTGCAAACCTTTACTTTTAATAATTCTGATCATATTTAACATACAAAACAATTTTTGCAGCTGCTCGTATAGCTCCAGCAATTGCTTCACAGATATCCTTCTCTTAAGAAAAGCTCAGGACACAAGGATCACTGCCAGAGAAAATCACGTGACTGAGTGTGAACGGTAGAGACAAACAGGGCAGCATTCCCATAGAGAGTACTTACCTCCTTAGTTCTTTAGCACATTGAAACTTAGCAAGATTTAACTGTTTATAAGAAATTTATGCATATATACTTATAGTAGTAAATGATAAAATAGATGAACATATGGTATTTATGCATTTATGACATCATTTTAAGTTTTCTTTATGTATGTGCCTTGCCTCAAATCTCCAAAACTTCCCATTTAATGGGAATGTGGCCAACACACAAGTAACCAAAACTGTTAATGTAAAACCCATGAATGTCAAGGGATGACTGTATATATTAAAAGAAAAAATTTTAAAGGATTCAAAAATCAAAAAACACTTTTTATTATTTAGTTCATATGAATTCAATTCTCATTTTGAAAATGTATTTTATTGGTTGTTAGTTAATGGTTAGGCTTATAATAAAAATGTTTTTAAGCTAACCACAGGAGCACAAATTAGGGGAAATGTAACATGACATTCAGAATTTTAATGAACTCAAAAGTTTTAATGAACTACTAACACTAGTAATTGATTTGAAAAAGAAAATATGCGGGAAGGACATAAAAGTTTCACCCTAATTATCTGAAGTGATGGAAGGTAGAAAGGAAGAGAATAATCCACTTACATCACATCTACTATGTGACAGGCAATGTGCTAAGTACCTTTTTAAAAAATATATCTAATTTGATCCTCTCAACAACCCTGAGAGGTAGGTGCTATTATTATCCCCATTTTACAGTTGGGTAAATTGAGGCAAACAGAAAAGTCACTTGGCCAGGGAGATACATCTAGTCAGTTTCTTAAGACACTTTTAAACTCAGGTTTTCCTGATTCCAGGCCTAGCAATCCTGAGTCCAGTGGAGATACAAAGAAAAGGCAAAAAATAGTCTCTGCTCTCAAGAGGATCTGAGTCTAACAAAAGAGACAACACGAAAACAACTATGTACAAACAAGTCAGATGCAAGAAAAACCTGGAAACAATCAACAAAGGGAAGGCACTACAAGGAAAAGATTCTTCTAGAAGGTGGGATTTTACCTGGGACTTCAAGGAAGCCAGGAGGTGAAGACGAGGGCAAGAAACCCAGGCATCAGAGATAGCCAGTGAAAACTGGGAGTGAGGAGATACATTGTCTCCTTGCTTGTTCAAGGAATAAAAAGAAGGCCATTGTCACTGTATCCTAGGATGTGGGAGAGGAAGAAAGTGGAACACGAAGGAAAAGTGTAGAAGAAAGTGGGGGGAGGGGGAGCAGGTTTTAGCAGGCTCTGAATATGAGAGTATTTTATACTGTATTCTGGAGGTAAAAAGGAGTCAATGCAGTTTATTTAACAGGGTGATGACATACTCAGACCTGTACTTCAGGAAGATCACTTTGACAGCTGAGTGGAGGATGGATTCCAATTCCTATGACTACAATTATTACTATTACTACTATGACTACAACAACAACAACAACAACAACTACTACTACTACTACTACTACTGCCATCACCACCACCACCACCACCACCACCACCACCACCACCTCCCACGACTACAAATACAGACCTCAAAATATTCTGGAGAACTCAACCAATAAACTGGATTAAAAGCTGATCATTATTCCAAATGAAATTGCTACCCACAGCTCCCCAGATTATTTATTCAATTCATAAAAACTTAAGAGCAATGTTTGTAATAGATCTTACCATTATCAGTATTCAATCTTCACGCTACATGGAATGAAAACTTTCAAAGAATAGAGAACCAATAAAAATCAAACAAAGTCATATAAAAAGATAAGGCACATATATCATTCCTATTGTCCCACATGCTACAGCAGTTCTGCCAAGATCATTTTCAATGAGCCTACAGAAAATGAGTCTACATCCAAATACTTTGTTATCGTTTAGTCATTTCAGTCATGTCCCACGCTTCATGACTCCATTTGGGGTTTTCTTGGCAAAGATACTGGAGTAGCTTGCAATTTCCTTTTCCAGCTCATTTTATAGATGAGAAAGCTAAGGTAAACAGGGTTGTGACTTGCCCAGGGTCACACAGCTGGCAAACATGAGGCGGGGATCTGAACTCAAACCTGCCTGACTCTACACCCAGACTCCAGGCCCTGTGCTTTATCTAGTACACCATCTAGTTAATTTTATTCGATTACAAAAAGCATTTATTTCATCTACCTTTACAATATTCCATAGAAAATTGACTATAAGGAAATAAATCACAGAACAGGACTTGCCTCAGGGTCATTTCTATCAGATCATCCAAAATGAGAACAAGAATATTTTCACATTTTCAATTATACAAAGCAAGTCTACCAAATATTAAACAGATCTAAATAATTGGAGTGGCATAACTTCCGATGATTGGGCACTGTCAGAACAATAAAAACAATACTACCTAATTTACAGACTCAACACCATACCAAACTACCAACAGGTAACTTTATAGAATAATAACATTGACCTGAAGGAACAAAAACAAAAATCTAAAATCTAAAAGGAAATATTGAAAAAATGAGAAGGGAGCCTAGGGTACATGGCAATTAATCCTCTTTGCTAAGTGAAAAGTTGATCAATAGAAATGTTTAGGTATGTACATAAAACCCAGAAACTGAACATAACAGCAAAATGTTCAATAAACCTAAAGATGACATTTACAAAAAACTTCTGAGAAAGCTAGACAAGTAGTAGTATGATAGAAATTAGCTTTAGACCAAAATCTCAAATGATACAACACAATATGCTCTAAATGGATATGTGACTTAGATGTTATACAGGAGTAGGGAAAGTTACGCCTTTCACAATTACGGACAGAGGAAAAGTTCTTGGTCAAACAAGAGATATAGAAAAGATCACAAAAAATGAAATCACAAAAGGATCATGTAAAACGGACAATTCTGAATTCATAAAATTTTAAAGAATTTGCACAAACAAAATCAAATGCAGTTAGAAGAGCTGTTCCTCAATAAATGGTCAAAATGCCCCAAATCACTGTTAATAAGAGAAATGCAAATTAACGTAACTCTTATGTTCTAGCTCACGCCCCAAAATTGGAAATAACAACAAAAAAACCAAAGTGATCGTTGCCCTCATGGAGCTTACATTATAACAGGAAGACAACATGTATGTGTACAAGTATGGACGAGATATATACAAAATTAATACAAAGTAATGGGGGAGGAGGCATACACACAACACCACCTTTCAAGGGAACAAAATTAAAACATACAGCTCCTGGATCTTGTTGTGTGAGTGGCTCCTATACTATAGTGGAGTAATGAAAACATGGTATTTGTATTGTCCAAAAAAGAATGGAAAAAAAGTCAGACCTCGTCCCCAATCATTCTGTTGTGCCTCCTCTCTAGGTTTTAAACATGTACTTTAAATCTATACTGAACACTATGGGTAATTTGTGTGAGAATATTAATATAAAATAAACATTAATACAGAAATACTAATTTTAAAATAAAAAGTAAAACACAACACTAACTCAAGACCCTGTAGTTTCTCAAGCTCATCATTTTAAATATCAACTCTAATTATGCAGTACTTAGGAAAATGCCTAAGTGGTTAAATCGGCTATACTAAATTTTAAAAGTAAGTATCGGCTACCATGTCACAGAAATAAGAAAACAGCAGAACCTGTATAAAGAATCCCAGAATCCACGTAGCCAACATGATTCTGGAAGAGGAAAGAGAAAGTGCCCAATGGAAAAAGGTACTCTCAATGAACAACGAATGAATGAATGTATAAAGGATATATAACCAATAACCTATAAAATACATACATAACTAAGCCTATAAAACTAAATGAAAAACAAAATCATGCCTTTTAAAAAATGACATTAATATTCAGTAAAAATGTGGTCTAATGAAGGAGAAGGTAAGTATTTACAACAAAATGCATTCATCACAGAATACTTGTAAAGAAAAATCCTTTCTTTAGGTCCTGCTTTTATAAAAATTATGTAATGGCCTTTTACTGAAATGTTTTTCCTTGTTTTAAGGAAGGTTTCAATGGGGTAGAGAGAGTATTAAGTGAAAATGATTGAGGAAAAAATAAAAATTTAGAAATAAACCTAGTCTTGAAATATTGTACATGTGTCTGTATACACAACTACAAGAGATTATTGATTATTTAATAAGAGTCTCTCCTCTCTCTAATCCATCCTTTACACCCTAATTATAGTAATCTTCCTAAAATTCACGTCTTATGTCAGTTTGTTAGCCACCTCAATAACTCCCAATGGTTAAAGCATGAAATACAAACTCCTTGATAAAAGGATATAACAGGGTGCTCCATAATTTGGCTCTAACCTACTTTTCCAAACCTTTTTCTTAACTATTCCCCCTTTCTGTCTAACCAAATGGAGGAATTAAGTCTTCCATCTCTTTCTACCTTGAGCTATGCCTACTATCTGAAAAGATTCTCTCCCTACACACACACACACACACACACACACACACACACACACACACACACACGCCACACTCTCTTCCAAAGCCCAGCTCAAGCGCCACCCCTTGATTACCTATCTATCCATTACTGAATTACTCTACTAAACCTCTCCAATGTATTTTTGGCATTCTAACTTATAGATAATAATACTATTAATACATAATACCTACATGCTATAGTTATGTATGTATAATCCCTACTTAATTTTATGATGCTCTTGTGTTTTATTATATGACCTTGAGCAAATCATTTATCCTTACCCTGCAACACAATTTCCTCATGTGCTATAAATAAATAAATGAATAAATAAGTGAAGGGGTTGGACTAGATCAGTGGGGTCAAATTCAAATAGAAATGGAGCCACTAAATCATACTTAAGGATCCCTGCAAATCACATACTGACTTAGAAAACCACATTATCTACATTCTATTGTATGTATTTTATTAAATATTTCCCATTTACTTTCCCATATATTTGCCTATTTGACTCTTTGATAGATTTAACTCTAGGATCCTATGATCACAATATTCCCTCAGATAATGAGGCAGGGGGAAATATACCGGATTTGAAAATAAATGATCTGAAACCACCACTTAATTGTGAACCTCTTTACGTGAGCTGTGTGACCTTGGTCAAGTCACTTATTGTCACCAGGCCTAAATTCCTCCTATGTTAAAAAAAAAAAAGAAAAAGTCAAAAAAAAAAAAAGAACATAACCACTACTACTACTACTACTAACGTTCCTTCATGGTCAAAATCTATGGTCCCACGAACAAATGTGAGAACTGTAAAGGAAGTCAAAATTTCAAACAGAGTATAAAGAACCACAATTATCTTCTATTATTTAGTATAAACCAAGTATGAATGGTCCTGCAAAAACTTGTATTAGAAGCTACAGTTCAAATTGATCTAAGGCTGTCAAGGAAATCTAAAGACAAAAAATACAGCACTAGCCAAGAAATAAGAATGGTGGATCAGTGGAATAGATTAGGTACCCAATAAACGACAATACATCATTCATCAGGGATTCTTTGGATTTGTCTTGGATCACTGTGTTGATCTTTCACAGTTGATTATCATTACAATATTGCTATAACCATGTACTTATTTACTATGTACTATATTACTGTAGTAAATGATCAGAATAATTTAATGTGTGATAAACACTAAGATTCAAGCTTTTGGGCGAAGAACTCACTATTTGACAAAAAATGTTAAGGTGGAAAGTAACTTGGTAGAAACTGGGAATAGACCAACATCTCACACTATATAGTCAAAATGGTCAAATGATTTAGACCTAATGGTGATAGTATAAGTAAATTAGAGGAGCATGGAAAAATACCTCTCAGATCTATCTATGGATGAGGAAAGTCTAAGCAAGAGATAGAGATCACAGGAAGTAAAATGGATAATTATGATTACATGAAATTAAATTTTTCTTTTGCAAAAACAAAACAAATGCATTCAAAATTAGAAGAAAAACAGGAAACTGGGGAGAAAATTTATAGAAAGTTTCTCTGATAAAGACCTCATTTCTCCAATATAAGCCAAATTTATAAAAATAGGAGTCATTCCCCAACTGATAGTCAAAGACATGAAGAGGCAGTTTTTAGAAGAAATCAAAGCTATCAATTATCACGTTAACAAAAATGCTCTAAATCACTACTGACTGAAGAAATGCAAATTAAAACAACTCAGATACCACCTCACACCTATTAGACTGGCTAAAAGATTTTTTTAGAAAAGGAAAATGACAAATGTTGGAGCGGATGTGAAGAAACTGGGACACTAAGGCACTGCTAGTGGAATTGTGAAGTGGTGCAACCATTCTGGAGACAATTTGGAACCATGTCCAAAGGGCTATTAAACCATGCATACCCTCTGACCCAGCAACACAACTACTAGGTCTGTATTACAGAGATCAAAGAAAAAGAGAAAGAACAAAGAATGGGAAACTGAATGGATTGACCATCAATTGGGGAACAGCTGAACAAGTTGTGGAAATATGATTGAAATGGAATACTATTGTGCTCAAGGTAAAAAAAGACTACCTCAGAAAATAGCGAGTCTTCCATCACTGGATGTCTTTAAGCAAAAGCTGTATGACTACTTAATGGAGTTAAGATCAGATATGAAGCTGAAGAGATCACAGAACAATCAATTAACCTATAAGCATTAATTAAGCACCTACTATATGCCTTCCAGGAACTATGACAGGTGCTAGGCTATACAAGTACAAAGAAAAAATTCCTGCTCACAAGAAGCTTACATCCCAATGACTTATACAAATGCAGCATAAATGTAAAGTTAGCAAATACAAAGTAGTTAAATATAAGAATAAATCCAGAATAAAAAATTTAGAGCTAGAAATCCTCTAGTCCAACCTTCAACCCATTTTACAGATGAGAAAACTGAAATCTTCTCAAAGAAGATACATTACTTCTTCATGGTCCCACACCTATGTAGTGGTAAAGATGATCAGAATCCATCTCCTAAGAATCGGTACAATACTCATTCCACTACAGAATCCTAAAGCTATAATTTGTACTCTGTCTTTATGATCCCACCAAGTTCAATTCATCAAACCTTCAAGATTCCAAGCAGTTTAAGTGCATCACTTTTATTAATTCTTATATAAAAAAATTCTAAGAATGACTTTTTAATACGCATTTTTATATAAGCAAGGAATTTTATATTTACATTTTAAAATATAATTTAATAACATAATAAATTAATATAATTTAACATAAATTATATTAATTTATATTAATTAACCCATTTATAGTCAACCCATGAAACCTGTAATCTAAGTCCAGAAATTCCATATCGAACAGTCCACTCAGTATTTTTATAGTATCTCTCAATATCAACATGTGTAACTTTGTATTTTCACTCAAGAAAGTATTAGTCCTATTGCCCTTTGCATTACTCTCTGTGACTGACAAAACTGAAACTCTACCCTCTATAGTAATGGTTTATGATTGATCATACACAGAGTACTTAACAAGTTTAAGCATTCTTCACTTTCACAAAGCAGTTTATTGCAACAAAGGAAAGCTTATGGTCACATTAAAGCACAAACAGGATTTCCTTATCCTAGGTGCCAGATGCGATTCAGAAGTAAAAACTATACTCTTCACTGACCAGATTATGTTAGAAGAACCACAATACTGTGACATTCTACTCATAGTTTAATGGCACATAAATTTCTAATGTAGGCAAAAGTTTTTATTACAGGGAAGTAAAGGTAACGTTGCAAAAATTCCAAGGTGCTCATAAGTTTCTGAAGAACCTGAAAGTCTAAGACCTAAACCAACTTTCCTACAAAGCAAAGACATATGAAGACAGATTTTTTTAAATGAAGAGAATTTTAGCTATGGTAATTAGGAAAATGAAATACTAAGTTTATGTGAAAGATAAAAAAATTTAATCAGAAATAAGACTTCAATATGCTTAGTCCTCTAAAAGGCAACATCTTGGGACAGAGCCAAGATGGCAGCTGGAAAGCAGGGACTAGTGTGAGTTCCCCGCCAAGTCCCTCCAAAAAGCTATAAAAAATGGCTTTGAACCAATTCTAGAACTGAAGAACCCACAGGGTAGCAGAGGGAAGCAGGGCTCTAGCCCAGGACAGCCTGGATAGTCTCTGGATATGGTCTATCCTGCACAGAGCTGGAAGCAAAGGGGAGCGCAGATGAGCACAGTAGAGACCAGCACGGGCAGCGCAAACCAACCAGAACAGGAATTGGGCGGAGCGTGCATTAGCGCCCAGAATCAGTCAGCTGCAGCAGTTACCAGACTTTTCAACCCACAAACACCAAAGACAACAGAGTAGGCTAGTGGGAAAAGCTGCTGGGGACAGGAGTTTGCTGTTTGGCCACTGTCCTGGGGGCAGTGGAGGTGGGGCAGCTTTAGAACTACAGCCGCTGCAGTTGCTTCCTGCCCCAGGCCCACCTGGTGGGAGGAATTAAGTGGTGGATCAGAGCAGGAGTGAAGAGGCTGCTGAAGATCTAAGTCCATTTGAGGTTGGTGGTTCCCGGGGAAGGAGGAGTGCTGGTGTGGCAGGACTGGCACATTCCCCCAAGAGTGGAACATAGAACTCTTTAGTCTATAAGCAGTCATACCCTGCTGAAAAACTCAAGGGTCAAGCAAGTTGGCTGGGAACATGGCCAGGCAGCGAAAACACACCCAGATTCAGTCTCAGACTCTGGAATCCTTCTTGGGTGACAAAGAAGACCAAAACATACAGCAGGAAGAAGTCAACAAAGTCAAAGAGCCTACAACAAAAACCTCCAAGAAAAACATGAACTGGTCTCAGGCCATGGGAAGAGCTCAAAAAGGATTTGAAAAAGAAAGTTAGAGAAGTAGAGGAAAAATTGGGAAGAGAAATGGGAAGGATGCGAGAAAACCATGAAAAACAAGTCAATGACCTACTAAAGGAGACCCAAAAATATACTGAAGAAAACAACACCTTAGAAAATAGACTAACTCAAATGGCAAAAGAG
>CM053626.1:231804271-231840089 GCA_028646595.1 Phalanger gymnotis
GAAGGGAAAAGGGGATGGGAAGAGAGTGGGGTGACAGAAGGGAGGGTGGACTGGGGAATGAGGCAACCAGAATACATGCCATCTTGGAGTGGGGGGAAGGGTAGAAATGGGGAGAAAATTCATAATTCAAACTCTTGTGAAAATCAATGCTGAAAACGAAATATATTAAATTAAATAAAAACCAACAATTTCTCAATTTGTTGTACATGTCTAATTTTTAGAATTAACACTAAAACGTTAACTACCAACAAACAGCAATCCCTAGCCTTTTTAGAGTTGTGACAACCAACAATTCTTCCTTTGGTTCAAGACACACTTAATACCTCCCCTAAAAATGGTTTCTTGTATTGATTTTTAAACTAAGGCAAATGCTTAATTTTCATTTAAGAATTTGTCACATCTTGGTATGAATACAGAATTGGGAATTGCTGTAGTGGAAGAAAGGGATTATACATTCTGGATAAAGTATATAGCACACTGAAGCTAGAAGGTTGTCATCCTTCACTGGCTAAATACCCTAGTAATACTTAGATTTCTCCCTCCTCCCTGCCATTCCATACAGCCATATAGTATCCAGTATCCCAACTTTAATGCTGAAAAGAGCTACCTAGTTCAACCCACTTATTTTATAGATGATGAAACTGAAGTACAGTGGAAGTTAGATGAGGTGGCAAAGGTCACAAAGTTATAATGTAACATATAGCACCATACCCTGATTTCCTTGGTCACAAAAAACTTGGTCAAAAGTTCGTCAGTCCCACAAGTTCACAAGACAATTCTACATTCTTAGAACAGGATGGAATCAGAATTGATGAAAGGTCTAGGACCTAAAACAAAAAACATATCAATCCTCAAATTGATTCTAGGTTTAAACAAACCAAAACACCTATAAAAGGTGATGAGACTAAAAAAGAAGGAATATTTATTTAGTTCTATGCTATGTGCTATAATTGTACCCCGTTAAAATTTTAAGAACTAAATTAACTTCTCCCATCACATACAGTAAGGCAGCTAGGTGGTGAAGTGGATAGAGTGCTGAACCTGGAGTCAGGAAGACCTGAGTTCAGATCCCGCTTCAGACACGCACTAGTTGTATTACCCTGGGCAAGTCACTTAACTGTTTGTCTCAGCTTCTTTATCTGTAAAATAAGCTGGAGAAGGAAATGCCAAACCATTCCAATATCTTTGCCAAGAAAAACCCAAATAGGGCCATGAAGAGTCAGACGGACTGAATTGATTCTCCAGTTGACAGCAAAATAAACTGGCAAATGTTTAAATATCTGTTTAAAAAAGTGGGCGAAAGCTAACTGTCCCCGCTCCAGGCCACATTTTTCCTTTAACTGTGTTTCTCCAGACTTTCTGAAATTTCTCTACGACTTTCAGATCACTCGAGTTAAAGGACTATCACTTCCCAACCCTGGACCCACGCATGTGCCTGACTGTGTACCCAAACCCAACAAGTGGCTTTCCCTGTTAGATGGGAGCAAGCGAGGTAAAAAGGGAGACGAGTAGAGAAGGGGGGTCCCCGCGCGCTTCCCCGATCTCTCCTGGGGAAAGAGGGAAAGATGCAGGCAGGCAGGCAGGCGAGGAGGGGCGGATCCGGCTGCGCCACACCGCTGCCATGTGCCGCCGCCGCCGCCAAGCCCCGGGGAAGGGAACGAGGGAAGGGGTTATATAATAAGGGCTCACCCTCCCCGAGAGCTCCGCGCAGGGGGTGGGGGCGGCCGCCGCCTCTGCTTCCCTGCCGGCCGGGCGCGGCGCTGAGGCGGTGGGTCGCGTCATGCTCCCCTATCCCCCGGGAGAGGCCTTCCCTACCCCAAAGGGCAGCGGCGACGGTGCAGAAGGGGCGATCGGCGATCCAGGGAGGGAGGCCCGGCGGCCGCTAGCTGCCTCGGCATAAACCCGGCCTAGGGCGAGGGAGCGGGGGACGCGGTGGGCAGCGACAAGGGGGGGGCCAGGCCGCGCCGACTGCGACCGGCTCCTGCCGCCCGCCTGAACCCCCGCCCCCCACCGCCTTCACCTACTCGCCCCGCCCGCCCTCCCCTTCCCTCCAGTACCTGGGAAGGGCGGGTGACCCGGCCGGTGACTGGAGAGTCCAGTGGGGCGCGAGGCTGGGGCAAAAGCGGCTCCCGCGCGACTCCGTCACGTCACAGCATCGCCCGGGAGACCCCTCCCCCCTGCGGCTCTGGACTCATAGGAGCGGCTCCCTCCCCTCCCCCCAGCCCAGACCCGCGATCCTCCCACTCCATCTCACCTCACTCGGCCCCCAACCACCAAACCGGACAACGGCTCAGCGGTTAAAACGCAGCCGCGAACCCTGCCGCGGTTCCGGGGATCCCCCTCCCCGCCTTCTTCCCACTCTAAAGCTATGTCGACCGCGCTTCGCGTATTACCCAGAGCCGCCACAACTGCTGCCGCCGCCGCCGCCAGGCTAAGTCTCTCACACCGGGAAGGGGAGGGGAGGGGGCGGGGGAGGGGGGAGCGAAAAGGGAGCTGCGGAGTGGAAAGACCCGGAGATCTCGGCTGCCAAGTGCCTGGCGTCTCGCGAGAGCTCAAGACTCCCTGTCTCCTGCCGCGGGAATTTTCAAACTCTCGGCTTTAGTGAAAGCATCCCGAAAAGGGGGAGGCGGGGCAGAGTGAGACAGAAAGGAGGTGGGGGTGGGGGTGGGGGTGGAGTTGGAGTGAAGACGCCTTCATTGGAGTAAGGGGCGAAGACTACAATTCCCAGCATGACGTGCGTGTTTAACCACCCAGCTGCCCGACTGGCCCGCTCCCTGGCGGGGAGAGGGGTGAATCGGGAGTGGTAGTTTTTTGCTTAAACCCGTATTCTTTTGCGGAAGTGTAAGAGCAAGCTTAGGCCCTCGGCTGGTTCCCAGGATAACTATCCAGACATCAGGCCTTTCCCGCAGTTGTCTCAAGTCCCGAGGACCGCTAGAACCCGATATATCGTTGTCTTCCCTTCTAAAATCCTCGCTGACCTGAAGTGTGTTTTACCGACAGTTGATTTTACCTGCTTTGTTCCCTTCCAGTCTTCTCCAACCCCTCCAATCCAGGATTCGGACCACAGCAGTTTATAAAAAATGCGTGCGGTATCCAGCCCTACTCCTTCACACCCCACCCCCCCGCCCCACCCAGGCTAGTGGTGTTTTAAGAATACCCCAATGCCCCTTTTCCACTTCCCCTTTGCCAATTCACAATTGTTTTCTCGTGTGCTTAACTTTGCTTGATTTTTTTAAGCATCCAAATTTTCACAGTTTGCAAACCTAGAAGGGCGGCTATTCCAGGGCAAGAAGTGTTTCCTTTTTTTTTTTTTTTGCCTTTTTGGAGCCCCACTGCCTCAGAAGCAGCGTGGTGTAATGAGTAAAATAAATAAAGGCTGGCCTTGAAGTTGGAAATCAGGGCTTCAAGCTCTGTCTCATGAGATTCTAGCTGGGCAGCCATGAGCAATGCAAGAAGCATTTATTAAGCTCTAACTTCGTACAGCCCAACATGCAATTAAATGAACAACCACTTAACCTCCCAGTGCCCCAAGACACCTGACCAAGACTGTAACAAGTTGCGGCTTTCTCATTGGCTTCTAAGAAAATGGCCGTCTCACACTGGAAGTTTCGTACACCTATGAAATGATAGGTCTGTTGAAAGCACAAGTCTGGACCAAAAATGGCCAGCCTCACACAGTGCTTCTGCATGTAGGAAATGCTTAATAAATTCTTGTCTAATTGAAAAGAAACTCTTCAAGTCCTTTAGAAATAGGTTATGAACTGAGTTGAAAGTAATATTCAAGCTCATAGGATCCCAGTGTTTTTGTTTGTTATATACCAACCAAAGGGATCTTTTGCAGCCTTTTAAACAAAGATAGAGCAGCTAAGTGGCACCGTAGATAGAGTATAGGCCCTGGAGTCAGGAGGCCCTGAGTTCAAATGTGTTTTCAGATACTCATTAGCTGTGTGACCCTGGGCAACTCACTTAACTTTGCCTCAGTTTCCACATCTGTAAAGTAAGCTGGAGAAGGAAATGACAAACCACTCCAGTACCTTTGCCAAGAAAACCCCAAATGGGGTAACGAAGAGTCAGACATGACTGAACACTTTTGTCTTTGTTCTCTAAGTACCTTGAAGGGCAGACAGCTCATCGGGCAGCTATCTCCCAGACTTCTTTTGTTTTTGGTATCTTCCAATTTCTGTATTTCAAGTGTGCCAAGAAAAAGAATGTGACGAAAACTGCAGCAAAGTAACTATCCCTTTATGGCTGATTAGGGCATTGCAATTACAACATACTTTGTGGTGGCTTTAAATATCAAAGCACTGTAATTGAGAGGATATTGTACCTTATTATATATTTCCATGGCCTTTTGGGGGAAACTTTTTTATGGCATAGGAAGGGTTTTGAATGCTCTGGGTAACTGAAACAGTAAATAGGACATCTTTTTAAAAATTATTGTAATTCCTTTTGCTTTTTCATCTCATTTGTTTCTGAATATATCCCTCCTTCCTCCAATACCTAGCAAGTTATGCCTTGGAAAAGACATTTAAAAATAAGCACTTATGCATAACCAACACATCAATATTGTCTAATGGCACATATAGCATTCAACATCCATAATCCCTCACCTCTGCCGTAAAGAGAGAGAAGACCATTTAAAAAAAAATTCTTCTCTGGGGCCAAACTTGGGCACCGTACACAAATTTCAAGGTTTTTTGTTTTGGTTTGGGGGGGAGGGTTATTTTTTATTTATGTGGGTATAGTTAGTCATTGTGTGTATTGTTTTCTTGGTTCTGCTTATTCAGTTAATATGTCTCTCCCTGCTTCTTTGAATTCTTTATAGACATCTTTCCTTATGGCATACTACTATTCAATTGCATTTATATACCACAATTTGTTCTTCATTTGATAGGCATCTACTTTGTAATTCTTTGTCAACAAGGTAGCAATAAAGTAATAGTAGGAATATTTTCTTTGTCTTAGACCTACCTCCTTTAGATACATGCATAACAATGGAATCTCTGGATCAAAGGGTATATGGACATTTTGATCACTATTTTAGCGTATTTTTTGGGGTTTTGGTTTTTGGGGGGGGGGTTTGGAGGCAGTAGGGGTTAAATGACTTGCCCAGGGTTACATAGCTAGTAAATGTCTGAATCCAAATTTGAACTCAGGTCCTTCCACTCCAGGGCCTGTGCTCTATCTGCTGTACCATTTAACTGCCCCTTTAGTATAATTTTAAAAACTTATTGATATAGTTTTTACATCACCTTCAATTCCAAAAATTTCCATCTCCTTTCTTCTACCCAGAGACATCCCTTGTGACAAAAAAAAAAGAATAAAAGCAGTTCAGCAAAATTAGCCAAATCAATCAACTGAGTCTGACAATATTGGAAATATTGCACTCCCATAATCCTCCACATCTGCATAGAAGGGAGTTGGGGTAGCTAGGTGGTACAGTGAGTAGAGCACCGGCCCTGGAATCAAGAGGACCTGAGTTCAAATCTGGCCTCAGACACTTGACACACTAGCTGTGTGACCTTGGACAAGTCACTTAATCCCAATTGCCCTGCCTTCCTCCCTGCAAAAAAAAAAAAAAAGAAGAAGAAGAAGAAGGGAGTTTGTCAGTAAGCATTTATGAACTACCTACTATACATCACAAACTCTGATAAGCACTGGGGATCCAAAGAAGGTCAAAAACAGTCCCTGCCCTCAAGAGGCTCCCATTCTATCAAGGGAGACAACATGAAAGATACAAACACTTGTAATGGGGGACTATGGATAGAGCACCTCTGATGTATATTCCTCACGTGGAATAGGCTGGGCATCCTGCTTCCAGGAGAGCCCTGATGATGTATGAGCACAAAAGTGCTTGGGAGCTGACCTTCTGTAACTGGTGCTGGTCTGTTAACAGTGGAGTAGACAGCAGCCTCTTTGATTGGCTCCAGTTGAGGAACTCCAACTGAGGACACCTTCAACAAATCTTAGTTGGCCTCAGTCCTCTCTCTTAGTGCTCCTCTGTACCTAGCTTCACTTCCTGATCCGGTGAAAGACACCAGAAGCCTCAGGCTCTCTCCAAGGCCAATGTGTGACCCCATGAAAATGGGCCTCAGTCCCATGCCCACCCCAGTGTTATGTTATTTCATCTTAAGTGAAGGATGAATTCATGAGTTTGTCAAGAGAGTGAGCCTTGGGACCTATCCCAGAATAGTTGATATAAATCTCAGTCCATTCTCCAGGGACCAAAATGGGATAGGGGAGAGCAGGCTCCAAGATGTTAAGGGAAAATATTTGTACCATATCTTTATGATGTATCTCTGAAGTAAACATATCTTTATAAAAGATAATTGGTGATATTTGTTAAAAGGAACTGGCAGCTACCAGTAAGGGGAACACAGCCAGGGGAAGTTCAAGCTAATAGTATTATAGAAGGGATACCCCTTAACCCCTCAGGGCACCCCTGGAACCCTGGAGGAGGAGGTGATTAGTGAGCCCAGAGTTCATTTGCTGTACAGTGTAAATGAAAGGTAATATCAGAGGAAAGGTCTTAGCAATGGAGGGGATAGGGAAAGGCCTCTAGTAGAAGGTGTACTACCTTGTAGGAAGCCAGGGAATCTAGGAGACAGAGCCAAGAAAGGACTGCATTCCAGGAATGGGAGGGAGGCTTGTGTAAAGGCATAGAAGAAGAAGTTGGAGTGTCTTATAAGAAAAACAGCAGTTTCACTGGATTGCATAGTTTACACAAGGAATTAAGTTGTAAGAAGACTGGAAAGATAGGAGGGGGCCAGGTTGTGAAGAACTCGAAAAAACAAAGGATTTTATGTTTTATTCTGGAGATAATAGGGAGCCATTTCTTGATTATTGATTAGGGGTGACATGTTCAGACCTATGCTTTAGAAAGATCACTTTGACAGATAAGTAGAGAATGGATTGCAGTGGGAAGAGATTTTGAGGAGACGAACCAGAAGGCTATTGCAAATGTCCAGGAACGCTGTGATGGGAACCACAGGAACCTCAGTTCCAAGAAGACTCATTTTCTCATCTATTCTTTGGGGCTAAACTTGGTCATTATAATTAGATGGAAATTAATGGACAGAAAGATAAACATTTATTAAGGACTCACTATGTGCCAGAACTGTGCTAAACTCTGAGGATGCAAATACAAGCAAACAACAGAGTCTCTGATGGTAAATTGGTTAAATTCTAATGGGATTAGGCAACCCATAAAGAGATACTGGCAAGGGGGTGGGTTCAGAAATGAGGTGGAATACTCTTGTATACCCCTGTATTTTATGGAGATGATAAGGAGGTAAGGTAGAGGCTTAGATCTGGGCAAGATAATACAAAGGTCCATCTATCAGAGCTCAGAGTGGATCCAGGGATGGAATTTTCAGTTTCTTTTTCGCATTTACAATGTTGTAATCACTATAGGATTTTCCTGACTCTGCTTGCTTTACTTTGCATTAATTCATATAAATCTTCTCATACTTCTCTCTATTCTTATTTATCTTTTCTACAGAAAGTACCATTATTATTATTATTTTAGGACATGTGGGTCTTTTCCATCTCTGACCTGATTGGGGTATATACCTAGAAGCAGATTTTCCAGGTCAAAGGGCATGGACATTTTAATCACACTCTTAGCATAACTACCAATTGCTTTCCAAAACAGTTGGACTAGTTCACAACTCTACCAGCAATGCATTAGAGTACTTATATTTCCACAACCCCTTCAACATTGGCTATTTTCATCTTTGTCAATTTCCTGAGTGTGAGATGAAACCTTAAGAGTTCTTTGGATTTGTAATTTACTTATCAGTGATCTGAAGCAACCTTTTAGATGATTGTTAGTATTTGTAATTCTTTTGAGAACTGTTTTTTCATATAGAAAGACAAGTATTATGTTATCATATCCTATATGATCATATCCTTTGACCACTTACCTATTTATGGAATGGCTCTTGGACTTATATACTTGTGTTAATTCTCCAGATATCAGACAATTATCAGAGATATTTGATGTGGATTTTTTCCCCCAACTTATTATTTACTTTGTTATCCCACTTCCATTGTTTTTGTACATGTAACAGTTTTTCATATAGTCAGATATGTTTTCTTGTACAATTTTACATAGTTAAAATTATCTGTTTGTGATTTCCTCTACACATAATTTGGTTGAGAATTCTCCCCCATGTGTGGCCTCATTTTAATTTTATTCTAGACAAGCTATTGCTGCCTTTACAATGAATCCATTTCTCAAAAATAGCATGATTAATATTTAATGATAGGTAATATAAAGAGACTTGCTTATTGCATGGCAAGTAACGAAAACCTTTTCTATAAAAAAATAAGAGAAAAAACATCAACTACAACTCACCATTCATTATAATAGAAGGATGTTAGAAAAAGAAGACGGCAAAATTAATTCAAATTGAGAATGAAGAGCATGAGGGTTTCTTCAAGAAGTAAAATATGGCAGAATCATCAAGGGATAAACCTAAGGAAAGAAACTTGGGAGATGGATATTCAAGTAGACTTGACCTCCATTTAGCAATTAGATATAGAGGATACATTTCAACAAATTAGTCCATGACTCTTTGAAGCCGGATTCACAAGAGTCCAGGATATCTGTTGCTCATTACCTACAGATGTATCTTGAGAGCCCTAGAGCAAATTCCCACTTCAGATCAGCTGAGTCACTCCATATAGATAGAAAGTCCTAGAAATGGACTTTTCCCTTCTGGCCCACACCTATAGTGTCATGCTTTAAATGGGATAGCCTCCAGGCACAGGAGAAGAAAGCTTTATTATAAGCACTTGTCCTCACTTTGCTACAATCAGCTTTTTGTAGATAATGTATTTACTTTATTTATTTCCTACTTTTTATGGTTAGATAAGCATGTCACAGAAGGTAATATGGTGTGTATGGGGTGTTCAGGGACGACTAGCATCTCTGGTATGAGGGCTAGTTGAGCCCTTTTCAGGGCTGCTCATCCACCTTTGGTGTCCACCTATCACCCAAGTCTCACCTGTGGTTCCAAGAAGCTGTAGCATGCACAGTGGCCACCCCCTGGGAAAAGCATCTGGGCATATGGGCTAAACCAGGTTGAGGGTAACTGACAGGCCTCAAGCCTGTGGTGAGTTAGGGAGAGGTCTACAAGACTTGCCATGAAGGAATGGGTGAATGAGAACAATTTGTTCCAATCGCCAGCTAAAGCAGCTTCTGTGGAGCACTTGGAGCTTGGTCAAACATCGAATATGCCAATATGCATCCCGGGGTATCACCAGTAATCTTGACTTTTTTCTTGCCAGTTTTCTTTGATGTCTTTGGAAGAGAGAATGAGGCCAATGACTTTGTGGTATTCTGCCTCTCTTAAATCCAACTCACACATGGGTGAAGACATTATACTGCGATGTACTATACAAATGTAAGCAAAAATGTAAGCAAATGATGACGGTATAGCTCTACTGTGATTTCACGGGGCTAACTGCCAGGTGACTTTCATCATTGATCTATAAAGTATAGAACTCAGGAAATGTGGTATTGAGTATAGTACATATGGAATCTTAGAGCTGAAGGGGATTTCCGTGGTCGGTCATGTAGTTGAGATGGGAAGTGTGAAAGAGTGAAAAGAGCATGGAATGTTATCTGTGCATACAGGGACAATGAAATCAATTGTACATTTCAAAATATTAACAATGACTGTTCTATAAGAACAAAATAAATTAAGATAGGTAATGGAGATTAAGGTATGAAACAACAGTTATAGACAGAGGAAAATAAAAAATCATAGAGTAATTACTGTTATGATTGTTGTTCTATCTGCAATTTTTAATTCAATTAATTAAAAGAGATTTGCTTGGCCATCAACAGAGGAAAAGACAAAATGGAAGAAGAGCATTATATGGTTGAGATTATAATATGCCACCAGACAACCTATTGAATTACTTCATCAGGACATAGATAAACTGCTAGCTATGAAAAAATCTATGAAGTAAAGGCAAGTCAATAAGCATTTAATAAGTGCCTACTATGTACCTGGAATTGTGCTAAGTGCCAAGGATATAAAGAAAAGTAAAAAACAATCCCTGCCCTCAAGAAGCTCATCTAATAGGGGAGAGACCAGGCAAATGACTAGATGAGCATTAAGAATTCTCCAAATGATAGCTAAGAATCATGGACAATGATCTTGGAAGAATCGCTGTTGTGAATAACTAAAAAATGCAGTGGAAAGACGGGCGGTGAGTATTGATAGGGTATGTAACAGAAAAGATGCTGAAGACATACATGACTAGAAAAGGAAGAAGGTCAGTCAGCCTGGTTATTGCATGGGCAACCAAAATATAGTAAAAGAATCAGAAGGCCTCCAGTGAGGGGGATGAATCCCCTAAGGAGCATTAGTAAACAACAGTCAGAAGTCATACAACAAGGCAGGTATAGACTGATGTTTTCTGTCTATACCAGTAGAGCTCACTCAGCCGGTATTTCTTTCTTTCTTTTTTTTTTTTGTAGGGGGGAAAGCAGGGCAATTGGGGTAAAGTGACTTGCCCAAGGTCACACAGTAAGTGTGCCAAATGTCTGAGGTCACGTTTGAACTCAGGTCCTCCTGACTCCAGGGCCGGTGCTGTACTCACCGTGCCACCTAGCTGCCCCTCAGCCAGTATTTCTCAGAAGCAGAACTCGAACCTGAGTTTTCCTGACCAGCTTTCTGCGTATGACAGTAATTACTATTATTTGCTGATAGATTTTTTTAAAAATTCAGAGAAAGGGATATTCTAGAATGGATTGTTAACCTTAAGTCTATGGATAAAATACAAGATCTGTAAAGTTGGTTGAGAAAAAGACTATATCTTTAATTTAGCATTTTTTTCAATTATGAATTTTTAAAAAATACTGAGAAGGGGTTCATATGCTTTTCCAAACTGCTAAAGGGGTCCATGATCCCCCCCCAAAAAAAGGTTTAAAAACTCCTGTTCTTCCCATGCGGACTCTGCTCTTGACTATCTGGATTTGGAAACCATGCTTCAGTTGCCGTCTCTTTCTGGAATTTCCCACAGTCTTGGGGTTACCCTGGAACATTCAGTCATCCCTGCATCCTCACCCTAGAATATCCCTCTGTCAGGCCAGTTCCCTTATCTTGTTTGTGAGTTCCTTCTGAAACTTCATTTTGTGGAGGTCTCAGGCTGACCAAACTTTAGCACATGGTAAGTGCTTAATAAAAGCTTGTTGTCCTGTGTTTCCTAGATAAAAAGATTAACCAACTTTAGGCTGCTAGAACGTAAGCATTTGTTTGGGACTTTGATTGAATCTGCCTATGGAGGGTATGGATTTGTCCTAAAGAACTCATTGAAAGGGTAGAAGCAGGTTTAAACCCAGCTACAGCTCATTGAAAATGAATGATTATATCAGCAAGCTAAGTTGATTAGCTCAGATGATGGGAAGAGAACTCACTGGTCATGGCAAACACTTTTTTTCAACAACCCGGAAGATGACTCTACACATGGACATCAGCAGATGGCCAATATCAAAGTCAAATTTTTATATACTTTGCAGCCAAAGGTGGAGAAACTATTACAGTCAGTTAAAACAAGACTTGGAGCCGACTCTGGCTCACATCATGAGTTCCTTATTGCAAAATTCAGGCTTAAATTGAAGAAAGTAGGGAAAATCATCAGACCATATAGGTATGACCTAAATAACATCCCTTATGCATATGAAGTAGAGATGATGCATAGACTTAAGGGATTAGATCTGGTAAGGTGACTGAAGACACTCTGAAGACACACGGATAATAGTTTGCAATATTGTACAGAAGACAGCAACAAAAAAGCAAAGAAAAGGAAGAACAAGAAAGCAAAATGACTGTCTAAGGAAGCTTTACAAATAGGTGAGGAAAGAAAGTAAAAAGTAAAGAAGAAAGGGAAAGATATACCCAATTGAATGCAGATCAATGCAAAGAAATAGAAGAAAACAATAGAATGGCAAAGATAAGAGGTCTTTTCAAGAAAATCAGAGATAGCCAGGGAATGTTCCATGCAAAAATGGGCATGATAAAAGAAAAATGGTAGGGTAGAAGTAGAAGAGATTAAGAAGAGATGTCAAGCAAATACAGAAGAACTATACAAGAAAGATGTAAGTATCACAAATAATCACAATGGTGTGGTTTCTGATCCAGAGCCAGACATCATGGAGAATGAAGTCAAGAGGGCCTTAGGAAGCAAATACTTGAAGATTTTTAAAAGTTCAAAAACTAATTGAGGACTAATTGCTATCAGATATATGACAAAAGAAAGAGAGCCTCTGTCCAAATGTCTCTGGATAGCTTCATAAAAAATGTTACAAAGTCAACCACCAGTGATAAAGACTAGATACAGTGGGTAGGGAAGGGGCGACCTACTGCACCTTTGTTAACATTACATAACCCTTGTTAACCTTACTGAACAGTACTATGCATACTTTATTATTAACTTTATCTTTCATTTCATAATTCTGTTTATTGTCATAGTACAGTATTTAATACATCTGTATTTTAGTACATTTTATGTACTAAAGCTATTATTTTGTGCATGGCTTTGTTATATAGCCTAAGTGAAGTAGGTGGGTAAAGGCAAAATCTCATTGCATAAAAATCTGTTTACATAGAGGTCTGTCAAAAGATTCACTTACATAAAGTGAGAACTGTCTATATTCAACTCTGCTCAAGCAGCCTCAGATCAGGTAGTAAGTAGAGTATTTAAGCTGAAGTTAAAGTTTCTTTTCAGGGACCATTTGTTGGCCCCCAAATTCACCCTGGCCTGGGGAAAATCCCTACTTTTCTCAGCCTGGAGTGGTATTATTCAGTGGAGAAAATGTTGACTTGGGAGTCAGAGGACCTGCGTTAAAATCTTACCATTGACACTAACTGGGCTTTAGTGTCCTCATCTATAAAATTAGAGAACTGGACTAGATGGCCTTGAGGTCTCTTCCAGTCCTAAAGCTATGATCTCATGACCTTTTACTGTCTCTGGATGTCAAACACTCAGCCTGCTGGTCTCAAGCAGCCCAAAAAACTCCTGAACCAGATCAAAATGTAATTGGGAACTTCCACAAAATGAAATTAAAATAAAATAGAGATAATGTTAATTTGTGGTTTTCTAAGTTAATGTGTGGGAGCAGGATCCATATGTATTTGACCTGGACACTGCTGTTCTAAGTTACTGATCTTGGTCTGTTAATATGACAATTCTGCCTACTCCAGACTGAGGCCCACAGAAGTTGTGACTTTCCAAAGTGTTTAAAGCAAACTGGTGGCATAACTGTGACCCAGGCATCTCCTCTTCCTTAGGCCACTTTAGACCAGTTATGGACATGCAGCCTACAAAGACAAACTTCCTCTGCCACCTTCCCCGCCTCCTTCCATCTGTAGCAATACCACTCATAGATCTACCTGCTCAGCCTAGTTTGAGATGGTGGGTTAATGCCCACTCCCACTACCTTCTTGATCCCAAATCTTTCCCACCCCCTGCCTGGGATGGAGCCTCATATACTATCACTGTGAAGAAGAAGACATGGATATTCAGAGTCGTGTCTAGATGCCTTCAGAGATGATGATGAAACTTCCTCCCTTCTCACACAACTGCCATCCTGGGGTAGAATATAACCTAAGAGCCAAATAATCGCGAAGTCAGCAAAAAACAGCTAAAATAAGAAGCTATCTCCTCTTTGTTCCTGCCCTGTCACAACCAAATAGCCTAGAAAAAGTCATTTATATTCATTGCTTCCACCTTGCCCCTTCCCACTCGTGTCTTAATAGCTTGTAATATGAGTTCAGCCCTCACCACTCCACTGAAGCTCTTCAAAATTATCAAAGGTCTCTTCATTGCTAAGTCCAATGGCCTTTCCTTGGTGCTCATCCTTCTTGGCCTCTCTGCAGCACTTGGCACTGTTGCTGATCACACCCTTTTCATTTATCTCCTCTCTTCTTTTCCCTGAATTCACTCTCTCCTGTTCTCTTCCTTTTCGTCTGACCACTCCTTCTCCACTTCTTTTGCTCTCTCATCTGACATATTCTACCCTTTCTACCATGGGTGCCCCCTAAGGGTCATTCTGGGGTTCTCTATCTTATTTTTCAGTGATCTCATCAGTTTCCAAGAATTCAATTTTTTTATGGGTTCAGTTTTTATCTCTTTTCAGTTAACTCCAAGATCTATCCTAGTCTCTCTCTTAAGCTCTAGGCCCACATCACCGATTTCCTGTCAAACATCTTCAACTGGGTATTCATAAGCATTTGAAACTCCACATATCCAAAACAAAACTCATCTTGCTCTTCTCACCTTACCTCTTCTTCAGAATTCCAAATTTCTGTTGAAGGGAAAACACTTCTAATCTCTCAGGTTCTCCACCTCAGAATCATCTTCAACTTTTCCCTCTGCCTCGTTGGCTATACTTAATCAGTTTTATAGTCTACCCCTAAAGATCCCTTGCATCTTTCCCCTTCTCTACGCTTGATCTTATTATCACTAATATTATCATCTCACTTAGCTAGTCTCTTGCAATAGACTTAATTATACTCCTGCCTTCCAGACCCTCTCCAATCCATCTACTATGCTTCTTCCTAAAGCATACTCTGCAAGTCATTTTGTATAATGAACAATAAATGATGGTGAGCATAGGGGAGCAGAGCTTTTCACAGCTCTTTATTTTTTAGTCATCAAGCAATAATTATCACTTAACTCCCCCTAAGATTATAGGATCCTGTATTGAGAGCTGGAGGGAAACTTAGAGGTTCGTTTTAAAGATGAAACGCAGAGATCAATTTTTTTTTGCCTGAGGTCACACAGGTAATAAGTGTCAGAGGCAGGGGGCCATGAAGTCAAAAATCTCTCACTTTAGCTCTAGCATTCTTTCTGCAGTACCATGTGCCTTGGTGTATATGTTTGGTCCACTAATGATCACAGCATCTCCATGTTTTCTCATCCTTGACCATTTTCCAGTTTACAAAACATACTGAGAACCTCCCTCCAGATCTCATGATACTATGTCCATACCACCATCGGATGTTCCCTGGCTGTTGCTCTCTCATAATATGACTAACTGTCCTAGCCTATCTTTTCTTTTTCTTCTTCTGATGGTACACGTATTTTATGACATCCTTTCTCGTACTTTTGTTTATAGTGTGTAGAAGCCTGCTTGTGGCAACTATGCACCTCCTCATCGCCCTTTGAGTGAACTCACCATTAACTCCATAGAAGCTATGATAGTCTATGACTCACAACCTTATGGCATTCCTAACAGAATATTATCGTTTAAAATGATGGGCCTATGTTTCAGGGAGAAGCTTGGGATCATTAAAAGCACTGTGTAATTTCCAAATATAACCTATCTTAGTTTCTTCCTCATGTTAAATTCTGGGCACAACTCATTGTCCATATGCAACATCTGTCCAAGCTTTGGACTCTTTGTGTGCACCCACTACATATGTTATATGTATTTAATGCATATGTAATATGTCTGTATGTTTGTACTCACAGTGATGGATTATAGTTTGGTTGTCCATCCATCTGTATAATATTATCTGGATAATGGGATTCCTTCTCCTCTAAGATATATGTGTATATGGGCTAACTAAATATATAAATGTGGCTCATGGGTAGAATGGATAGATATGTTCTAATGTCTGGTCCATCTTATCAGAGAATAGAAGGACTGTGCCAGCACCATCAGCATTCTAGTTTGGGAGATAGCAGGTGAGGTTTTTAGATCACTGAAGCTAGGCCTTCTCTTATATAGTCTCGAAGAGGGATTAAAATTGGGTTAGAATTCTATTTGCCACCCTTCAAATATTTCTAGGCTAGGGATAAGATCCAGGATTAAAAAAGAAAACTGTTTCCTTGATCACTCAGCCCACTAGCCAGCTTAGTCACTTCTGATCCAAATGCTAGCTACAACAAAATACCATCACAAATAGCAAGAGTGAGTAAATCCATTTATTCAAGCAAAGCAGCAAATAGAAATTGGAGAAGTTCTACAGACTGGATTATGTGAAAGAATATGTAAGAATAAGTGAGCCCTTCAGCTGAGAAGGAGCTAAGATCTTAGCTCAAATCAAGAGAGAGAGAACAATTTAACTAAGGAGAGGTCAGCTCTGAGCAGTTTCTTGAATTATAAACCCTGAAGGTCAAGGCACATGATAGACCTAACTCCCACATATGTTCACAGCTTTGAGGGATAGCATCTACTGTTCAAGAGTCTCTCTCTCTGTCTCTCTCTGTCTGTCTGTCTGTCTGTCCTTTGTCTCTCTCTCTCTCTCTCTCTCTCTCTCTCTCTCTCTCTCTCTCTCTCTCTCTCTCTCCACCTGTGTCTCCAAAGTCTCTCTCCAAAGTTTCTGTAACAAAGTAAATCATCGATCTGCATTATTTTCTCAGCATTGTATACATCATCCTGCTCATCCTCTCATGCAACCTGGAATCATATCTCCCTCTATATGCAGAACAGTGCCCAGGGTTGTCCCTCAGCAGAACTGCCTCGGGCTTGGTCAGAAGCAAGGCAACACTTCTATTTTTGTTTTTGTTTTTTTCCCTGCATAGTTAAGCCAAAATCTTTTGAGTGATTGTAGGTCTCACTTAGGAGAATCTGCAAGGTTCTGGGGTTTGATGCAGTTAGTACATTATCATCCACAAACAGGTGCATCTGGATGACCTCACCATGTACAGAGAATCCCTCTTTGGTTAGACTATAAGTTACTGCTTCTTACTATCTCAAACATCTTAACTATCTCTTGTCAAAAAAGTTACTTAACCTCTCAAAATGCTTACCCAAGGCAAAACAAAAGCAACTAATAATAACATATAACACCCTGTGATCAACCTGGCAATGAACCACTTTGAACTTTGTTAGTTTGTCACCTGTACTCAAAGCCTTCCCAGCTTCGCCAAAACTGGAATGCCTCAGCCCCAGTCTTCTAGAAGCCAGTGTCGACTGTTGCACTTTGACAAGGCATTGTAGCAGGGCTTTAGCAAAGGCTCTTCCCCATTCATATGCTAATTTACATCCAGGCTATTGGAATAAAGGTTTATTTCTCATGTTCTTGAAACAAAATCTCAGGCTCCCTTTAGAGGAAATGAGAGCTTAGGAGGATATTGGCAAATTCAAGGATGTTTAAGCAGGGCAACATGACATCTATTGCTAACTGATGTTTAAATCATTTATGAGGCATCATGTTTGTATAACCCAAAGGCAAACCAAAAGTTGCACGTTGGGACTTACTGATTTGTTTATAAAGAGAATCAACTAGACATTTCAGGAAATCAGGAAAAAAATATCATTTCAGGATGGTGGAGGTGGGTGATCTAAAATGAACAGATTTGTTGGGTTTTGCCAGGAATTCAGAAAGTTTCATGGTAATAGTGCAACATTATCAAGGATTGTAATTAATAATACATCATATTTATATGCCACTTGGTGTACTTTATGTCATTTAGTCCTCATATTAGTTCTGAATTATCGTGCCTTCATTTTTTTCTGCCTTATTCTGTTCAGAGAACTCCCAAGTCTTCCTGACTCAGAGGTTGGATATCTATCCACCCATCATACAACACTGTCTCTCATGTTCATTTTGCAGATGAGAAAATTGAAGCTCAGAGACATTGTGACTTTTTTTTTCTGGTGCAGGGGAGGTGTAGAGGGAGGTCTGAATCTGTAGAGAACTTCCCAATGTGGAAATTTCTGGGGAAACATTGAGGACAGGTACTCTACCCTCAGACCTAGCACATTTAAATGAAAGCTCTTAAACCAGAAGAATGAACCACAAACAATTGTCATTCCGTGGAGAGATTTGTAGCCTGAAGAAGTTACCTAAAGACAAAGATGGTCAACATGAATGACCTGCCAAATGTTCTATGGGAACAACCTAAATCAATTTCAGGTTCAGATTGGTTTAGTTCAGCTTGGAGCTCTGGAGAAGATCTGCTTTCCATTTAGATGCAGATTGGTTTTTGAGATTGGTCATCTGTTTGATCCAGAAAAGCCAGCCTACTTCCTCAGGAAAATCAAGGAACTAGAAGGTCAAGAGTAAAATTTAAGAATAACATGACTTTCGTGAGTTCATTTCTAATTTCCAGTACTTTGAAATGTGCATTCATGAATATTATGGACTTGCATTTATATATCTGGATTCTCACATAACTTGCAAACTTCTCCATTAAAAAAGCCTGATTTTTATGGAGGAATGGTTGTATTCATGGCTATTTAATTGGAGAAATAATTTTTGGGAAAGTCTTAATTTTTAAATTACATGCACTTGTACAGAGTTTTATTAACTAAAATCTGGGGTGTTCTGAGATTTGCGAAGATGTATCAATGTGGCCACATTACATATATAACTTTTGGTTGATCTTAATTGTACCCAGCCATTTATAACTAAAATAGTCCTACACTCATTCAAACCAATTTGGTATTTTATGAAGGGGAAGTATTTGGTGACATTTCTAAAGAACCCAAGGAATATAGACATAGTGAAAAAAACAAATTAGTGACATGAGTTGAAAGAGCATACAGTTTAAAAAACTAAAGATTAAATGTTGTTATTATTCAGTCATTTCAGACTCTTTTGGGATTTTCTTGGCAAAGATATTAGAGTGGTTTGCTATTTCCTTCTCCAGTTCATTTTTACAGATGAAGAAACTGATGCAAACAGGGTTAAGTGACTTGCCCAGGGTCACGCGACTGATAAGTGGCAGAGGTGAGACTTGAACCCACATCTTCCCGTCTTTTGAGGTTGCCTCTTTATCTACCATACCAGTGGTGTCAAACTAAAATAGAAATGGGGCCTAGTAAGCCATACATAAGGATCCCTGCAGGATGCCTATTGACTTAGAGAACCATATATTAACATTATCTTTGTTTTATTGTATTTGTATTAATTTTGCTAAATATCCCCCAAATATATTTCAGTCTGGTTCAGGTTGTACTCCTTTGCACTACACTAAGCTATCCCTCAAATAATAATAACAGTAATTCATGAATAGGCTGTGTGCCTGCAATTTGCCTGGTAACTATATATCACTGTTTAGTCAAATCGACACCGTCTAGAGGGAGTAAAGTGAATGGCCTTTCTATCATGATATCAAACATCATTTGAATTCCCTAACATAACATGGTTAATCTGAAGACTAAAGTGAGCTCCAATGTAAACACATTTAAGCTTCTTGATATGGCAGTACAGAGTACAGAAGACAATCTGTTTATAACAACTATCCCAGCAGCATCTAATGAGGCTGTCCTATCTGTATGCCTCCTGGTTTCAGTTTCCACCCTTGCATAAAAGGAAGTTAAAAAGCACAGTAAACAAGGCTTAGGGAAGTCAAGAGGCATGGGTTCTGGTCCCAATTCTGTCATTAACCAGCTATGGACACTTTGGGCAAGTCATTTCTCTGGGCTTATTTCCTATCTGTAAAGCAGGATTAGTAATTCTTTCCCAATCTCCCAGGAGAGGATAAAAGCAAAAGCGCTTTGAAGAAGGAAAAATTTGGAACAAATAATATTCATTTGGAATAGGGGATGGAGGCTGGGGTAAAAGAACTAGGGCAATTAATTTTTGAGGAGTTAGGTGGCACAGTGGATAGAGTACCATTCCTGAAGTCACGAATACTCATCTTCCTGGGTTCAAATCTGGCCTCCCCCATGCTCTAGGCAACTCTAGAGGGCCATCTCCAGTCATCCTGATTTACTTCTCACCGCTGGATCCAGATGGCTCTGGAGGAGAAAGTGAAGCTGGTGACTTTGCACAGCCCTCCCTCACTTGGATCCAATTCACTTGCATGTCATGGCATCACCTCATTGATGCCTTGGTCCTCTTAAAGAACAAAAGACAAACAATTCTTCTTTCAGAGAAGGCGCTGACCTGCTTTAATAGAGGGATTTTCCTCAATTCCATATACTAATTGGAAATCTCAGCTTCTGGATTTATTCCTATTGTTAATTAAATCAGGCAGCACCTATCTGGGGAAAGAGCCAGGGGCTCTTTAGAAACATAATAGCACCTACCTCACAGGGTTGTTGTGAGGATCTAACGAGATCGCTTATGTAAAGTGCATTGCAAACCTTTAAGCACTTAAGTGATTGTTGTTTTTCATCAATGCTAGAAAGCGAGAAGCAGGAAAGCAAGAGGAGACAGAGGCCGTCTGCTACCAGCAAAACCAGACAAAGGCTATCTGTAGAGATAGATTTTTTTTTCCTTCCTCTCTATATTTTTAAAAAATACTGCAACTCTGATTTACCCAGAGGGGCACAGAGAAGTCATTCTTAGGAAACATGTGCACTGCTCGGCATCTCCCCAAACACGTAACAGAGAATAGCTACTTGGCTTGCACAGGTGAAGTATATCTATGCCCAGCAATGGAGGGGAATCATGGGGAAATGCCCAGATGAATCCACACTTGCAAAAGGATTCTTAAAGCTCTGTAGCATTGATGATACTTCAGTACTATAAACCTGGTGGTGGAATTTGTATGTCCAGGTGCCCAGCTCTGGAGTGGACAGCATCACTCTCAGCGCTCGGAGAACCATGGCCAGCTGCTCCAATAAGCCACCCTCTAATTTTAGTCAATGCCTTTTAAGCGTATGAGACCGTAGGGTTACAAGCATGCTTCTGGCTATGAAACAAACTCCTCATTGACGGAAGCCTTGTGCCAAATGTTCCTTTTGACCAGATTAATTCAGCTGTCTCCCCGCAGGAACAAAAACATAAGTCGTTCTCAAGGGAACTTAATTATAATTCAGTACTTTTCCTGCCAAATTTCACAAACCTTTAACAAAGTATTATTTAAGGAAGTTAAGCATATCAAAATACTTCCTCTAGACCGCAGAGACAAAACCTTTGTAAACACTGAGGTTATGAAAAATGAAGCTGCTTTTGTTTTTGCCAGTTTTGGACAACGGACAGCACTACTCCCTCTGGTTACTTTTCCATTATCTAGCTGAGTTATTCGAGCAAACAAAGAGGGCTTTGATCAAGATGTTAGAAAACAAAGCAGCTTCTGGGCTCTGCGTAGTGTTGGTGACTTACTGTGACCTGTGGAATTGTTAGCATTACATCCACTGCTATTTAGGATAACACAGAAGCCTGGCCAGTGTTTTCTCAGATAAAAGCTGAGCAAAACAACTTATTTGTATTCATGGTAAAACTGACATTACAATGTCGATAGGTCCACGGGGAATGCCATTTTTATGCAAAGGTTCTGGTTTGTTCTTGGTTTGCTGGAAATGCTCTGCCGGCTTAAAAAGCAATACCAAGTGTTATAGCAGCAACACCAGGATTGATGAAGATCCTTTAAAGAAAATGTTTGTGTTCTCCATGGTCACTTTCAAGGCTTTCCTGCCAGGAAGGCTAGCATTTGGCTAGCCTTCTCCACCTGGCATCCAATCTAATGTGAGTATTTTCTTGATCCTCCTGGTGAGTAGTTATTAAACTGCCACTGTGGTGGTGCTCAATATAGACAATTAGTCTCTTGACTTCATTCACTCCCATTGAAACCCAGAGCAGAGTCAGTACACAGCAAAGATGGATGTTAAGCATAATGAAACTGTTTATTTCAAAAGAGGGCAGCTAGGTGGCACAGTGGATAGAACATGGAGCCTGAAATCAGATAAGACTTATCTTCCTGAGTTCAAATCTGGCCTCAGATACTTACTAGCAGTATGACCCTGGGTAAGTTGCTTAACCCTGTTTGCCTCAGTTTCCTCATCTGTAAAATGAGCTGGAGAGGGAAATGGAAAATCACTCTAATGTCTTTGCCAAGAAAACCCTAAATAGGGTCACAAAGAGTCAGACTATTTCAAAAAGATTGAGGCATTCTCTTTGAAGTAAAGGAGTACACGCCAAATTCTCTGTCAGTAGAATTCTCTGTCAGTAGACAGATTGAATTTTCACAAATTCATCATCATCATCATCATCAAAAAGCATTCCTTAAGCATCTAATTGTATGACATTTTGTCAGGAGTTCAATATCGAGGAAACCTTCCTCACCCTTCATAGCCCATAGTGAATGTTCCTTTCTCATGGCTCCTGTGACAATCAGAAGCTATTTTTTCTTCGAAAAGCATATTTAACTTTTCTGAAGCTAATTTGGGAATAATGATATCAATATTTATGTATAATGCTTTAAGGTTTACAAGGTACTGTATCTAAAATATCTCATTTGATCCTCACAAGAGCCCTGTGAGATAAATATTATTTCCTGCATTTTACAGATGAGGAAACTGAAAGTCAGAGGTTAAGTGATTTGCCTAGAATCATATAAGTAATAAAAGTCTCATATAGGATTCAAATATAAATCTCTTCTGATTCCATTTCTTGCATTCTTTCCACAGTACTTCCTCTCAATGAAATCCTGTATCTCTTAACTTTTGGTAAATCATATTCCAAATTCTGGTATTATACAATAATAATACAAAAACTCTACATGGGAAGGGGTACTTAAGCTGGGGTTTTGTGTAGAAAAAAAAAACTATGAAATTTGAGTAGGTAAGATTCTTTTTGGATATGATATAACTTTTTTGTATGCTTTAAATTTTTTTTGTCATTGTAGTTTTGAGCTCGCCAATAATGGGTATAGGTGAGTAAAATCTGGGTTTTGCCACTGTTGGCATATTCATGAGATCTGTTACACAATTTAAATGTGTCTGGGAATTTTAAAAAAAATTTACCAAGACGTATTCCAACATTCTAATGGATATGAGATTACCAATGTGGGCATTTCTTCCAACAATGTAGAACACAACCTACAAGTATCTGCCCATAATGCACAACTTTTAACTATGTTCTCCCGCAAGCTTTTCATAAGGGATACACCAAAAGAGCTTTATGTTCTCTTGATACTGTGAAGATACCAATAGTGCATGTGGTCTGTCCATCAGTTATCCCTCACTCTTATCACATCACATATAAAGTCACCAACTTCACTTTCTCCTTGAGAGCCATCTGAGTCCAGTGGAGAGTTATAGATTAGGATAAATGGAGATGGCCCAGGGTGCAGTGGAAGACCTTAGCCTTTTCAAGCTAAGCTCTTTAACAGGTAGATCGATTTTTTTAACTAGGTAAAGAGGCCATTCTCTGCCCCATTTCTTAGATAGACAAGCCCTGCAGGTTGTCCATCCAACTGTGGCATTTAAACAATAGACATCTTGTATTCTCTTGGGATTTTTTTTGTGTGGATGGGTAGGCCAAACTCTTTTAAGTGATTGTAGATATCATTTAGGAGGCTCTGAAATGTTCTGAGACTTGACACAAGCATCATAATGTCATCTGCAAATAAGATCAACTGGAGGTTGCCTCACTGATAGAGAATCCTGTTTTGACTTAGACTCAAGGAGAAATAATCAAGATAAAAAAAATGCTTCAGTATTTTATTTCAAGAAAACACAAATGAAAACTGCCTAGAGTTCTTAGAAACAGAGGACAAAATGAAAATAGAATGAACCTACCATTCACCTCCTGAAAGAAACTCCAATGTGAGTAATGGATATAACATTAAGACAGGAAAGAGAAACAGAGAATAAGCATAGGAAAAGAGGAGAGAAATCTCTTTTTACAGAGATATTTAGAAAACTCTAAAGAATAAACTAAAATAAAATTGAAACAATAAATTCAGCAAAGTTTGAGGATATAAACAGACGCAGTAGTATAATGTTCAATAAATTCAAAGGCTATATGTACTGAGGGAAGGAGTCACTATTTGACAAATATTGATGGGAAAACTAGAAAACTATCCAGCATGAATTAAGTATATACTAGCACTTCACACCATAGGCCAAGGTAAACTCCAAAATGGATACAGAACTTAGACATTAAAAATGACATCATAAGTGAATTTGAGGAATAAAGAAGAAGTTACCTTTAAGATCTGTGGACAAGGGGAGAGTTCATAACAAAACAAAGAATCGTGGAAGACAACGTGGCCAATTTTGATTAAAAGTTTTTGCTCAAACAAAACTAATCTAGTTTAAAATTAGAATGGAAATAGGTAACTGGGGGAAAAAAATTTGCAATGAGTTTCTCTGATAAAGGTTTCATATCCAAGATATGTAAAGAACTGATTCAAATTTATAAGGCTAAGAGTCATTTCCCAATAGATAAATGGTCAAAGGATGTAAACAGGTGGTTTTAAAGGAAGAAATCCAGGCTATCAGTAACGATATGAAAAAATGTTCCAAATCACTAATAATTATAGAAATATAAATTAAAGTAACTCTTATGTTCAATCTCACATTTATCAGATTGGCAAAAATTATAAACCTTAGGAGAGATTCAGGAAAGCCAGAATATCAGTGCACTAGGGTAGAATTGTAAATCGATTCAACCTTTCTGGAAGGTAACTTGGAATTATGCCTAAAAAGCCACTCAACTATCCATATCTTTTGATCCAGTGATACCTCTACTAGGCCTACATACCCCAGAGATTAAAGAGAGCACATGGATCGATATGTGCAAAAATATTTATAGTAGTTCTTTTCACAGTAACTAAGAACTGGAAAGTATTAGGATGCCCATTTATAGGGGAATATTGCTAAACATATGATGGTATATTAATGTAATAGAATGTTATTAATTCATAAGAAATAATGAGAAATGAGCGGTTTCAGAAGAAATTGGGAAATCTGTATAAAGCAGAACAAAGTAAAATGAACTAGGTGAACAGTTTGTACAATGACAACAACATCATAAAGAGACTGAGACAAATGTAAACCTTTTTTAAGGAAACCTAAAATACATTTTTCTCATGTGGTTGCCTCATGGGGCAGTAGAGATGAAGCAAGAACCCACAGAGGCAACTCTAACAAACTAGAACAATATTTATATTTTAGTATTTTTTTTTTCAATTGACAGGATGTTGCTGACTGAGATTTCTTGTTACAGACTTCCCTTCATTAGCTAGGTTTACAGGCGCAGGGAAGAAAAAGAGATTTAGATTTGACTCTGTCTGGTCTCTTGTTAGTAAGAGACACAATAAAATACCTTGCAGAAGTCGAGATTGAGTTCATGAGCCCGAGACACTGCAATATTATCTTTAGATTGCCTGTGTTGACTTGAATGCTTTTGAAAATAATGATGAGCTACTCAAAACTTTTTGCAAAACCCTAGTGTAGCTCTGAGTATCCCATTCAGCATCACTCAATCTCAAAAAATACAATAAGCAGATTGAGTGTCTACACTACAATTAGCCCCAATATGGTGAACCCTTGGCATTGGAGGGGTCACCAGGCTGCTTAAGATGGGGCAAATGGGCCCAGGTCAGAAACAGAGCACATCAAAACCTCCATGATGATCATCAGTGAGACTGGAACCATGAGTGATCCCCGCTCTTCCAAAGAGGGTGATATAGGGAGACAGTCTCAAAAAATCAACAAACAAATAAAATTAAGTATTTGGCTTATATATTTTCCTCTAAGGTCTATTTTAGCTACCCACAAATATTGGTATGATGTCTCGTTATTATCATTGTCCATAACATAAGTTTTTATTGTTTTTATGAATTGATCTTTGACCTATTTATTATTTAGAATTCTTTTTAGTCAATCAGTCAGTAAGTTCTATTACCCTGGGGGAAGGAACCCTTGTTCTTGATCTCCTCCATTAGAGTTTAGAGTGACCCAGCTCAAGAAGGAGAAAACTAGCCAGAGTGGTCCAGATGGAGATGGTTTTCCCTGCTCTGATTGCTAGAGGTTGCTGAGTCTCATGATCAAGCTTAGCCCATCTTCTCATTAAATGTCCACTAATCAAGATTGATTTTCATTTGTCAGGTAAGTCCCCTTTCAGAAGGGATTTAAAGTATTTCAGGGTCTTCTTTGGTGTCTTTGGTTACAAAGAGAAATCACTGACCATCAATTTATTGATTACCAGTTAGCCTAATTAATAAAATGGTTATTGATTATCCAGAAATTCTACTCTTGGGGGTTTTATTCATCTCACTTCTAATTTATTTTTCTAGTGAATTTGTTAAATTCTGAGAGAGGCATATTAAGGTTACCTAAATTAGTGTCTTGGTAACTCGTTCTTTTTTCATTCCAATTAGCTTTTCCTTTAAGAACTTGGTTTTTATGGCATTTGGTGCCTATATTTCAATTTCAATGGGTCTATGGTGTCATCAATGTGGCTATTCCCTACAAGTGTGTAGATTATAACCTGTAGAGGGCCAGCTCTGAGAAAGTCCATTTTGGGATAAGATACAGGCCAGAAGCCTGTTCTTGCCCTTGGGCTGATATCTCAACACTGGGCTCTCCATCCTTCCCTCGGCATATCCGTGCTGCTCAGGATGAAGGCTCTTCAAGCCTCCTCAGTATACACATGCACTCTCCAAAACCCCCACAGCACACACACAGTGCTAAATACCACCTGTGGGCTATTAACACAATATTGTTTGCAGCAAAAGGGGAAGAAAAGCAAGAGGAAGTCATGCATTACGCAAATGCATTGCACTTGGATTTGTTGATTCTGCTTGCCTAAAAGGTATATAAGCCCTGTCCCTCAGGTAAATAAATGGAGCTGTTCTTTATTCTTTCACCCGGCCTGGCCCGTGTTTTGTGTTTTCTTTTCACACTCCCCAGCATTCGTCCATCTCTGGCCATTTTGGCACCACAGCCGCTGGCGGCAATAACCCACATGCATTCTCACATTTTATGTGACTCTCATTCATTTCCTCCTAAATATCCTCCACAAATACCAATACCAATGTGGAGATACCAATGGAGTACTTGAGCAGTGAGGCATGGTGTACTAGACTTGGAGTCAGAAAGAATAACGGTAGTTGTGTGACATGGGTAAGTCATTTAACCTCTCTATGCTTCATACAATTTGTCTAACACTTATCTGTTCGTCAGTCAGTCAATAAACATTTATTAAGCACCACCTGCTGTCAGGCAAGGGGCTGAGCACCTCGATACAAAGAAATGTAGAAGTCTTTACCCTCAAGGAGCTCACAATCTAATGAGGAGAAAATATGCAAATAACTATGTACAAACAAGCTACATACCAGATAAATAAGAAATAGTTAACATAGCAAAGGCATTAGATTTAAGAGGGATCAGGAAAGGCTTTTTCTGGAGGTGAGGGAATTGGGAGAATTGTGTGAACCAAACTGATTTTATCTTGTGACTCAATTCTGGATCTAGCTCGGTTCCCCTTCTATTCAATTATGGGTCTAGTGCAATTTCTGTCTTAGGAGAAAACTTTATTGAATTATGGGAATTTAAAAAAATTATCGCATTGTTTGAACCTAGCAGAAGTAGATATTTTTCAGCAATTCCCTTGCTCTCTCTATAATCTAGTGAATGTTGGCAATTTGGCCTTTAGTTCCTCTGCCTCTGAAAACCAGCCTGCTGTTTTGGTGATTCTTGGTTCACATATTGCTAAAGCCTAGCTTGCAGAATCTTAAACATAACCTTGCTGGCATGTGAAATGAGTGCAATTGTTTTGTAATTCGAATATTCCTTGGCATTGCATTTCTTTAGGACTGGGATATAAACCGATCTGTTCCAATCCAGTGGCCACTATTTAGTTTTCCAAATTTGCTAGCATTTTAAGTGCAGCACTTTAACAGCATCATCTTTTAGGGTTTTGAATAACTCATCTGGAATTCTATCATCTCCCTTAGCCTTATTGTTAGCAATGCTTCCTAAGGCCGCTTTGACTTCATTCTCCAGGATGTCTGGCTCTAGATCAGTAACCACACCATTACGGTTGTCTGTGATGTTTAGATCTTTCTTGTATAGTTCTGTATATGCTGGCCACCTTTTCTTAATCTCTTCTGCTTCTGTTAAGTCTTTACCATTTTTGTCTTTTATCATGTCTATTTTTGTGTGAAGCTTTCTCTTGCTATCTCTAATTTTCTTGAAGAGATCTCTTAACTTTACCATTCTATTGCTTTCTTCTATTTCTTTGCATTGATGATTTAAGAAAACCTTATATCTCGTTGCTAATCTCTGGAATTCTGCATTCAGTTGAGTATCTTTCCATTTCTCCTTTACCTTTTGCTTTCCTTCTTTCCTCAGCTATTCATAAAGCTTCATCAGAAAGCCTTGCTCTTTCTTTTGCTTGGGATTGTTTTTTGTTGCTGCCTGCTGTACAATATTGCAAACCTCTGTCCATAGTTCTTCGGGCACTCTATCTACCAGATCTAATCCTTTAAATATATTCATCATCTCTACCTCATATTCATAAGGGATATTATTTAGGTCATACCAATATGGTCTGATGGCTTTCCCTACTTTCTTCAATATCTCTGAATTTTGCAATAAGAAGCTGATGATGTGAGCCACAGTCAGCTCCAAGTCTTGTTTTAACTGACTGTAATAGAGCTTCTCCATCTTTGGTTGCAAAGTATATAAAAATTTCATTTTGATATTGACTATCTGGTGATGTCCATGTGTAGAGTCACCTTCTGGGTTGCTGAAAAAGAGTGTTTGCAATTACCAGCGAATTCTCTTGACAAGACTCTATCAGTCTCTGCCCTGCTTTATTTTGTATTCTGAGACCAAACTCTCCTGTTCTTCCAATTATCTTTTGATTTCCTACTTTAGCATTCCAATCCCCCTATGATAAATCTTTTTATGGTGTTATTCCTAGAAGATATGGTAGGTCTTCAAAGAACTGAGCAACTTTGGCCTCTTTAGAATCAGTGCTTGGAGCACCGACTTGTATTACTTTGATGGTTTATCTTGGATTCAGACAGATATCATCCTGTCATTTTTGAGATTATATACCACTACTACTTTTCTTACCCCTTTATTGACTATGGGAGCTGCTCTCTTTTTTCTGAGGGATTCTTGCCCATGGTAACATCTAAATTAACTTCTCCTACTCCCATTGGTTTAAGTTCGCTGACACCCAAGATGACAATGTTTATTTTTTCTATCCTACACGACCATATCCAGCTTACTTTGGTTCATAGATCTTAGTTCTAGGTTCCTATGCAATATTAATCTTTACAGAATCCAGCATCCATTCCAGATGCATCTGCACCTAAGTTTCATTTCAGCTTTGGCCCAGCCACTTCATTCTTTCTGGAGCTACTTGTAATTGCCCTCTGCTCTTTCCTAGTAATGTGTTGGACACCTTCTGACCTGAAGGGCTCATCTTCTAGTGTCGTCTCTTTTATCATTTTAATACTATCCATTGGGTTTTCTTGGCAAAGAAACTTGAGCAGTTCGCCATTTCCTTCTCTAGTGGATCACCTTTTGTCAGAACTCTCCACCGTGACCTGTCCATCTTGGGTAACTCTGCATGGCATAGCTCATAGTTTCATTGAGTTATGCAAGCCCTTCCATCATGACAAGGCTCTGATCCAAGATGGAATGACCTACTCTAGAAGCTGTTAAGGAGTAGAGAAGGAGTCAGCTAGGTGGTACAATGGATAGAGCACTGGTCCTGGAGTCAGCAGGACCTGAGTTTGAATCCAGCATCAGACACTTACTGGTTGTGTGACCCTGGAAAATTCACTTAACCTCAATGGCTTCACCTACCCCCCTAAAAACACAGTGGAGAAGGTAGATAATGGGAATAATCTAGTTTGAGGACTTGAAAAAGGGTAAGAGAAAATAGAACGGAAGATCAATGGATTCAAGTTCAACTTCTATATTTATTGAACACTGCTTTGTGACCACAACAACTCAATTAACCTCTCAGAGCACCCAGCAACTGTCTGGGCAGATAAGTTACAGAGGAATTATTGGTCTACATGGGTGAATAATTTCTTCACTGGGAACTCCTCCACACCCATGAAATCACAGTTCTGGACCTCTCCAAAAATAATGTAATATTACATAGAGTACAAAATTGAGTGGTGCCAGAATAAATTAGTAGTCTGAATAGGTGGGTAAATCAAGTTTTTCCTGGGGGTTACACAAAAAAGGGAGCAAAAAAAGGAAAGGAAGGGAAAACGATGACACAAAATTTAGTTATGGGCTCATAGATGGATAGAAAGCAATATGATTTTACAAGAGTCTAAAACAATAAGAAACAAAAACAGCTGAAGCATTTACATAAGCTTATAGTACAGATTTCTAAGCATTACAAAGAACCCCTTTTAATCCACCATTCCCCAAAACTCTTTTATTCCTTTTAGGACTCCGAGCATTCACGTGGCACATGGCAGCAATTACTTGGGTAGTAGCTATTTGTGTGAAATGAATTAAAGGATGTTGCTCCCTGTGTCAAGATTTCCCTTCAATTCTGGCTTCTGAATATTTCAAATCCATTGCAGCCAGGATGGAACCAGCTGAGCTAACTGTATACAAATTAGCTCCAGGGAGGTAGTAAAAACATTTTATTTCCATTGGATGCATAAATCCACTTTAATGCAACATTTGAAATGAAAGTGATTCTAATGCCAAAAGATTAAAATCTTCAAATCTATGCCAATTATCTGCCATGTGCAGAATTCGTTTCCCCACATGTACCATAAATTGTTTTTGGCATCTCTTCAGAAAGCACCAGCATGCTTGAAATGTAGTTCTTTTGAGAAGAAAAAGTCTAAAGTCCTATCATCTGTATCATTAAAATGTACCACTGGTCCTAGGGATAAAGCAGTGGTCTGGGAATTAGAGTACTACATGCCAGATTTTTAGCTGATGAAATAATTCTATAGGGTTGCATAATATTTTCCTTTTATACATCTTCACATTAGAAAGTACAAAGGTATGGTTTTATTGGTCTCCCTATGGGCCTCCCCAGAATGAGAGAAAATCTCAGTATTCTGCCTGTTTGGCACAAGTCTGTCAAAGGAAAATTTCTTAATTAAATTCCAAGCATAGCTGCTTAAGGAGAAGACATAGGGGCAGAGTTTCCTTGTCATTGGAATAGTTTCCAGCCTAAGGCATTACTATTTACAATTTTATAGTGTTCATTAAACAAAGACAGAATTCCTCAGAAAGATTAAACAAGGGTGTACATTTTTGGTTAGAGTTTTAGACTTCTTTAAGTAGAACAACACTAACTAAAAATATTGGTCAAGATCAAAGAATAATTTTCTTAAAATCAAGGGTAGGAGTGTCCTTCTATCCAATTAAGATAAGTACCTATAGAGCTAAGAATTGGAAATTGGAAGGGATGCCCATCGGTTGGGGAATGGCTAAACAAGATGTAGCACATGATTGTAACAGAATATTGCTATAAGAAATGACAAGCAAGATGACCTGGAAAGCCTTATGTGAACTGGTGCAAAGTGAAGTGAATAGGACCAGGAGAGCATGGTACATATTAACAGCAATATTGTTGGATGAAGAATTGTGAATGACTTAGTTATTCTCAGCAATACAATGATCCAAGACAATCCCAAAGGACTAATGAGGCAGCATACTATCCACCTCCAAAGAAAGAACAAATATTGTTTGAATACAGACTGAAGCATGCTATTTTTCACTTTCTTTCATTCCTTTTTGAGTCTTGTACAAAATGACTAATATGGAAATGTTTTACAGGACTGAGCATGTATAACTTATATCTGATTGCTTACCATCTCGGGGTGGGGGGAGAGAGGAAGGGAGGGATAGAATTTGGAACTCAAAACTTTTTTAAAAATTTAAAAATTGTTTTAATATATAATTTGAAGGAAAATAAAATAGAAAAAGATAAATACTTATCCCTTTCTCCATACTTGACTGGACTGAATGGCTTTAGAGAAAATTCCAATGTAGAAGAGGATACTGTCACTTATTCCACCCCCCATCCCCCCGCAAAAATCCTCTCTCCCTCCTCCCGCAAGATAAAAGCTCTCTCTTATATAATTAAGGTCAAGCAAAACAACTTCACACATTGGTCATTATCAAAATGTATGTTTTATTTTGGACCCATGGTCCATTATCTTTCTGCCAAAAAGTGAGAAGCATTTGGCATCATCAGTCTTCTAGAGTCATGGTTGAGAATTAATTACAAGAGCACTAAAGTTTTTCAAAGTTGCTGTCCTTCATAACTCCATTTTACAATATTGTAATCATTTTATAAATTGTTCCACTAGATCTTCTCACTTTGTTCCAAATGCATTCATACTAGTCTTTGCAGTTTCTCTGAACCTGTCATTCCTTCTTGCATTTCTTAGGGATGAGGACCAGATTTATGATTTCTGGGTTTAGGGAACTCCTAGGTGAGGAAGCTCCTGCAATCTACACATACTCACACCTTCTCTTCAACTTACAGACTTACGCAATTACCTAGAACACAGGTGTAAAACACATGGCCCTCAGGCTACATGCAGTGCTCAACATTCTTGAGTGGAGTACAACCAGATTAAAATGTGGTTCCTATTCGATGTTAATGTAAAATGTTAATGTAAAAATACATAAATATGTTTAAGTATATAGATATACATATACACAAATATGTATGGAACATATAAACAGGTTTCTAAGTCAATATATGGCCCACAGGGCTCCTTATAAATGGTTTAGTGACCCTCATTTCTTTTCTTTAAAATTTTTTTATTTGATTAAATATTTCCCAATTACATGTAAAAATTCTTAATATTCATTTAAAAAAATTTTGAGTTCTAAATTCTTTCCTTCTTTCTCCTCCCCAAACCCTTGAGAAGGCAAGAAATATAATATTGATTATACATGTGGAAGTGTCTCCATTTCTATTTGAGTTTGATGTCACTGACCTAGAACATCGAGAGGCTGAATGAGTTGCCCAGGGTCACATAGCCAGTATGTGGCAGAGATGGGACTTGAATCTAGATCTTCCTGTCTTTTAGGTCAGCTCTCTTTCCACTATGCCACAATACCTTTCATTTCTTAAAACACAATAATATTCCATTACATTTATGTACCATAATTTGCTCATCCATTGCCCAGTTGTTGGGTACGCACCTAGTTTCCAATTCTTTATTAAAACAAAAAATTTTTATATAAATATTTTTGTATATATGAGATCTTTTCCTCTTTCTTTGATCTCTTTAGACTGTGTATCTAGTAGTGATGTTGATGGGTCAAAGGTTATGCACATTTTAATGACTTTGAAGCTATAGATGCAAATTGCTTATCAAAATGGCTGGATCACTTCATAGCTCTAACAACAGCAGTTTAGTGTGCCTTCTATCCATGATCTTTTTCCATTTTTTGTCATCTTTGTCACTGACAGATATGAAGTAGAACCTCTTGAGTTTTTTTTCAAATTGCATTTCTCTTATTATAAAGAATTTGGGGTATTTTTTCTCATATGGTTGATAATAATAGAGGCATTAGATGTTAATATATTAAGGTATTCTCATGTGAGGAAGTACAGGATCCAAAGAAAGGAAGTATGATAGAGGGCATAAGTTAAAGCAGCAGTTATTTTGTCATCTGAGTAATAATGAAGACAAGAGGGAAAGAAAGAATAATGAGTTCAGGAAATTCATGACAAATCTGGCATGATATGGTGGTTCTTGCTGCCAAAAACAGGGTAGCGAATAACTTCTTGACTTGCATTAGTGATAATTTCATCCTTCAAAATGTGAAAGGACCAATAAGGAAAAATTCTATTCCAGATCTGATTCTTGCTATTAGAAAAGAACTAGTTGTTGGGAATGATGGGAAACTTAAGGGAAAATGACCACTCTAGCTTGAAGTTTATGACAGAGAAGGGGAGGAAAATGGAACACCAATTTTGGGAGATCAGATTTCCAGAAATTGAAAAGGATAGATAGAATCCTATGGATTAAAATTCCAGAAGAGAAGTCAACCCAGGAGGACAGGCTGCTTTCTTTTTTTTTCAAACTTTAAGATTTTTTATTTTTAGTTTACAACACTCGGTTCTACATAATTTCGAGTTCCAGATTTTCTTCCCCCCACCCCTTCCTCAAGATGGCATGGAATCCGATATATCTTCTACATGTAACTTCACATTGAACTTATTTATACAATAGTCAAGTTGTAAAGAAGAATTATGACCAATGGAATGAATCCTTAGAAAGAAGAAACAGAACCAAAAAAACCCCAAAAACAAAAACAAAAGAGAAAAAAAAACAAAGGAAAAAAAAGGCAAGCATAAAGTGTACCTCAATCTGCATTCAGACTCCATAGTTCTTTCTCTGGATGTAGATAGCATTCTCCATCGTGAGTCCTTTGGAGTTGTCTTTGAACGTTGTATTGCTGAGAAGAGCAAAGTCTATCAGGGTTAGTCATCACAGAATCCATATATCTGTGGCTGTGTAGACAGGCTACTTTCAAAAATGAACTTATCAAGGTACAAAGGAAAACAATTCCAATGAAAAGGAAAAAGGATAGTTATATAAAGACAGACAGGGAACTCGCCAATGAACTTAGATTTTAAAAAGATGTGCAAACAGATGTGAGGGTAGGGAATGGAGGAAAAACATAAAAGTGTGGCAAAATTCCATAAAAATAGTTTCACCATCACCAAGGATCAGAATAGGCTGAGGCTGGCAAGGAAAGCAAGGAAAGAAAGTATTAGGTTTTTTTTAGCTATATTAAAGAAAATATAAAGATTCAGGAAAGGCCATTTGCTGGGTGGCAGACAAGACAATGATCAAGCAATCAATCAAGCATTTATTAAGCATTTGTTATGTGCCAGGCACTGTGCTAGGTGATAGGAATGCAAATACAAAGAATGAAACACTCTCCAAGCACAGGGAGCTTACATTCTGATGGGAGAAAGAAGCACATATACCAATAATAGCTAGCATTTGTGTAGCATTTAAAGGTTTACAATGCACTTTACAAATATAATTTCATATCGTCATAACAACCCTAGGATGTAGGTGTTATTATTACCTTCATTTTACAGTTGAGGAAACTGAGGCAGAGGAAAGGAAATAATTATTTATATAGCACCTACTATATGACAGGCACTGTGTTAAGCACTTTTTACAAATATTATTTCTTTCGATCCTCACAACAACCCTGGGAGATGACGGTTAGTGTTCTTTTCATTTTACAACTCAGGAAACTGAGGCTGACTGAGGCTAAGTGACTTGCCCAGGGTCACACAGCTAATAAATTTGTATGAGGCAGAATTTGAAGTCAGGTCTTCCTGACTCCAGGCCCAACATTCTATCTACTGCTCCTCCTAGCTGCCTACAACACAAAAGTACATACGGCATAAAAGAAGTAAATTATACATAATATAATTAAATGCGAGTTGTTTTGGGAAGGAGGATACCAACAGGGGATAAGATCCAGAAAGGGTTCAAGCAGAAGATGATGCTTGAGTTTGTCTCAATGATAACTGATGACAGGGACAAGGGAAAGGTGCTTCATTCTTCCTTTAGTTTTCTCTGCCAAGGAGAATGTTCTTTGGGCTGAGGACAGAACAAAAGTAGCTATTATGGAATTGATATTCAAGATAGGAAAGGAGACAGTAAGAGGACCCTAACTGGTTTTGACAAGTACAATGCACATAGTCAGATGAACTGCATCCTTAGATACTGAAAGTAATGGCAGGTACGATTTCAGTCCAAGATACCATCAGTGATCTTGACATATTGTGGAGAATGGGAGAGATGCCATAGTGCTGGAGAAAGAGAAGAGGGCAATTTCCTAATTTTTAGAGAAAGGAAGAGAATGGAATCTGCAGACTATAGACCAGCAATCTTAGTTTCAATTCCTGACAAAATTCTACAATATTTACATACATATTAATAAAGAGATGGTGAGTGAATATGTAGAAAAGGAAGTAGTGATCACAAAAATGAGTGTAGCTTCATTAAGAACAGGTTAATGCAAAACATGAAAAGTCTTAAAAGAACTTCTTGGGGCGGAGCCAAGATGGCAACTGGAAAGCAGTAACTGGCGTGAGCTCCCCACCAAGTCCCTCCAAAAACCTATAAAAAATGGCTCTGAACCAATTCTAGAACTGCAGAACCCACAAAG